>JARHVA010007346.1:357500-702649 GCA_037957365.1 Torreya grandis
CCTAGATTTGGAATAGGTAGGAAACAAACTACAATAGTATTCTATAATAATCCCCAAATTATATATTAAGTGCCTCTATGGTTATAGATACTTGTGTCATCCTAGGATGGTTTCATCGATTCTAGTGTATTTTTTAGATGTAGGTGTCATGTACAATATACTTTCTAAAATAGAATGTAACCACCTAGATGCTTCTAGGTTTTTTTTGCCTTTACTATTGTGCATTCAAATCTAGATCATGGACTGCCACTCCTAAAAAAAAACCCTAGTTATTCCTCCTGATAGTGGCTATGGAAAAAATGGGTTAGTGTTAAAATGGTGTTGAGTTACACCAAATACCCATCTATTAATGAGTGCTTCTTATATAGCTAATACTCCAAAGAGGGCCTTAGAATTATGTAGTTCTCCCATCTGTGTAGTCTTGTTTGTGAATCATGTAATATGTGTAAATCAAGTAAAATAGTGACCAATCTTGTAAATTGATAAATTAGGCTCTTGGAATTCTCCTTTAGTACTTCAAACTTGTGTATGTGTTTTCCCTATGACTGATATGAGAATAGGAAAAAATATGAAAGTTTTGCTCTATTGAATGTTTGATTGAATGATTTTTATAAGTTTCCTTTGTTTATGATATTTGAGGAATGAATGAGGGTTTATATTGTATTTATATCAATCCTTTAGAGAATACCTCACATTAAATTACTTAGTCTACCCATTATTATATGTTTCATTTGCAAATTAGAGGACCTTTAAGTCACTAGACACTTATGTCAGAGTGAGACACCTACATTGATATAGGTGTCTATCCAAGACATAAGTGTCTAGGTAGTAGGAAAATAGGTACAAGCTTAAAACTTGAAAATGCATAATATGAGTAGGTTTTAAGCATTTTAGATAAGATAAAAGGCTTGGGTCATCAATATATGATTGTTTAGACTAAGAGGTAGGAAAAGGGGAACAAGAGAGTAGATATGAGACTTATAGAATTAGGAAAGGTATATAATTGATAGGAATAGACAATGTCTAAATTTACCAAGTGTACAAGACTGATGTGCTATATAATTTAGAAATAGTTCCTAATATGTCCCCCCTTTATTCTGATAATGAAATTAATAATTTAAAATAAAGGAATGCATACCTAGGTGTGTATAACATACCTTGTCTTTAATTGAGTCCAACTTGAGTGTTTTTATGGTTATTGACCTACAACCAATAATATGTTACAATATATAATTAGTGCATATAACCTAAAATTTAAAATATTGAAAATTATTTTAAATTGAAAGAGAAACGTTTAGGAGTACACCAATGTACCGATGAAACCATCTTGCCTATTAGAAACTTGATTTGAAAGATCTACCATTACGAATCATTGAAACTAAGAATAAGAAAAATCTATAAATATTTAAAGTGCATATATCTAAGGAGATAGAGATAGAAAGAGATATAGTATGGAATATGCCCCTAACCTTAAATCAAAATATGAATTACCACCTAGAAATTGAGATTAGTTCAAGCATGCAACCCAGTCATACTTATAACCTAGTCAGTGTGAGTGAACCAAGTCAACTCACACTATCAAAATGGTGAGGATAGATGTTGCAATCAAGTCCAAATTAAAATCTTGGAAATATCAAGTGATTTAATCATCTCAATCATACCAAAAATTTAACCAACTACTAAAAAATATTGGGTCAATATATTTCATAAAAGTCCAACCTATTGGGTGGTGATAGTCCCTAAAAGTGTTTTGAATCTGAAACTAATTTGATTTTGTAATATTAAGTTAACATTACATAGACTATGCACCTTAGATATGTCTCATGCTTAAATTGTGTATAAAAATGGTACCAATGCATATAATTTTACCAAAAATGTGTATCTAAATCATATAATGGTGTGATTTGGCCAATTTGAAAAAATTTTAAGTGTGGAGAACATGTTTCTAAAAACTAACCCCACTATATATGGAGAAATTTAAAAAAATGTTATACATGCCAATGTGGAGAACATGTTTCCAAAACATGCCCCCACTATAATCTGGGTAGTTGAATATTAGATAAGTGTGGATAACATATTTCTAAAAGATACCCTCAATGTACATCTAAAATTGTGAATGTGTGGAAGTCATCTCTATATGACATGGCCCCACTAAATATGTAATCATAAATCTATGGAATCAATGCCTCTATGACATGCCCCTATTAGTATGCCCACTTTAAGGTGAGGGAAGAATAAAAATGGGTATTTACCTCACCTTAAAAAGATAATATAACCATATAAATGTGAATGAACCATATCAAATATAAGCAAACATGTCTAGGTAAATGTATCATTGAAGCATATAGAACATGATCATATCCATGCCTATGATTCATGATGAAGATCATTACAACATCTAGATAGTAATAGTATAAGATAATAAATAAATGAAACACACACACACACACACACACACACACACACAAGATCACTCAAAAGCAAGTCAAAAGGCAATGGTCCAAAGAGACTACAAACAAGGGGCATGTATAAATGTTACATGACCAAATGGATATGACTTAGTCAAATGTACATAAAGCAAGAGTGACATATTTAAATATATGTACAATAAGTAATGACATATTCAAATGTCAAATAATGGAGCTTATTTAAATTCTCAACAAACAAGACAATATCAAGGCAATTCACTCAAGGAAATGCATAAAGGAAATCATAAGTAACTAGTATAAACATATCATAGTAACCAATGGATGCAATGTGTTAGCAAAGAATGTCAAGTACATAACATATCAAGTACACTTTAAAAGATATACACATGAATAAAGGCATGTGTAAGTACATATATGAGCTCAAACATGATAATATAAAGTTACCATAGAATGATATAACTTGGATATATCATGATCATAGAGTTGGATACCCCCAACATCTTTATAATGTGATTAGATAGAAAACCCAACATTCAAAATTGCACAAATCATGTATTTGTGTATGCTTGTATCACACTCAAATAGAAGCATGAAGCACATGTGTATGTAAAAGTAATTGATATGATATCCATAATCATGAAACTAACACATAGATTCCAAGGAGCCAATATAATATGTAGATGCCAAAAATATTTTTGGATTTTTGAATGTTTTATTTCTTTTGGTATTTTTGGAATATGTGAAAGGAAAAAACTATCCTATGATCCCATCCAAAGGATGGTCATAGACATATTCCCAATATTAACCTAGTGTAATAAATTGGTGATGATGCAAAGGAGTATGTATAGGTGCAATATCTTTCACTATAATATCTTTGATGTATTGCATATGTAATATATGACTCTATGGTCTTGAAGAAATAGTAGCAGTAATAAGATTAGGGTTTTTTGGAACCCATCATTACATTTTTTGTTGTTTCTTTGGAACAACAATAATAAGAACATGTGTAGGTGCTCTAGATATCTTAATATGGTTATTAGTAGATGAGGATTCCATAGAATCTACTTTATGTCTTTGATATAATGGTTTGTCAAGTACTAGCCACCTATTAAAGTAGTATATATTGCTTACCATTTTTCAGTGAATTATCCTTTGTAGGATTGATAATTTACTATCTGGGTATAAATTTATCATTTTCAAGAGGATGCTCATATAGAATTATAGAAATTATAATTACCTCATTGGCATGAATGGATTTAACACACCCATATAATTTATAAGGTAATGAACAAAGAGTATGTATCCAAGGGCATCCCAATAACATATCAAATACACATGTGGAAGGTATAATTGAAAATATAGTAACCACATGTGTGGGACACACTTGTAAAGGTAAGTCAATCTCACCAAGAACCTGTTGTGAGGTCCCATTGAATGCTCTAACTGATATGGTAGAAGGGTGTAAATTAGGGGGAGTATAACCCAAGTGCGTAAGTAATGTTATGGTTAAAATGTTCTCACTTACATAATTATCAATCATAACAATGTGTATAATGTATTTATCAAGGTATGTTTGAATGAATAAATATGAAATCAAAATCACTGTCTTATAACTCACTGTCATTTTGGTAGAAGCCAATTCATATCAACCTTTATGGGATGAGGGAGAGATAAAATATAACACTCTACTATCCACAAGAGTAGTGAAGTAGGAGACTCAAGTAAATGTGTAAATTGTCTCATTGGTGCATTAGATAAGACACATTTATTAGGCTATAGTGAAACTACATTAACCATGAAGGTTGTTTCCTTTTTAAGTTAAGAAGGTTTTACCTTATAACTTGGTTTGTCTGTAAACTTGGAAATGGGCGTATATTTATTTGGTGTGTTTGATACATACTTAAGTTTTTTCAATGGAATTTTCATTTAGACAGTATCAAACAACATGGCATAAGTCATGAAAGGATTTGAAAAATCTGAAAATGATGGACTCATGTAAAGGAGTAAGTAAAATTTGTTTGAATATGTCTTGAATTTCTTATCTACCATAGGATTGGTAATTTTATCCAAAATTATCTTTTGCCTCAAGACATATTCATTTATATGTTCATTGGTTCTTTTTTTGATTTTTGTAATTTGGGAATAGGAAACCTTTTCATTAGTGTTTGTTGTGAAGACTTACTACCTAGTTAATACCAGATTCTTGACTTTGATTAACATTAATTGTCAACCCAGGGTGTGTATGCTTTTTAAGGATGTCATCACTATATATGCATTATTGATTCATAGATTAACTTACTTTACTAGTTGCAGTATAATGAAATTTTATTGAGTTCAACAGATAGTTATACTATGAAACTATTATAATAAAAATACATAAATAATTCACACTTATGAATCACACATGCATCACACTTTAACTAATAAAACTAATAATGAAATAAACTTACACAACACACTTAACTAAGGAGGGTCAGGATCTTCACTGTAGCTCTTTTCAAGGGAGCCCTTCCTCATTTAGAACTGAGTTTCAATCCTTCTCTAAGAGATTTTCAAAAGATTCTTACATAATCAACTTTCTCATTACTCAGATCTATATCAATTAAAGATTGCTACAAAAAATAAAATATTTAGAATGTAAGGACTTTTATAGTTCTACTACTTTGTTATCATATATCCCACCTTTTAATCTGATCTAGGTTCTACCATTAAATACATATGGTAGTTTATTAGTTTTTAACCAAAAACACTAAACTAGAGAAAAACACAAATACTTAAGAACTTCCCCAATCAACCTTTAGGTGGTTAGTAACTAAAGTTACTTTTTTTAGGCCTGACTGGGTTAAGGACAATGTATATTATTTTGTTGATTTACTTCTTTTTTTCTCCTTCTCATTGTCCTTGTCTTTATCATCTTTGGTAGCACATCTAAGTTTCCTTGTATGCAGGGAGTCCATATAATGGCTGTGTTCCTTTCCAATTATTCATTTGGTTTCGAAGATAGATCGATGTGTCTTTAATATCTAGTGACAATAATAGTTCTATTATGTGTAGTGGCTATAGGCAACTTGTAGGTGGAAGCCTACAATTTATTGTAGGAAATATATAGTGGCTATGGGCAACTTGTAGGTGGAAGCCTATAGTTTCTATGAGAAATATGAAATGGCTAAGATAAACCTATAGGTGGAAGCTTATAGTTTTTGTGGGCACCTTGCAGTGGCTACAAGTAACCTATAAATAGAAGCCTACAGTTGTTATGGGTATCTTATAAGTGGTGTGCCAAAACAAGATTATTGCATCCTTACATTACCCTTTAAATGTTTGTTAAATAAAGTTACATGAGTATAATTTAATCAAATAAAAATCATCATTACTTCATAACATTATATATATATATAGACACACACTCACTCACACACACACACACACACACACACACACACACACACACACACACACACACACACACACACACACAATCATAAATCTATTCATTTATGTGTACAAGTCATGGATGGTTATGGATATTTACATAGAAAAAGATATATACTAGGTATGGATGAGGCTACAAAATAGAGCAATTTGTGGCCTCATCACATCCCCATAATTAACCTCTTGATTGACCTCAAGTAAGCCTTGATTGCATTTTGAATTCATAAAATTTTATAAAATCAAGGAGATCAGTGTAGCTTGACCCTTCAAGGATATAGAATACTTTAGCATCATCAATGTTCTCCCATCTTTCTTCTCATCCTCTTTATCAGCTGGGACCTTTCCCTCCTAGTCAAGAATTGGGAACAAAAAAAAAGGAGGTTGAAACATCAATCCCAACCATTTTACCCTTCTCCTCCTAATAATTTTAGTATACAAGTATACTATGTGTATGGCCTCCCCAAGGTTTTAAGAGTAGTAAGGTTTATTTATTTTTAAAGCATAAGACTGCCCATCTATGAGAAAAAGAAAGAAATTTTTTATTTCCATTTCCTTCCATAAGACTCAAATAATGATTCTTAAATTCTACTTATTTCTTTATGATCTATGTTTGTGGAGTACCTAAGTTCATGGGGGAGATCCATTCTTCTATTATATCTTCTAGATTACCTTATTCACCCCTAATCATTAGGGTAGCTTGTTTTTATTTTTCTTGATATTCCTCCACTTGTTTCCTTCTTCCTGTTTCACTAAGGACATATGAAAAAAATACATTCAATTGGACATCACCCAAGTCTATGTTTAGATTCCAATCTGTATCATTACATACAATATATTGGTATATGTAAAACTCATGTAATTGTGCTTGGAGATCAGGGTTAGTATGTCTATAAAATTTAAATAAATATTTAAGGTCACAAACCATGTAGGATTGATCATCATAGATCCTGTCATATCTAAATTTGAGCCATCTTTATTTTAAGTAGACAACATACACCATAGAAGGTGATCTATACTCCATTAATATTTTGGTGGTCTCATGCATTTTATTAATCTTTTCCTTCATATACTTGATCCTAGCTTTAGCCATTTCTAGTCTTTTTTTAAGTCATCTTTCTATTCTCTTTTTTAAAATATACCTTAAATTTTTGTACCAATTCCTTGTAGTAAGTTTCATCATCACCAAATTTTTCCTTTAGAAAATTCAAGAGGTCATCAGTTTGTATAGGTGTTATATCTGAAAGATCCACATCAATAACTTCTTCTGCTATAAGTGTTTTTATAGTGGTTAATGAAGGAGGAAATCTATTGTAGAAAGGTACTAAAGATAGAGCATATTTTTCTACAGGTGATTCTAATGGTATATTCATGCTATCTATGGGAAAGGTAGATGAAGTTTCTATAGGTTCCTCCAAAGAAGTTGTTTTAGGTTCCTCCAATACCCTTTCTCTTTCTATAGATGGCTCTACAAATTCTACTTCCTCTAAAAGTGTTTTCAGGACTTTCTTACCTTTCAACTCTATTATCTCATTCCTCAACCTATATATTTCTTTCATAGCTTATTCCAAGGTTTGGAAATCCTAATCATGAGGAAATATCTCTTGTTCTACTTTTTATTACATAGTCTTTTAGTCAATTAATTCCTCTTCTACTATAGGCTAATCTATCATTCTCAGTTCTTCTTCTATGTACCCAATGTGTTTAAGGAGATCCATAGCTTCCTCAGTAAATCTAGATGGATTGGGTGTTTTTTCTTCTTCCTTGGTATATTCCTCATCATTATACCATTCAAAAATATCAAACCCATTATGGGTCTTTCAAATCCTAGGATCTTTCTTTCCCTTTTCATCCTCACTGATATCTATGGGTGAAGAGGCTATAGTTGTCTTTTGTTTCTTGATTCTCTAAGATATCCTAGGAGGAGGTATCCTTCTTCTTAATACAGAGGGTTTATTTTCTTCAATTTTTTTCTTATTTTTAGGAGGTGTGGCTTTTGGAACTTGTTCTTCCTATGTAGCAATTGATAGAAGAACTTCCTCTTGCTTTGAAGGAACCATGGTGGAAGGATCAATCTTTGGTGAGGAAAAAGTGGGAATAATGGGAGAAGGAATATTCTACTCAACTTGTGTGGGTGTACTATCCTCCTCTATGTCATCAATATGTATGACTAGCTTTCTTCTCCTTCTTCTACCCATAGTAATTTTAGATGGGCCCTTAATAGCTATGGCCTGTCTAATAGCACTAGTACCCACAATATATTTTTGTGTAATTGATTGGGCCTAATCATCAAGATATTCCTCCTCATTAATTATATCTCCTTGTTGAGGTTCATGATTCCCAAGGGTTATAAATTATTCCCAACTAAGGTTATGTCTAATAGTGTTTATTCCATGTTTGGTTATCAATCATATTAGGAAATGATGAGATAGGGATTTCTCAATCCCCCTCTATTAATCTATGGATATCCTTTTTAAAATGTTTCATAGGTGATTTGGAACATTAATGGTCCTATCATGCCTTAAGTAATTCAAAAATTTAAACTAGAGAGTATAAATTAGAGAGTACCTTCCTTCATAGGTCATATATCTGATGATGTATGAGGCTATTTCCCTTTAGATTTTAGGTAAGTTGAGTCTCTCTACACCACCTTTATTTATTACTAGCCTTTAATCTCCCTAATATAATTATTGTCTAGTTTCTTGACCATTGGGTTTATCTTGTTAGTTTTCTCCTATACTTGGTATCCCAATTACTTGGCTTATTAGTTCTTTAGTAACTAGGAATGTGATGCCATGTACAATAGCTTGTTCTCCTATAAAGGATATTTTAAATTCCCTTGAAAGGGGTTCTAAGAAATGATACAATTTCTCAAAATAAGTGGTCCATCTAACTCTATTGAAGATATCCTAGTTGTTTGGGTCTCCTTGAATTTGCCTATGATCTATAGGTTCCCTTCTCACAATTCAACCTCCCATTCTACTAAGTTTAGATTCCTATCAATCCTTTCAACTGGTAATTAGAAACATAGTCTATTTGGCTTCTAAAATTCTACCTGTAGTAAAGTAGGGTTTACTCAATAATATTAGTTTATGGTTGTAGGTTATAGGTTTCAAATTATAGGTGATAGGTTTCAGTTTATGGGATGCTTTGGATTTGCATGAATAATTATAATTGTAAGGGAAAATAATGAAAGTGATTATTTTACCTATAGGTTATTATGGTGTCATTATAATGTCTAATATTGTACATATGAATCCCTTAGTGTGTGATATTATTTAATGTAGCATTTTCCCCATCCCATGTGAGTCATCACTTGTCTCCAAGTGACATGGAATGATTAGGATGGAAGAGATAGAATAGGGTCATGATTAGGGATATAAGTGTAGGTTGAGACATCATCATGTGAGTTGAGAGGTATTAATGAATGATGTGTGATTGATTTAATATGTTTTTAAATATCATGCATGTTATATTAAAATAATAAATACTCTTTTATGATCAAAATATATGGTGTAGCTTTTTAATAGTTTACCTAGGGTTATGTTTAGGATTGGCATGTGAGTGTTTACATGTGAGTGGTTGATGGAATGTAATAATTGTGCTAGAAGTTATAACTGGACTAAAGTGGGCCCCTTTTGAATAATGTTGGGATCATAAGATGTTAGCCTTCTATGGTGCCCATAGCTCACTTGCATGTAATCATGACAACCTATATGGAACTAGAGCAGGGGTCTTGGAGTTAGATGATGGATTATTGCCCTCTTACCACAAAGTGGTTAGTAGAAATCTGTGTTAGCCAATTTAGGTGTTTTATGAACATGGAAGAGGGTAGTTGAGGGTGTTGTTACTTTGTGATCTTCTTCTGTATGAGCCTACTAATGATTTGTCTCTATACTATCTTACTCCCTATGAATTCTATGCCTAGTGAATGATTCCTTTAAGAACCAATAGGGTGTTCAAACTTAGGAATTGTGCTCTAAAAATGCTAGATCTCACTATGTAATAGAGTGAAATCATCTCCATGAAATGACCAAAAGATGAAAGTATTTCATGTGTGTCCCTATAGCCATAAATTTTGGTCTTCAACATTCCAAATGGAGATTATAAGTGTATGTTGTTGTTGTGGCTCTTACCTTGTTATTTAGGGGTAGGCCTGAGTAAGGTTTTGAATTTTCTACTTGAATCCTCCATAACTCCTCTTCTAGCTTTTCTGGTGTCATCTATGTATTGCTCAAAATCTTATTGCCAAGGCCATAGCTTAGAGTTTGTAAAGAATTGTCCTGCATGTGCTTAAAGAGGTGTTAAGGTGTACCTATAGCAACCAAAGATGGTTCCCATAGAAATTGAAGAGATACCTTCATTGGCTAAAGTGCATGTAGTAATGGTGAGGGATGTGCCTACAGTAGCCATAGAATAGCCCATGCAAACTGGAGAAAGATGAATAGTTTTTCTCTAAATGATTATTTATTTTTCATTTTTGTTTTTATCCCTAAATAGCCAACAAGCTAGTTTTCTATTTAGATCCATTTTACAGTTTTAGGTAACCAACAGGTTAGTTTTCTACCTAGAAACTTCCAACAATGCCCAAAAAGGGTTTTTATTGTTGGTTTTTTTGTTGACTCTAATTACTACCTATAATAAAATGTTTATTCTAGATCCTTACCAATTTAGTAGTGAGGATGACTTGTCAAGGACCAAGTGAAGGTCTTAATCTTCATGCAAGAGGAGGGCTAGGATATCCTCCTCTCCTTTTTTATCTATGTTTTGGCTGGTTCTTCTTTTTGAGACATCAATTTGATCTAGCACATCATTATATCCATGTTGTAATTACATGTGTATGTGTTTGGTAAACTCCTTCTGAGTAAGTGGATTTTTATACAACTTTAGTCTATGGCCATTGACCAGTAGATAGAATCTTACCAGATCAATGGTTTGAAGTTACACTACTCCATTTTCATAAACATACTCAATCTCAAATAGACCAAACCATCTGGTCTAGAGATTGCCCTTATGATCCTTATATTTTGAATCAAAAAGAAGGGCCCAATCTCCTACATTGCATTGCCTAGTCTTAAGGTACCTATCATGCCATCTAATCTAATAGTGTTGTACAAGTTCTATGTTTTACAATGCCTACTATCTATATTCATCTAAAGCATTTAGTTGCATAAGCCATTATTTTTGTGCTTCATATATATCCATCCCAAGTGCCAATGTTGTCCATAAGGTCTTGTGCTCAAATTCAATTAACAAGATATGTTTCTTCCCATAGACTAATTCATATGGGGTGAAGCCTATATTAGTCTTCCACATGATTCTATAAGCCTAAATATCTTCAATAAGTCTATCCTCCCAATCCTTATAAGACATATTGATAGTCTTGGTCAAAATACTTTCTAATTCCCTATTGATGACTTCCACCTATCCATTAGACTGTGGATGATATGGAGTTGATTTCTTATGCCTAATCTCATATTATTGGACCAAAGTAGTAATTAAACTAGCAGTGAATTAGGGTCTTTTATCAGTGACTATTTCTCATAGCACACCATATATTATGAATATTTCTTCATAGAGGAAAGCTACCACCTTCTCATCCCTGGCATGTGTAAGATCCTTTACTTCCACCCATTTAGTGACATAGCTGGTACATATAAGGATGTATTATTTGTTGTTATATTTTAGATCAAAAGGTCTTATAAAGTCTAGGCCCCATTTTTCAAATAGTTCAAGCACTATTTGAGGATGTAAAGTCATCTAATCTAAACATGTAGGTCTCTTCATATGTTAACATCTATCACAATGAGCAGTATACCTTATTGCATCTTTATAGAGTATAGGCCAATAATATCATGTATTCAATATTTTTACTATTGTATTCTTGGATACAAAGTGCCCTCTATAAGGTTCATCATGGTAGGCTTTGAGGATATCTAGAACTTCATCTTCTCTGAGACATATTATGATGATGGAGTTAGGTGCAACATAGAAAATAAATATGGACAGCCATGAATACCTACCACTTTTCAAAATCAAAACTCTTTTTTGTTTAGGGAAGAAGTGTTATGAAAGTAAACCTATGGCAAGGTAGTTAGAAATATCATCATACCAAGGTGTGGTAAGGATGAGGGAGAATAGGTCCTCATCTAGAAATAAGTCATCCACTATCGTATCTTGAGGGGATTATAGGCATGATAAGAAGTCAACCATGACATTGTCCTTACCAGGGTTATCTATAATGTTTAGATTAAATTATTGTAATAAGAGAAACTATCTTATCACTCTACTTAGGATATATGGTTTGTTCATAAGGTACCAAATGGTTACATGGTATATATAAATAAATGCTTGATACCCTATGATGTAGTGATGGAACTTGTTGATAGTGTAACTAATCCCAAGAAATGTTTTCCAATAACTATGTAATTTAATTCATCTACTTATAATTTCTTTCTTATAAAATATATAACATAATTAATTGTTTCCTATGTTTATCCTAGCATAACTCCTAATGCAGTATCTAAAGCATCTATATGAATATGGAAGGGAAGCTTCCAATCAAGACCATGTAGAACAGGGGTGGTGGTCAGTAATTCCTTCAATTATTTGAAGGCTATATCACAGGTAGGAGTCTAGATGAAT
The DNA here is from genome assembly GCA_037957365.1 of Torreya grandis. Taxonomy (NCBI): domain Eukaryota; kingdom Viridiplantae; phylum Streptophyta; class Pinopsida; order Cupressales; family Taxaceae; genus Torreya; species Torreya grandis. The sequence goes on from JARHVA010007346.1 coordinate 370,004, forward strand.
TTAACATCTTTAGTCAAGAGAGCAAATAATGGTGTTGTTACTTTACTAAAATTATCGATAAATATCCTGTAATAACTAGTATGTCCTAAAAAACCCTTGACATCTTTCTATTTCTAAGGAATAGAGAGGTTTTTTATGATGTTAATACTTGTAGGGTCAACATTAATTCTTTTAGTAGGTACATGGTGACCTAAGATAATGCCTTATATCATAAGCATTTATCATTTCTTATGACTTAAAGACAAATGGTAATCCTGATATCATTGTATCACTTTTTTAGGTTCTTTAGGCACTTATCAAATGTTTCTTCATAAATAGTGAAGTCATCCATATAGATTTATATACATTCATTATTCATATCTATAAAGATACTCAAGATAACCCTCTAGAATTATGCAAGAGTATTACATAACCCAAAAGGTAATACAACATAAGCATAAGTACCCCAGGGATAAGTGAAGGTAGTCTTCTCCCAGCCCTCAGGAGCAATGCTAATCTTGTTGTAACCACTGAAGCCATCTACAAAGGCAAAATATTTTTTCCCTTCTAGTGTGTCTAATATCTAATCAATGAAAGGTAGAGGAAAGCGAACCTTTTTGGTTTTTGTATTAAGTTCCCTATAATCCATGCATACATTCCATTCACCATTTTTATTTGGCACAATTACCAATGGTGAAACCCATTCATAGTTTGAAATAGGATATATAAATCTAGTGGGCAAGATTTTTTGCAATTCTACTTTAACTATTTATCTAAGAGTTGGATTCATCCTACATTATGTTTGTCTAACTAGTTGATACTCTTCTTTGATATAGATATGATTTATGAATTTTTTTGGGCTGATTCCTTGTATATCATCATAATCCCATGAAAAATCACATTGGTTTGCATGCAACATGCAGACTAGGCACTTTTCCTCATTTGACTCCAACTTGTTATTAATAAATAATGTTTTTCTTAGAGATATTTTAATTTACCATGAGAGTGATTTCATCATTTATATATTACTAATGGATCTAGTTTAGCTGCAACTATGAAGAAATAGCTGGTGGAATATTTCCTATATAGATGCATCAGAATTATCTTCTTCTTAGAGGCTAAAAAATGGGCACTCAACACATTACAGATGATTGAGATCTATAGAATGAGTTTAGTAATTATTTTGAATAACATTGGAGAGAAATACATCTTCTTCCTAGTCAGCCAAGATGCATGCATGGTATATGGTGAATACAACAATCTAGGGAGGTTGCTCTACTTCAACTTCTTTAGCACATAATGTATACTCTAGTGCCAAAGCTGGTTGTGTTGGGGGATAGAGGACCAACTTATTATTGTGGTTTCTATTGGAAATCAACATGTCACCTAATCTATAGCTAATAAAGGCATCAACTATGGCAAGCCAAGGTCATATTAAGATAAGAGGCTATCCACCCAAATTAGACTTTGGTTATAGCTTAATGAAATACACAAGATACACCTAAAATCTAAAGTAATGACAAGATATTCAATAATTCCTTCTTGTTTGACTGTAGACTTGTTATCCATTTACAATATTGTAGATGTGGGATAAATATTATTCAATTATAGGTTATTCGTGGTTTCAATTGTCATTACATTTATTATAACCCTCAGGTCTATCAATGTATTAGACAACTATTAATCATGGATATGGACTATTACTACTGGGCATCTTGGATATAAATATTTCTTTGGCAAGGTGCTTCCTAGCATAATGTCTATTAGTTGGCCAATCACATGCACTATATTGGGATCCTTCTTCTTCCTTCTAGATTTATGTAGACATAAGTCTCTAACAGCTTTGGAATATATGGGCACATCCTTGATGGCCTAGAAGAGGGGAATTTTAATGGAAAGATATTTGAGTTATCCTATAAAATCAAATTTAGGCTCAATTGCATGGTGTTGAAGGGTAATACATTCTAAAAATGGTGGATTTGTTTCATTAATAGCTTTATTTGTTAGTTTAGAGAGTTCTTATGATGGTGAAAGTGGGTTAGCATGATCTTTTGGAGTTTCCTAATCCAACTCTATTAATATGGATGGGGCTAGAGGTGGTATAAATTTCCTTAAACGTAGCTGAACTTCATTGATATTCATCATATATGTTAGGTACTAGATAGGTTCAGTAATGAATGTTGATTGAACCAACTTATTTGTAAGGTTATGCATGGGTTGGGCAAGAAGCTAATTAGGCTTGGGTGTAGCTTATGTATTGGGCATAAGAGCAAGAGGTTGTTGTTTGTATGGATGGAATCCACTTTGATTCTTTCCCCAAGGTTGTTGGGTCACTAGGGCTGCTGCCACTGGTTTATGAAGGGTGGGCCTTAGAGTGTTTGCCAAGCTTGTATCCAAAGTGTGGATGCATTTCTTAGAGGCTTCTAGGAGGTGGTGGGATAGTTTGTCTAATTTGGTTTTTAGCTAGAATTAGGAGGTGGGACACTCATCCATGGACTAGTCTATTTGGGAGTAGTATTTTCAAATTATGAATTAAAAGATGTAGAAGTTTCAAAAGGTGCATTTTATCCCATACCTAGATAAGGTGGTCACTGAACCCATGGATTTATTTGTGTAACATAGAAAACTTGGTCCCATCTCCTCTTATAGTGTGTACCTCTACTATTTTTGGTTCTTCATATATGATTTTAGCTACTTTAGCCCAAACCTCATGACACCTACAATATGTTTACTACTTCTTACAATCTAGACAATAGATGGTCAAAGCTTAACTAATGCTACTTACTTTTGCCTTGAGTTTAGGCTATCCAGTTAAGTGGCCAAGTTATTAATGATATCTTGTTTTATGTCTTGTAATAGGTTACTAACTTTAGATTTTGATAGGTCATTTGTAGTTACCAGTGAAAGATTATTGCCTATGACTTTGTTTATGGTAGACTTGAAATAATTCTTACTCAATTCTTTAATGTCTGCAAATGGAATCTGGAAGATATCTCCCCCACTCATTAGGTCCAAGGCTTCTAAATAATCTTCTCAGACTCCTTTTAGGAAAATGAGTTTTAGATGTTCTTCTCCTGGTACACTTTGCTTGAATTTTTGTACATTAAACATGAACTTTTCAACATAGTCTTCTAAAGATTCATCCCCTTCTTGAGTCATCTTGAAGATGTAATTTATTCTATAATTTCTTCCTCTTCTATATTCTTGATACTTAGTTAGAAATTTATTTTTTATGTCCTCCCAAGTATGGATTGAATTACTATTGAGTCCCATGAACCAATGAAGTGCTAAGTCTTTGAGGGTGGCTAGAAAAAATTTCAATTTTTGTGCATCCTACCTATAGTCAAAGCTTCTATAGAGGATATCAAATTTTTAAAAAAAAGTGTTTGGGTCTTCTGATAATGTACTTCTAAAATTAGGCAAAGCTGAGGGTAGGATATTTTTCATTTGTGTTACACCTATTGCATCTGGAATAAAAAATTAAAAAGTAACTATGTCTAGAGTCCTATTATCATCTACTCCTCCATTCATGATGGCTTTTTTTTATGATATAGATACCAAAGGTACTCAAGATCACATCTTCAAATTTTGTATCAGTCCCTTCACCAGCATGATAGTAAAAATTTATCTACTGATCTACAATCTTTTTACTGGATGAGAAATATAAAGATTGTCCTGAGCTTTATTTGATTTATTCAAGAAAGCCTTGTTGGAATGCTACTCTGATGTTACTTTTTGGAGTGTTTGGCTCATGAATTTATTATCCTTCATTTCTCCTTACTAACTCAGCTAATGCTTCTTTTGCTTCTATTTCCTTTTTTAAAGCCAATAGTACTTCTTTTATAAGCTACTTCCTTTAGTTTACAGTGTTTCATTCTTCAAAAGACCTTTGGCTTATGGTATTATTTTCAATAAGATCATTAGTTGCTATAGGTATTTTTGGTTCTTTCCTGATAACAACTTGTGTCTTGTTTTTTAGGAAACTCCCTCAAGAATCTTTTTCTCTTTGTATAAACATTGTGCAACGCCTTTCAACTATCTTCTCCCTTCCTGCATAGGATTAGTGTCTTTTTTATGTGTATTCTAGGGGGTTGTTTCAAAACTAAGAAAAAAGTACAATAAAGGAGTGCATGAATCAAAATGACTAGAATTGGAATTTTTATTTTAGAAAGTAGTAAAGTTATCTAATGAAAGTGAAAAACTTACTCTAAAAAATAGAAAATGAAAGCAAGAAAATTATCTTAGAAAATAGGAAATAAAAGTAGGAAAATTAAAGGCACACTTTACAAATAATAAACCACTCTTGTAAGAAAGTAATTTAAAAAAAATATGAATGAATTAAATTACAATATTACAAAGAGGCATTCAAGATTGTGCACTATCAACATCTAGAGACTTAGACATCTGGCATAAGACACTACAGTGTCCTCACTCAACTTTCTTAGCTATGTAGGATAGTGTATTTAAAGTTTTACACCATCAACATCCATGAACTTAGACATCTATCATAAGACACCATAGTGTCCTCACTCAAATTACTCAACTAGGTAGGATAATGCAGTCATCAATATTAAAAAGTAGTAATTGATTCTAGAAAATAATAATTGACACCCTCTCCGGCAATGGTGCCAAAATGTTATGCAAACTTATTATCCAGTTAAAACCATTTTTTTGAGTTTGATTAAATTTAATTGTCAACCTAGGGTGCATATGATTTTCAAGGATATCAACACTATATATGCATTATTGATTCATAGATTAACTTACTTTAATAGTTGTAGTATAATGAAATATTATTGAATTCACTAGATAGTTATACTATGAAACTATTATAATAGAAATATAGAAATAATTCACACTTATGAATCACACATGCATCACACTTTATATAAACAAACTAGTAATGAAATCAACTTACACAACACACTTAACTAAGGAGGGTTATGATCTTCACTATAACTCTTTCTAAGGGGGGCTTTCCTCATTTAGAACTAAGTTCCAATCATTCTTAAAGAGATTTACAAAATCTTCTTATAGAATCAACTTTCTCATTACTCAAATCTATAGAAATTAAATTTTGCTATAGAAAATTACAATATGCATAATGCAATGACTTCTATAATTCTATTACTTTATTATCATCTATCCCACCTCTTAATCTGATCTAGGTTTTGCCATTAAATATAGAAGATAATTTATTAATCTTTAACTAAAAACACTAAAATAGTTAAAAAAATACAAAACTTAGGAATTACCCCAGTCAACCTTCAGGTGGTTAGTAACTAAAGTTATTTGTTTTAGGCCTAATTAGGTTAAGGACAATGTATATTTTTTTGTTATTTTACTTATTTTTTTATCCTTCCCATTGCCCTTATCTTTCTCATCTTTGGTAACACATCCAAGTTTCCTTGTATGTGGGGAGTCTTTACAATGGCTATAGTTCTTTCTAATCATTCATTTAGTTTCTAAGATAGCTAGATGTATCTTTAAGATCTGGTCACAACAATAGTTTTGTTTTATGTAGTGGTTATGGGCAACCTATAGGTGGAAGCCTATAGTTTATTATGGGCAATATATAGTGACTATGGGAAACCTGTAGGTGGAAACCTATAGTTTATATGGGTAATTTTTAGTGGCTATGAGCAACCTATAGGTGGAAGCCTATAGTTTCTATGGGCACCCTATAGTGGCTATAGGAAACCTGTATGTGGAAGCTTATAGTTGTTATGGGTAGCTTGTAAGTGTTGTGTTGAAACAAGATTCATGTAGCCTTATGTTACCCTTAAAATTTTCATTAAATAAATTTACATGAGTATAATATAATCAAATAAAAAACACCATTAATTCATAACATATATACATACATACATACATATATATATATATATATGTATGTATGTATGTATGTATATGTATATATATATATATATATATACACACACACATATATACATATATATATATATACACATATATATATTATATATATGTATACACACACACACATACACACACACACACACACACACACACACACACATATACATATACATACATAAATACATACATATATATATATATATTTGTGTCTGAATATATATATATATATATATATATATATATATATTCACACACAAAATCATAAATTCATTCATTCATTTGTATGAGTCATGGATGGTTATGGGGAATTACATAGAAAAAGATATATACTAGGTATGGATGAGGATAAAAAATAGAGAAATTGGTGGCCTCATCAATGTTAATAGAGATGTATTATAAAAACTAATTTAGGAGAGGTTTGAATGATTTTACAAACTAGAAAGAAAAATCATAAAACCACCTCAAAGCATAATATTTTAGGCTCCTTGTAAATAATTTGGTTAAAATTTTATCATTGGAGGCATAATTAAGGCATGTCACATAGAAATATCGAAGATGCTACTTAGGATCATATTTTAGATCATAAAATGGGGACTTATGTGTGAAAAAACTAGTTAGAAAAGTGTTAAAATATATCTCAAGTTCAAGATGGTTATGCAATACATATTTAGAATCAATAGCACGAGGAGACTTTAAAGCCTTTTATTTAATGTTTGTAACTTTATCCTCCAATCTCTTTACAACTTGAAGGAGTGTTTGAACTATAGATCCATTAGGGTTTAAATTATCAAGTTGAGTACTCATAAATGAAGAAGTGATCATGGTTTGAGTAGTAATAGGCATTGAAAATAGTATTTCAGTTAAATATTTGTTATCCCCATGGTAGATGTAGCAAAAGTAGTTTCAAGAAATAAAGGTTGGAAGACATAATCTATATTTTCACTAGATGTAAGTAAATCTATGGGTATGGAATTATTTGTAGTACCTTATAAGACTCACTATCAATAGGTGAAGAAATATTAGATTTATCATGCTTACTTATTTTATCTCTTGTAACATACAAAAATGCATCTATTAAGTTATTTTATTTATTCAGTTTAGTGATCAATGCTTCTTTATCTTCAATTTAAAATCAAGTTTTTGGAAAATTAAAAATTTATAATAAAGTAAAATAAATATAGAAATAGGAAATACAAAACCCTAAACCACTTAGGGTTTTTAGCTCAAAGGTCAGGGTCAATAAATGTTTAACACTAAAAATATAGATAAAGGAATATAGGGTTAAAGGAGATAGATATATCTTAAGGTACAAGGATAATAAACTATTTTTATAGTAGGCCAATTAATTGAAAAACTCAAATAGATTAAATATTGAGTATATTATGTTGAGATATGCTAAAAATAGAAAGGAATTTTATGTTAGATATTGTAATGATAATGAAAATAAGTACTTATATGGTTACGATGATAATAAAAAAATGGATCTGAAACATGCTAGAATAAAACTAGAAGAGTATTTTGGAAAAATCACCAAATTATAGATTAAGTGCCTTTGTAAATATAGACACTTGCATCAGCATAGGATGATTGCATCAATGCTAGTGTCTAGGTTAGATAGAGGTGTCCTATACATAATACTTATTGAAATAATATGCATTTAGGTCTAGGTCATGGACTATTTTTCCTTATAAAATATCAAAACCCTAGTTCTTCCTCCTCAAAGTGGTTATAGAAAAAATGGTTTACTAAGCACATGGTGTTGAGCTTCCCTAGAGACCCCTCTATTAATGAGAACTTACTACATAGCCAATACTTTGAAGAGGGCCTCATATTTATGTAGTTCTCCCCTAGGTGTTGGCTTTTGCATGAATTATGTAATATGTGGAAACTAAGTAAAATAATTACCTAGCTTATAACTTAGTAAATCGATCTCTTGTTTTATTCTTTTAGTACTTCATAATTGTGTATGGTTATTCTAATGAATGATATGAGAATAGGATAAAATAAGAAATCTTTATTTTATTGAATGCTTTTGATAAGTTGACTTGGTCTGTGTGAAGTAGGGAAATCATGAAACAATGTAAAAATTAATCATAAGTATGTGTCTTGAGTATTAAATCATGCCTTATAAGGCATTAAAGTTATTATATTAGTCCCTTTGTGTGTCTAGGTGGTCCTTTGGCATTTTCCTACCAAAATGGGCATTTGAAAATTTGAATTTGTGTTTTGAGTGTTTAGGAGTCTTTTGGTAAATGGAAAGTCATGTCATGTTGTCTAAAGTTGTTATAGATTCTTAAAAGGGTCTAGGTGTGTTAGAAGATGATTTCCATACATGTCATTAAAAAGGTGGCAATAAATCCAAAAACAAGGAATGTAGAGCCTTTGATGGTAGTTGCCAAGAATTAGTTACAAAGTAACTCTTGTTTGTAACAAGTTTAAGTTTTGAAATAGGAGTTGAGTCTCATAGAAAGAAAATGTGTTAGGATTAAAAAAATGTTAGTTAAGAATTTTGAAGGATAGAGGTATGGAGGGATTGAATGTTGAGTGTAGATGGTGAAAGAATTCTTTATGTACAAAGAAAAGAATAATAAATGAAAGCCTATTTAAAACAATATGTATGTACCCTTGAGATATTAAACTCTTGTGGATGATCTGATTGGGATCCATTTATGGCTTATAATAATATTATATTTTGGTAAATGCAATACAGTTGGTGTCTAACTAGACTAAATCATTTTTTTGTGTTGATTTTGAGAACTCAGTATTAAAGGAACCCTTTTTGATATATTTTTGAATGTATTCCTATGATAGTTAATTTTAAATTCATTGTCTTAGATAAATATATAACTATATTCATTCCTAATCTAAATTAGATTTAAATATTCCCAATTATGTATGATCTATTTTAAAACACAGTCAAGATATGTTTGTATGTGACTTCAACAATAGGTATTGAGCGTGTGGAATTTTGAATGAATGTTGGAATGGAGTGATTATATTGGAGAAAGGCATATTTTTATGATTAAAAACATGAAGGATATTTTAGGAGAAACAATGATTTTTCATACTCTATTCTAGTTGCATCTCAGGCAGGCAAAATGGCAGAACACTACATGATTCAAGGTAATAATATGGTTATAAGAGAATCAAGGAGTGATGAGTGTTTGGAGAATTGTATTACTATTAAGTAGGCATTTTTATATACTCTAGAGTGTCAAAACCATTGATAAAGTGTACAATCATCTAAACCCCTATTGTGAAAGGAACAAAATTAGATTGTGTTAGGAAAATTACTGTGTAATTCATGATTAGAAGAGGAATAAACACTCATAAAGAGAAGATAAGACTTTAGAAAGTTATGGAAACATTAAACTAACCTTATTTTGGTCATTTGTTATTTTGAAACCCTACATAGATTTGTTAAATGCCTTATAAGCCCTCTCAAACACACATAGGCTACACAAACCTTAGAATTTGGTAGTAAGCTTCAAAATTAATTTTTGAGCAAATTAATGGATGAAAATTCACAAAAATTTGTAGTTTGATAGTGTTTGACTTGAAAAAGAAGATTTATAAGGTTTCAAGTTGAAAGTACATCATACATATAAGGTACAACTAATTGTGTTGATTGCAAGATTAAATAAACCTAATAAGGGTTATTTTTATGAGAAATGGGTTAAAAAAGAGGTCTACAAGGTACAACTGACTGTGTTGATTACAAGATTAAAGAAACCTAATAAGGGTTATTTATATGAGAAAGGGGTTAAAAAAGAGGTCTAAAAAATTAGTTAGGTTCATATACTTTTTGGACATGAATAATAAGATAAAGGGTGTCAAAATATAATACTATTTTTTTAGAATGCATTTGTATTAATCTGTATTATGCAAAATAAGAGAAAAAAGGATACAAGAGATAAAGGAAAGGTGATAGTTAAGTATGTCAAGAAGGGAATTGAGAATGATAGAGAGTGTAGAGGGGATGAAGATAATTTTATGTCTTAGAGAGAGATCCTTCATATTGAGAGGTTGCATGTATAAAACCTTGTTCCAAAAAAGAAGTCTTTGGTATTAAGAAACATGAAATATGTTGCAAGATAGTGTGAAGTAGTGAGGAAGAGAATATTGAAGGAAAGTTTATGATTTGAGAGTTTAATAAGTTCCCAAATAGAGTGTATTACATTAGGAAGTATATATAATGACAAAGATTATTAATTCAAACATAGAGAAAATATTATGAAGGTACAATGCAAAATTTGTCAAGTTGTAGGTATTTGGGTCTTGTTAGGCAGAGTTTAGAATGATACTCTACATCATTGTGCTAGGTGAAGAATGGATGAGGGTTGATATTATATTTATATTAATCCATTTAGAGAATAAATCACAATAAATCACTTAATATTACCATTAGGATAAGTTTCATTTGTAAATTAGATGAAATTTTGGGAACTAGACACTTACATAGTAGTAGGATATTTGTATCAATGTAGGTGTGTGTCTAAGATGCAAGTGCCCATGGAATAGAAAAATAGTTACATGATCAAAACTTGTAAAAGCATAAGATAAGTAGGTTTTAAGCATTATATTGAATATATAAGGCCTATGCCATCAATATAAGACTTGTCAAACTAAGAGATAGGTCAAGTGGAACAAGAGAGAGAAGATTCAAAAATTATAATATAAGGAAAGGTATAGAACTAAGAGGAATAATCAAGGTCTGATTTTTCAAAGTGTACAAGACTAAGGTGCTATATAATTCATAATTAGTGTCTACAAATCAATGTGAATTTATTTAACCTTTATGAACAAGTATTATGCTTGTGATAGATGAGTCTTGATCTCTCTTATGTGTTTTTTGTGTTAGCCTAGTTAAAAAGAATGGAAAAATGTATAAAAATGAAAAAACATAGAAACAAAGAGAGATAACATAATACATACCCTAGAGAAACTCAATGTCATAAAACTCTAGCAATAATGAAGCCATGCTTCCTCATCTCCACATGATTATGTAGTTTACAAGATATTAACTTTTAAGGCTTAAGAAGAAACCCATCTCATGGGATCCGATTCTATATTAATAATGATATTTAAATTATTCAATAGGATAATTTCCTCTCAATTAATAAAAATTATTGAACTCAACTATCACAACTGGATAATTGGATAGGGTATGTTTGTGGCATACGTAATTCTAATTGAGTTGAAGGTTTCCTGGGGACTAGTGGCATTTTAGGATTGAAATTAGAAATAATTTCCAAGTTTTCAAAATGGACTACCTTATTAGGAGTCATTATCTGGGTAGATCCTAAAGGAATAAATGAATTAAAATAACTAGATATTACCAAAATGCTTACAATTGAAATAGAAGAAATCACCTCAATAATATTTTAGATTTGATCTATTGTGAGGACTTGTTTGTCAAAAGCAATAGCTAGTATTTCTTCTTCTTATATAATTCTCATGCTTAAAGACATGGCCTTTTCCAACTCATCCTCCTCATATTCCTCACCCAAATCTTCCTCTTCACTCACATTATGTTCTAATTTCATCATAATTTATGAATTCTCTTCTTTATCCATGTCATAGTCTACTAAAGATATCATTTATTCTTCTTCCTTCTCTTCTTCCTCAATAGGGGATTCATCTATAGTGCAGAGATTGAAATATGGTCTTTCTTATAATTTTTAAGTTGTGGAGGGGGTTGGGAGGACTTTGAATCTCCTTCGCTATGTTGATATGCGAGGGATAGGAAGTGATTGGAATGATGAAAAAATTGAGGGAACTACAGTATTAGGAACTACTACTATAGGTGGTGGTGATGGAATGAAAGGTGTAACAATAGTAGTGGAAGGAGAAGTGGATGGATATGGAATTGGTTGAGGATATGGAGGGGGAATGGAAGAGGTGAGAAATAAGACTATAGAAAATGTGGAAGACTTACGTATATAATAGTTGTGAGAGTTGGTATAACTATCATAACAAATGTACTCTTATGCTTTTCCTTTAGAGATGGAGTTATCTCTACTATAGTGGCTACGCCTAAAGGTTCATAGTGAATACTAAATAAGTAGGAGCTAGACTCAGACCAGAGAGGTTCTTAAGAATTTATTTCCTTATCTATAGGTACTCATCCCTTTAACTTCTTTATGCCTCCTCTTATGGATATATATATATTTTGTTAGGCGAGTGGGGTTGTCTTGGCTGTGATAAATCCTATGGTTGAGATGGGGGCCATTGATGGATCCATTCCTTCTAGTCTTGTACTACCATCTCACTTATTTATTCTACAATATTCTTTGGATTATATTAGATGGCCTAGGTGATCATCATATACATTTGTTCATTTTTCATTATTATCCATATTTTTGGGTCACTTGATGTATTTAATAAAATTTCATCATGTTCATACCCATAGTAGCCATATGTAAAGTTCACATTCTTCTTCTCCCTTAGGTTTTGGAGATAATTCCTAATTTTCCTTTTTCAGTCACAATCTCTAAATTGGGCTTCATCAAAATTATATTGATTTCTCACCTTCCCTACTTGATTGAAGTGACCTCTTATCACATATTAGAGTTGGTTAATACTAATGGGCATTTTAAAGTAATAAGCCAAATGCTTCTATCCTAGCTCCTCATTTTGTTGTTATATATCTAGTAAGCTATTTCATTCTTTGTAATTTTGTTTATAATATGGAAAGGTAAGAAAAAAGGAGGTTCCCTTGTGCCTTAAATCTTGACAATTATCACATCATGGTAATACTAGTAGTCTCCCCATTTATCAATGGTTTTTCTCAAGTTCTCAGATAACCAAGGCATATGAGTGCCATGAATTTCTTGGTATACTTGAGGATATACATTTACATAAATACTTTTGATTTAACCTCTAAATTTGTGAATAAACATAAAGGAATAATCCCCATAAATTTTATTATCAACATATTTAGTCGAGGGTTACTATAATTATCCATTTACCTTATGTCCTCTGCCCAAGACTGCATCTAGTAATTAAGACATCATATAAATTTTTCCATCAGCAAACCATTATTCATCTTTATACATTTGTGATTTTAGCCTAACATTGATAATATCCCCTAGTGAAATAATCTTTTTAGAGGTCAATAGGATGTCCATCATTGAGACCCATTCTAATTGAACATAAGTGATACTAGGGAATCCATATGGTATATTTAGGAGAGGCATGACTATCCTAATCCTTGGTCTGAATTTGATAATCCCATTGGATGAGAGGGATCCCTTGGGATTTAATATTTGGTCTTTTATCAACCATTGTTTGAGTTTTCCTTCCACTATGTTGTGCTTGAGAAATGCATTGGTTAATACTTGGTTATATGTTACCTCAAGCCCTAAGAGTCTAAGTTATATCTCAAATTCCATTCTATAAATATAATCAATTGCATTATTTCCTTTCCTAAGGTGGAGGCAATACCTAGAGTAAACTACATGAGAAATAAATCTTGAAGCATATCGATGTAGGTAATTATCTCAAGTTTCCCTACTATTTGATAAAGCCCTATAATTTTTAGAGGTATCAAGTTGTCAATGTATTTTTTTTCATCCTAAAATAGTTGGATCTATGTAGAATAAGGAACCACTAATTTGACTACATTCTAGAGTGTTGAGTAGTGTAGGAATTTCAACTTGAGAGTACTTTTGTCAAATACTATATCCATGTATTTAGTAGTTCATCACAGAGTAGGTAAAAGGAACTTGAATGAATACTTTCTTTGAAGAGGAATCCATTTCATTAATATTTATTTGTTTAATTTACCTATTGAATATATGTAAATTATCTATAAGTAAACTAGAAAATTAAATTTTGTAGTCATAGGAGAGCTATAAATCACAATGTTTACTAGAAGATTTATGGAAACATGACTTGAATTTTACTTAGATTTTGCATATATCATTTAAATTCTATGTCAAATTCCTAATTCATGTGAATTTAACATGAGTAATAGACTTTAGTTTTATCTGATTTCAATTTGAACTTACAAACCATCTTTTGTGGGTTCACTTTCTTTCCAAATGGTAGTTACTCATTAACTTTACTTATCTAGTCATCCTTCCAAATGATATCTATTAAAATATTACTTACCCACTTATTTACTTTGATGTCAGTATTTCCTTATGTGTGCATTGGTTATGTACTTCGTGGATTTTTACACTTGTCCATTTATTGCTCACTTGAGTCTTCAAATTTACATATTTTATTTATATGTTCTAGGGCCATGATTTGATGTGATTGTGCCATGTGGAGCAACCTGAGGATTATGAGAACCTAGAGGCTCAAAAGAGCCTCTTAGACTATGTACATCTATATAAATGTATCATGTAATAGGATATCAAAATTTGGCATGATCTTGGGAATTTGAAGGCATGGAAACACAAAACCATGAAATGATTAAGACATTGATTGATTATTTATTATTTGAAGGTTTAGACCAATATAATTATGTCATTTTTCATCTTCTCAAAGATCAGAAGCTCAAGTGTATTAGATCACAATACATTAGGACCATTAAACTTGTTTAATCATTTTATAGTTTTGGGTTAATGAAAATATGCCACATACCATGCCTTTAGTACTGCAAGAGATCAAAACAATTAGATGATTAAGTTTACTTTCAAAACTTCTAGGGTTTTGTGTAATGAAAAATCACCATGTGGCATGCTCTTGAGGCTTAGATACTTTGATCACTTAGAATTTTATTTGAAGCATGAAAGGCTTTATTTAAAATAGTAATGACACCTATTCATCTCTCAAAAATCAAGATCTTTTAATAATTAGAAACCTTATATAAAGGGATCAAGCTTTTGGATAACATAAAGATGCCACCTATCATTGTCTTTGATTAATAAAGGCAAGTTCCCTATAGGAATAAATTTCACATGTTTTTATCTATAGTCTTATGAGTATAAAAATGTAGGAAATTACAATGGACATTAACATCATTATTACAAATAAACCATGAAAAATATGAACACCTAAGGTTCAAGATGATTTAAAATAATCATTCAACTTGTGATTTTCATAATTTAAACTTTATTCAAATGTATAATTCAAGGATAACCTTATACTTTTGTTAATTTAAACTAGAGTTAAGACCTTGAATAAAAAATATTCAAGTCCTAGTGGGTCCCCATTGAATTTAGTAAAATGTGGGGTGTGTGTTAGGGCATAACACAAGGATTTATAATAAATAATACCCTTAAATCAAGTTTCCAAAAGGAAATATGGTTACATTGATACACATGTGTACTCCTAACCTTATTCTCTTTACTTTTAATCATTTCATATCATTTTAAATATAGATTATATGCACTGATTATATATTATTAACATGCTCTTTTTTGTAGCTCGATCACCAAAAAAACACTCAATTTGGACTCACACAAAGTCAAGGTGTATTATACACACCTATGCATGTATTTATTTCCTTTAAAATAAAAATTTCATTACTATATTAAAGTTGGGGAAATGTAGACACTAAATCTAAATTATATATTTCCTCAATCTTGTACACTTTGAAAATACCTATCATGGTTTTACCCTTCAGTTATAAGACCTTACCTCTACCAAAAGGCTCACATTTACTATATCTTGTACCTAAATTACTTATCTCTTAGTTTGATCACTACTATTCTAATGACCAAGCCTTCTCTATTATGAAAAATAATATAAACCTAATTATTATCCTTCTATACTAGTTTTGGACATGTACTTGTTTTACAGCTTCTCAAACACTTATGTCCCAACAAAGCACCTACCTCAATGCAAATTTATCTTTTAAAACTAAGTCTCTAGTGCTCTAAATTCATCAAATTTGTAAATGAAATGTATTCTAAAGTTTATTATAAGTTATTTAGTGTGAGATATTTCCAAAATGCATTGTGGTGTGTGTGTGTGTGTGTGTGTGTGTGTAAAAGATCAACTTAATTCAACACCTATAAAAGACCTAAAAAACACTAGAAACTCAAAAGGTAATTTACCAAGAGCACTCAATCAAGAATTCAAGTGAGAAAATATTCCCTATTCATCTTTATTTCCATCTGAATTATATGATTAGTATCCATATAGGTATAAAGTATTAAAGGAGCATTCCATGAGCCATATTTACCAAGTTACAATCTAGGTCACTCTATGTACTTAAATTATCACACATTGAATCCTTATTCACAAACAACATAACACATAGGGATGAAATACATTATTCTAAGGCCATATTCATATTATTTTCTATGTAGGCAATGCTCATTGACATATGGGTCCTTGGGGTAGCTCAACATGTTCCCACTAACCCATTTTTCCTATAGTCACTTAAAGCATAAGGAAGCTAGGGTTTGATCATTTGAAAAAGAGTGATATCTTGTGTGCATGATCTGAACACACCATAATAAAGGTGAAAAAACCCCAAAAGGATATAGGTGGTCACATCTATATCCAATCACTATTCTATATTAGACACTTGTGTCCAACTCAGACAGTAGAATACAAGGCCAAATAACGGAAAATTCTAGATTCTGATGACTATTCTAAAATCATAATAAAATATAATTCCATCATTTTTTACCCTAGATCTAGATATGCACAATGAACTAGCCGAATACTCTTATTTTTAATTTATTTCAATATCAATAAATATATATACTTCCTATTTTTGGCATATCTTAGTATTATAAATTTAGAATATTTTTTATTCGAGTTTGAAAATTAATTAGCCTATTATAGATATATTTATCACCTCGTGCTTATTAATTTATATATTATAAACCCTAATGTAACATTGTGCCATAAAAAAATAAATTTAGGGATATAAAGGAGTCTGCAAGAAAGAGGGATGTAGTGTATAAGAGATGGGGAAAGATGAGGCATAGGATTATGACATGCCTTGTTGAAAATTGGATTGCATGGGGATTATAAATGAATATAAAATTAATTTTTAGGATAATGTGAGAAAATAGGATTAATTAAATTGTGGAAAAAAGGAAATTTGGATTTCTTGGAATTTTCCATTAGGGGTTAGATTAGATAATTAATTGAGATTAATTAACTAATAAGATATGTTGTGATTTTTATGGGAAAGGATGTGATCATGGAATAAAATATTAATTGATAAAAGAGTGAATAGTGAATGGAATAGGGATGTCAGTGAAAATATAAGATTGATTATATGATTTATGATGGTGTTAGCATGGATTAGTATGATAGTTAAAATTGACACAAAGTTTTTGATTTTAGGTGTCTATATTTGCCCCCTCTTTAAAATGTCATTGACAGACATGACGGGTGGATTAATAGATTTTCAAATAAAGAATAAGCTAAAAAAAGGTGGATGAAAGTTATATGGTGGTAGATGATTCCCATTTAGAGGACATGTAATGATAAATATATGTGGATGGGCTCTCAAAAAAGAGATGAAAGAGCTAGAATGGAAGAATCAATGGGTGGGTAACATATAAAGAGGGGTGGGATTCATGATGTGATGACAATGGATGAAATTAAACTTTGGATGAGACTAACCCACTCGATCTAATGCTTGTACACTTTGATTTTTAATGATGATGGATTGATTTCCCTAAGTAGGGAATATGTGGGAATGATAAATCCCAATTAAGTTACAAACTTTAACTTGCCCCAAGAAAGAAAAATGTTGCTAAAATATCCCTAAAAATTTATGGGCTTAACTTTAACCAAGTAGGGTGGATTGGGGAATGATTTATCTCAATGATGAGCTACACTATTGATATTCCCCAAACAAGGAGAAATATACAATCTTGGATTTAATGGATGATGGCTTGATTGATAAATTAATTGAGTTGAAAGTATAGATAAATTATTTAACCTATTACATGGATTAAGTATGAGATGAATTATTTTGATCAAGGACACAAAGTTTATAGTTTAAAGCAAATGTGTGTGTGGATGGTATAACAAATTTTCAAATAATTAAGAAGTTTCAAAAAACCAAACACACAAGGATTCCCCAAGTGATGAAATAATGAATGAAGAATGATGTGATTAGATATGGATAATTATTTATAATAAATAATGAAATAATAATAATAATAATAATAATAATAATAATAATAATAATAATAATAATAATAATAATGGGAATGGAAATAGAGATAAGAATAATAATGGTGATGATGGTGGTGGTAGAGATGACCTTAGAAACTCCATGTTAGTGATTGTTGCCTACACTATCCAAATGGACCTTGGGCCAATGCATTTCTCTCAAAAAGGGATGAATATGATGGTAAATGATGATAAAATTGGAATGGTAATGATGGTAGCTAAGCTAAACTTAGGAATTTCATGTGAATAAGCAATGCCTACATAGTCTAAATGAACCTCAAACTGATGTGTTTCTCTTGAAAATGAATAAATATAATGAAAAATGATGATAGATAAGAATGGTAATGATTTAGGTAGAGTTAACCTCATAGAATCCATGTGATAAAGTGTTGACTACATATTTCAAATAGACCTTAGGTCATTGTAGTCCTCCAAAAATGAAGGAATATGATGAGAAATGATGAATGAAATGGGAACAATGGTAGATGAGCTAACCTTAATAACTTCATATGACTAAGTGTTACTTACATAGTCATAATAAACCGCATGCCACTTTTATTATCCTAAATAGGGATGAATGTGATGATAAATGATGAAGATGAATAGATAAGTTGACTTGATTTAGTGAAAAATGGATGAGATGATTTGATTTGAAAAATGATTCAACCAAAATTTTCAAGGGGACATACTATAATTTTAGTGGGGTCTCCACATGATTTGTAACTTGATTTTTTATTTGGCACATGTAAAGATGCTTCATGATATAAAACACGATGATGACCTAGCCATAGTGTGCATAATAATTGACCCTTGATATAATAGACAAAAAATAAAAATTCACCATGATATGGAAAAATTAAGATGGCATTATTATCATATGCCAATGGATAGACTTAAGTACAAGTTAATGATAAGAAGAACCATAATATGTAAAAACCATGATGTCATTATTGGAACATATGGACTGAGTCAAGGAACAATAACAAAATTTAAAAAAATAAAGTAAATAAACACACACTAAGATGAAAACAAAAGCAATAGAAATCATCTTGTTACTAATCAAGTCAAAATCCACACGTGAAGGCTCAATGATATTTATAGTTTGATGGTACCCCTAGGAAAATACTTGATGAAGGTTTGAATGAGTATTTTACCTAATTAGGGTGCCAATGGACCATTTCAAATAATTTTTATTTATTACTAGTCCAAATCTAAATAAAACTATTAAAAATAATTTATTTTTAAAAAAAATTACAATTATAAATTTTCACCAATGTGATATATGGGGAATAGATCCAAAATATTACCATATAATATGAGAGGTATAATCACTGAGAGGGGGGGGGGGTGAATCAATGAATAAATATCTTTTAAAACTTCAATCTAAATCCTTCAAACCCTTAGTCATACACCATAAGCAATCAAGAAGCAAATAACCCACTCACAACAATGAATATGAAAGATAAACAAGATACCCAAGATATATGTGGGAAACCCTTTTAGGGGATAAAACCCACTCTCAGTGTTATAAGCACATTGAATAATTTTCATATAATATGATTAAAAACATGGGACTTCAGTGAAGCACCCACTTCATAAGGAACACCAACCCCTAAAGATGACAACCACCAACTTGCTTAAGATGTTGATCACCAACACAACATATATGAAATGAAAAAATACAAAAATTTGATTGATTATAATTCTAATGGAGAAACCCTAAAAAAAAACCTCCTTCAATCCTCTTCACTCATTCAAACCTTCACACACAAGCAAGGCATCCAAAACCACCTTTTGGATCAATTTACACACCTTCGCTTGTTCTCATGCATCAAACCTATAAATTCAACATTAGAATTATGAACACAAGGTAATAATTAAATATTAAATTTTATATACCTATAAATATATCCACATGGATCTCATATCCTTCAAAAATCTTTTTCACATCTACTCGCTTTCTCAACTACACTCTAAATAGGCCAATCATGCCTAGTATTTATACCACTCTGTTCCTTTAATCCATATTGGTTAGAAAATATGATTAATTTACTTGTTTTACCTTTGTAATACATATTGATGCATATTAAACATAATAACCCCATGCTCGTTAGGTTTTCCATTACCTCATTAATGCCAAACCACGATTAGGTCTTGGTGAGACCTAAAACAATTAGGCCTACTCACCCATACATTACAACTTCAACTCCTTGGAACACTTTAAACTTTCACCAATGATTTGAAAATATAAAACCTATATCCAATATAAAATTTATAACTTCATCATGATTCCATTCCACTTGGAACACCAAATCAATACTTTGAACCTACCAATTAGGTTTCCTCGCTCTTTAGGCCTTAAACATAGAAAACATAGTTTCAAACTTTTGAAGCAAAAAATCAAGTATTTTATATATCCTTATGATTATATTACATTTTTTAAACATTTATGACCTATGAAACATATCCATTTAAATTTATACACTTTAACACAATCTCTAATCACTAAAAACAACTCTCAAAATGACCACTTAGGTTGGTCACACATAGTCAAAATATAGTTATACTATTTTTTATTATACATATCTGATGAGGGTCATATCATGACATAAAATAATCTTTAATAATCCTTAGATACTTATATAACATCTCCATACTCATTTTATTCTTCAATTCTTATGATAACGTCTTCAACTTACTTTTGCAAGATAGTCACTCAAACTACCAGTGTATACAACAAACATAGTCAACTTATAAGGCTTTTTTAATAATAAATATGTATTATCAAAACTTAAAAATTCCATAAAAATGTTATTTATGGAGTCTAAAATTCTCTCCAATAGTTATTTCATCTTGAAACATTGAAATACCATCAAGAATTCTTCCAGTACCATTCGTGGGTTACTTGTAGAACATGGTCAACAACATAGTCAAATTTGGAGATCAATATCTAAAATAGTATGAAAATTAAAATATTATAATAAAATTTTACAGATTAACCTTGAATTAATTTTAAAAATTTAATTTTACACCATCAATAAATTCATTGTAGATCAAAAGATATTAGCAAAATACTGTAGACTAGTTTCTCCCTTTGCTAATTCAAATGCCAATGATAACTGTGCAAATGCAAATATTGAAAACATGTGTATTAATCTCATTATCCATATAATATAGATAAAAAATGATCCATATATCTCCTTGTTATTATCTTAGTATTTATCTTACATCACTCATCATTGATTTTAGATCCTTGCTTCCAAGATCAAGCCACGTGGTAGCCCTGCATGCCCTTTACGTACCCTACAGTTAGTCTCCAATGAACTTACACCACTTGGTAACATTTCATGCCTTCTAATCATCCTTTGACATATTTAATTCACACATACTATTGGATCATAGTCTATATGATGAATGCTCACTGTTAGATCTATCTTGACTAGTTGACCCTAGATTTTAATGTAGTTAAGTTGTACGGTCTCTGACACATCATAGTTTGTAAAATTAACTTTGAAGGTTAATGACTTGAGATATAAAAGAATTAAAGAGTCAAAATATTTATGGTACCTTATTATCACTATATAAAACATCTCCATGAAAAACTTTGACCACTTTTTGACTTCTTGAGTGCCTGTACTAAATGCAAAAACTTGTTGGATCACTCATATCTGCATGATGTGTAGTGATGGTTTGGATTCTCTTAAGATATAATATTCATTATTTTATTTCAAAATGATAAAATTACACACCATAACTTCACCAATACATATTATGTATGCCTCACAACTTTTTTTTCCTTCATTCACTAGTACCACATGCTCTCTTTGACATCAATGACAACCTAAGACATTAGTGACCACTCTGATGAATTCCTTTCACTTCCAAAAGCACTCAAAACACCCCATAGGGTCTCTATAACATGATCATACCATTAATAACATACACTAATTTCCTCACTAATTCAAACACTAAAGAACCATTTAAGAATACTAAATCACATTGAAACACACTTTGTCATTGTCATTCTAGCACATATGACACCTTATCAACTTCCTTGGTCACCTTAGAGACATCATTGACAAACCTCAAAAAATATCCCCATTTTTCATTTATTTCAAACACCAATGAAAATCTTATGCTCATATTTTTTCTCTCTTCTTTAAGTACTTTCTCCCCCTTTGACATAATGATAAAGTGGGATCATCTTCTGATCCTGAGGACCTAAAAAGATTTCAAGAACATACAACTAGAAATGACCACCTCTTAGAGATGATACAACCTCCTCCTAACATTATTCATACTTCTTACCTTGAGCATCTCAAACGTGATCCATGACTATACTCTTTTTTGATCATACATGGCTTATATGAAGACAAAACAAATATGAACATCAAAAACTGCATCAATGAATCTTAACAACATGAAGAGGGACTCCTCCTAAGTCACTTGAGCTTAGGCACCCTTTTGATCATTTTTATACCATTTCAAATAATAATTAATCAACATAATTACTTTCATACCTTATCTCTCAAATTCTAATACATAATCCTTTGATCCTATGACATGACCATTTACAAATCTCCCCTTTATTTATGCATGAGGCTTCAATATATTGTCAAAAACACATGACTTGGTTTGATCAATTCATCATACAAATATGTTAACATCATAACTATAGTATATACATTCATATCTCAACCATGACTGAGGTGTATCACATATGTTCCCTCTCATATCATGCACATCTCTCCAAGCCTTTCAAACTATATAAGTTATCCCCCCTAACTCCATGCTCCATTTGGATCATGATATCTTCAAAAAATACTTCTCAACGAACTAGATCTACCAGCAACTCTTCAACACTATCCACACTCAGTCAATATCCTTATGAAACCACAAATAGATCTCATATCTTCATTAGATCAACTTTAAACAACTGAAGCAGACATGAATAACTCTCATATGGATCTCAAAACAATTTCCCTTTATCCTCTACAAGCCATCATGGTTTATAACCTTTTAACAGCACTCTTATGGCACTATCTCATCTTAAGAACACTATGAAATCCAAGATAGACACCTAGATACCTCCATTCATTGCCTGTAGACCTTACACATATAACTTCATTCTTCACCATTTGACTAACTAGATCATTCTTCAAATCACTAAACTTCATGTGCTTTCATATTAAACCAAAACATCTTATTATGACCTTTCTTGTCCTAAAACATCAAATAAAACCTCAATTAGCATCCATTATGCTTCCTTTTACTGGAAAGTGTCTCTTTGGAGCCTAGATAGAGACATCCCTAACCCACAATGTCTTAGAATAATGTGAAACTAGGAGTTACGCACAATTCCTAATATTCTCTCTCCTTCTTGGATAACTTAAACTAATTATTCTTATTCTTTTTCTTGATTGAATCAACTTGTTTACTATCTTTATCACTTTCCTTTTCTTCTAGGATGGTATTGATAATACATGGAGAAAATAAAGATTCCTGGCATAACTTTTCACTTAAAGTATTAGTCTCACATTTCAAATCATCAACACTTGACATTATCAACTGATATTATTTATATAAAACTTTCTCAAAAACATTAAGATGTTAACTTGTATCCTCTTCATTCAAAAAATGAGTAGACAATGAGATCCCTTGATTCTTTTTAACCTCTATTGCATTCTCTACCATGGAAAACAATCCACTTGGACCTATAGACTAATCATGGCACATAATTTTCATTTTTGGTTTCCATATTTTAACTTGCCTTATACCTTGCACTTTAGGAGCCTAAAATGACCTATTCTAGCTTGATGTCCTTTGTTTCCATAACTTAGCAATGGGATCAATTCCTAGACAATTGTAGAAAACCAGTCTTCTTGATGGAAACTCATCTTATCTTACCTTGTTAGGATAAAATCTTGAAATGTGTATTATGTCATGACAACTGTAACACTCAATTTGAATCACAACACTTGATTGATGATTCCATTCATAGTTCTAAGAAAATTCATTCCTAGAAGGTCTTATACACTCTTTAGCCTTATGACTAAATTGATTACAAGTGTAATAGTAACCATTAAAGTTTGCATACCTCATTGTATTTGGTTGTCTAATTTGATTTGTCTTTTTTCTATTAGCAACTTCATTTCTTGCCTGAAAATTGATGTTCAAAGTCTGATTATTCTTGTTCACAAAAGTTTTCAAGTCATCATGAGTAGTATTCCTTTGTTCTTCTATGTATACAATGTTGGAAATATTGTCATTGATGTCAAAGGTCTAGTATTATTGGTGATAAAGGCGCTATTACATTTACTGTTGTTTATCTTGGCTAATGTGAGTTAATATTTATTTAATATTAATGAATATATTTTTGGTTGCATATGAGACAAAATAAGGGCCCATGGAGAAGTTGAAGAGCCACAGGGTAAAGACAAAAGAAGGATGGGATGCATTTTCCCATGAAGAGTCATCTTGGGGAATACCAAGAGTCACCAAGTGAAGACAAAAGAGTAAGGGCACAATTTATCATGAAGGGAAACTTTAAGTAATACAAAAAGTCACCAAAGATAAGGACAAAATTGGGAAGGACGTTTTTGGTCATGAAGGGTCACCACATGACTTTTCAAAGGCTTGAATATGAAGGGTCATCCAAGATTGGTGCCATTTTCCATGAGGATTGAAGGGTCACAAAGGGGGAAGGCCAAAGGTCATTTGGAAAGCTATAAATAAAGGCTTGAGAATTAATTTGTAATATGGAAGATAGAGGTTGATTTGATATTGTAATATCTAGCTTAGAAGAGTAATTGTGAGAGATGAATATGATTTGTATTTGTTATATCTAGCTTAGAAGAACAAAAGTGAGAGAGAGAAAAGAGATGTTGTATTGATCTATCATTTGTTGAGATAACAACATTGAGAGATAGGTGTGTGGTATACACAAAGGGTTTGGTGCTCCTGTGGGTTGGTGCTCGGCAAAGGGGTTGGTGCTCACGAATAGTAGCTGGGTTGGTGCTCGGCAAAGGGGTTTGAAGCTCCTATGGGTTGGTGCTCATGAATTGTAGCTAAGATTGGCACTTGGTAAAGGGGTATGGTGTTCTTGTGGGTTTGTTCTCATGAATATACTTGAGATTGTTCTTTGTGGTTTTTCCCACATTGGGTTTTCACGTTTTATTTGGTGTCTCTCTCTATCTTGTGTGATGTTTATTTTTTGAGTTTTATTGCATATCTTGAATGTTTGATTAAGTGGAATTTGATAAAGGGAAAGTTTTATAAGATATATAATATACTGATTCACACCCCCCCTCTCAGTATATTCCATGCTTAACAATTGGTATCAGAGCAGGTTCCATTTTGAAAAGTTTTATAGCTTGAAGGTAGATCAGGAAAGCATGATGGCTAGGTCACAGGAAGGATTTTCTACAAATAAGGCACCTTTGTTTGATGGGACAAATTATGCATTTTGGATCCTAAAAATGAAGGTTTATTTTATGGCCCTTGGATTTGACATATGAAAATCATTGGTGGAGGAATATGAAGAGCCACAGACATCTACAATTACTCCAGTAGAAAAGAAGGCAAGTGAATGTAATGTTAAAGCTTTAAATGCTATTTTATGTGGTTTATGTGAATCTAAATTTGTTAAAGTTATGCAATGTAAATCTGCTCATGAAACTTGGTTAAAACTTGAGAATATTTACAAAGGTGATGGAAAGGTTCAGCAAGCTAAGTTGTAGACTTTTAGAAGGCAGTTTGAAAGTTTGAAGATGGAAGAAGAAGAAGATATAGCAAGTTATCTTTTGCAAGTTGATCAAGTCATAAATTAGATTCAAGGTCTTAGAGAAACATTGGATGAGTCAACAGTGGTGTAAAAGGTTTTGAGATCTCTACCAATGAGATATGATGCAAAGGTTTCGGCAATTGAAGAGATGAAGAATTTAGCCAAGCTAAAGATGGATGAGCTTCATGGTATTCTCATGGCATATGAGATGCAGACAGAACAAGATAAACCCTCAAAGAGAGAAGCAGCTTTCAAGACATCAAAGAAAGGGAAAGCTAAGATTCAAGAATCAAGTGATAGTTCTAGTGATGATAAAGATGACAATGGAGCACTTTTCATTCGCAAGGTGAAAATAGGAATAGGTAAATATCAAGGAAAATTACTTTTTAAATGTTTTAGTTGTGGAAAAATTAGACATTTTTCAGCTAGATGCCCAGATAAAGTTAAAGATGATGAAGAAGAAAAGCCTACATACAAGAAGAATTTCAAAGGCAAATCTAAGAAGGGATTCGAGAAGAAGAGCCTGTATTCTAAAGAACCTAGCTTAGGCGAAGATAGTGGAGTCAGCAATTCAAAAGAAGAAGAGATTCTATTCATGGCCATACATGATAATCAAGAAGAAGAAGAGGAGGAAGCTAAAGTAGATATGGAAGGAGAACTCAATTGTGCCCTAGAAGAGTTAAAATCTATTGAGAAGAAGAATCGAAGATTAAAGCACCAGATCAAGAAAAATGAATAGGAGTCAAAGGAAATGATTGAAGATCTACAAGCACACTTTGAAGAAGCCAAGAAGAATGAAGAAGATCTCAAAGAACAGTTGGAAATAGCAAGAAAAGAATGTCAAAGGTATGTTATTGAAATTTCCTCTTTAAAAGAAGATATTCAGAAAGCAGTCAATGATAAAGTAGTTAGTGATTCAAAATTTGAGGATAGCACTAACATGCTAAATAAGATATTGGAAAGTCAAAAAGCATATTTAGATAAGACAGGGATTAGATTTGAAAAGAAAAAGAGCTATGTTGAAGCTCTTACAAAAGAGGAAACAAAAAAGGGAGAAGAGAAAAATATAGAGGACATTCCAAATAGAGAAGGCTGGAGAGAGCAAAGCTGCAAAAGGCAATCAGGTCAGAGATATATAGATAGGTCTTATTTTTATGGATATTATTTTTATTGTAATGGATATGGACACAAGAAATTAGAATGTAGAAAAAGAACTAACAATTTTAGAAATAAGGAGAAGGAAAGTCAAGTAGAGTCAAGCAGAAGCCATAACTCTTTTGCTCCTCTATCAAGCTTTGATGAAGAGACCATAGTATGCTACAAGTGCAACAACTTCAAACACATAGCTCGATATTTTAGAAGTGTGTTCGAGTCAGTCAAGAAGGATCAGAGTTTCAAAGCTCCATTCATCAAGAAGAAGAATCAGAGTGTCAAAGATCCATTCATCAAGAAGAAGGTTCAAACATGTTCATGGGAGAAGAAACAATTTGAAGATTCAATGATGGTTCAGACAACACTACATGTAAGAGGTAAAGATAAGCCATGGTTAATTGATAGCGGATGTTTAAGGCATATGATAGGAGATAAGAGTAAATTCATATCTCTAAAGAAGTTCAATGGTGGTACAGTGAGGTTCAGAGATAAAACCACTGCCAAGATAGCTAGAAAAGGTACTTTGAGTTTGGATTATGGTAGAACTAAGACTAAAAATGTTTTGTATGTAAAAGGTCTTAAGCATAATTTGTTGAGTGGTAGTCAAATTTGTGATCAAGGATACACATTAAGGTTTCATGATGAAGGTTGTGAGATTAGAAGAAAATATTCAAATGAGTTGATTGCAGATGCTTAAATGATAGGGAACAATGTATATGTATTGTCAGATATCTTATCAAAGCCATGATCAAAGGACACATTCAAAGATCGGTGAGAGGAGTTGGGAGTAATTTCTATTACTTCTTTCCATTGATGTTCAGCATCAGTTGAGGGGGAGCTAAGTGTTAGCTCTAGGTAGTCCCTTTTCCATTGATGTCAAAGGGGGAGAATAATAAGTACATGTACATGTACATGTGTAGAAAATAAGTACATGGAATATGTATAGGTTGCTACAGTAAGGGGGAGTTTTTGTATGTTTTTAGATGACGGTATGTGCAGGTGACAAGATGTGGTAGTTTTAGGATTGAGGTTGCCATTAATGACAAAGGGGGAGATTGTTGGAAATATTGTCATTGATGTCAAAGGTCTAATATTATTGGTGATAAAGGCCCCATTGCATTTAATGTTGTCTATCTTTGCTAATGTGAGTTAATATTTATTTAATATTAATGAATATATTTTTGGTTGCATATGAGACAAAATAAGGGCCCATGGAGAAGTTGAAGAGCCACGAGGTAAAGACAAAAGAAGGATGGGACACATTTTCCCATGAAGAGTCATCTTGGGGAATACCAAGAGTCACCAAGTGGAGACAAAAGAGTAAGGGCACAATTTCTCATGAAGAGACACTTTAAGGAATATGAAAAGTTACCAAAGATAAGGACAAAAGTGGGAAGGACATTTTTGGTCATGAAGGGTCACCACATGACTTTTCAAAGGCTTGAATATGAAGGGTCATCCAAGATTGGTGCCATTTTCCATGAGGATTGAAGGGTCACAAAGGGGGAAGGCCAAAGGTCATTTAGAAAGCTATAAATAAAGGCTTGAGAAGCCATTTGTAATATGGAAGATAGAGGTTGATTTGATATTGTAATATCTAGCTTAGAAGAGCAAAAGTGAGAGAGAGGAAAGAGATGTTGTATTAATCTATCATTTGTTGAGATAGCAACATTGATAGATAGGTGTGTGGTATATACAAAGGGGTTGGTGCTCTTGTGGGTTGGTGCTCACAAATTGTTGCTGGGTTGGTGCTCGACAAAGGGTTTGGTGCTCTTGTGGGTTGGTGCTCACGAATAGTAGCTAGGTTGGTGCTCGGCAAAGAGGTTTGAAGCTCCTATGGGTTGATGCTCATGAATTGTAGCTGAGGTTGGTACTTGGCAAAGGGGTATGGTGCTCCTGTGGGTTTGTTCTCATGAATATACTTGAGATTGTTCTCCATGGTTTTTCCCACATTGGGTTTCCATGTTATATCTGGTGTATCTCTCTACCTTGTGTGATGTTTATTGTTTGAGTTTTATTGCATATCTTGAATGTTTGATTAAGTGGAATTTGATAAAGGTAAAGTTGTATAAGATATATAATATACTGATTCACCCCCCTCTCAGTATATTTTGTGCTTAACATACAAAACTAGTTTTAGCACTTGCATATTTTTAACTACTCAAAATTTCATCTAGATCAATTGATCCATTTTCAAACTCCATAAATTACTTCACTTATCTTGAAGTATTTTTCAACTCATCTCTTAAAGAACTAATAACAGTTACATAACTTGAGCATTCAACTTCTTTGGCCTTCTTGTTTGCATTCACAATCTCTAACTAATCATTAAGAAGCTTGACTAAATTTTTATACTCTTTTAAGTCTTCATATATTCTTTCCTTAAAAATACTAAATTACACCTCATAATATTTTATTTTAGACTTCAAATTCTTGGTCATCTTATTATCAATTTTCAAATCTTTAAGAGCATTCATCAACTCAGTTTCACAGTTTACCTTGTCTTCTTATAACATATGTATCAGCTAAACCACCTCTAAACCATGTAGATTCTTCTTGATATAAGCAAATACCTTATTTAACAATGAAAATAGATCCATCTTCAGTAGGACCATGTTATTCATGATCATTATTAGAATCAATGCTATCATTCTCATTAGATGAGCTATAATATCCCTTGGTGTAGAGACTCCTCTTGTCCTTGTAAAAATTCTTTTGGCCATTATACCTTTTAAAACTATTATTGCTCTTATCAAACCTAAATTTCTTCTTGTCATTATCATGATCTTATTAATTATCATTTCCATTATGCTTATGAGGACACTTTTTGGCAAAGTGACCTATCTCTCCACAATTGAAACATTTGAAGGGAAGTTTGCCCTTAAACTTGCTTGAACCTATTTTTAGTTTTCTTGTTAATAGAGATATTAGTTCACCATCATAAATATTGGAATCTCATTATCCTTGACCTTCTTACCTTGGAACTTCATCCTTAACTTCTTTTCTGAATTGAAACTTGATTCTTTCTTTGGTGGTTTATCCTCATTAACTCTCATATCATACCCAAAAAGAATGCCATATAATTCATCCATCTTCATTTTGGTGAGATCATGAATTTATTCTATAGAAGAAACTTTTGAATCAAATTTGAAAGTGAGAGACCTTAATACCTTTTTCTCTACATTGCCTTCTTCAATAACCTTTCCCATTCCTTTGATCATGTTCACTACCTCATCAACTCTTAGAAGATAGGAAGCCATAATATTTTCTTCCTTCATTTTGATACTTTCAAATTTCCTTCAGTAGGTTTGTATTTTAGCCAACTTGACTTTTGAATCTCCTTCATAGATGAACTTCAATTTATCCCAAATATCCTTGGTATACTTGCAATGGATTACCTTGGTGAACTTAGCCTTTGAAACACCACAAATGATAGCATTCATAGCTTTAGAATTTTTCTCACTCAGCTTCTTATCTATACCACTAGGTGGAGGAGTAGGTGGTATGGAATAACCATCCAAAATAGATTTCTAATTGTCAAACGCCAAGGACCTGATGTAGGTCTTCATTCTTGCACTCTAAAAAGCTTAATTAGATCTATTAAAGAATGAAACTTGCTTAACATAGAAACCTTGATAGCTTGTCATTATAAATAAGATTACCTTTAAGTGGTTAGACTGGTAAATAAGACCTTATTTGATACCAATTGATAGAGGTACACTCACTAAGAGTGGGGGTGAATCAATGAATAAATATATTTCAAAACATCAATCTAAATCCTTCAAACCCTTAGTCATACACCATAAATAATCAAGAAGCAAATTATATACACATGATATTTTCACCTTTTATCAAATATTGATGATTTACATCTTATAAGAACCCATCAAGACTTAATCTCTCTGAGTGCATGCCTTAAGAGGTGCACCACAAAAGGGGTGGGTAGACCCTTGGTGCTTTCTAGTATTTTTATCTCTTATTGCCACATTATTACTAATCCAACTAGCTCTTAAAACCATTATCTAAGCTATTAATCCTCCCTTGCACACTCTTACATTATTTGTCCTCTTTTCATCCTCCTTTTCTTTCCTTAATTCCCTTTTGTATGATCGGCTATATGAGGTTGATTGGGTCAAACCTGTATAGTCTAGGGGCATTTTTCAATTTTTGAGTTTGTTAGCCCTTCGACCAACTAGCTCAGAGCTAGTGAATTTTCCTTGAAAACATATAAGTTTAACCCTATATAGTGGAAATTTGTAGGATGATTTAGGGAAAGATCCACCTATAAATACAATATTATTTCATCATTATTTAAAATATGAAATCAATATTTATTATTTGTTCAAGCTTTTTCACAATTTGCTCTTCCACCATTCTACTTGAGGAGTCTTATCTTAGGGTTTCTACTTGGAGAATATAATCTTGTGGATAATTATTAGATGATTTGACCTTTCTTAGTGATCCTTACTAACCACAAAAACCTCTTACAAATCTCCTTTGGCCAAGGGAGAGATCGAGCCTTGATGGGTTCACATTTAGGTAAGTATATTCTAACTTTTTTTTCTTCTCTTTAGTAGATAGGAGTAGCATAAGTGTTGGATGAAATAATATCACTATTTATACTCCATGTATCAGGGTCTTACTCATAATTAGATTAATTGATATTCTCTTATACATGTTTTTATTTCTTTACTAGCCCCTTTATTGTGCCACAAGCTTTGGTGTGCACTAGATTAGATTTATTTTTGTATTTATTAGAATAGGTGAATATTAAACCTAGGAATATTTTAGGGTTATTGCATAATTATTTTAGACTTTAGACTTTGGAAATATTCATAGCATGGTGTATTATGATAAGTGATCCCCTAATTAGATCTAATGGATCCCCATATTTGTCATGTTGCAACGTAATAAATGTATTGCCAATCAAAAGTGTAGGTTTGCTCTATCTTCTCTATGATAGGATTAATTTATAGACATGATGCATTTTTGATTGCATACATTCTGGTGAACCTGGCATGAATCATATCCCACCACTAGTTGGATTATCTTCAAGTTTCTATTTTTGTTTCCTTTCTTTTTAGCATTAGCTTCACTTTAGCTTCACCTTCATATTACATTCTAGTGAACCCAACATGAAACTAACCCTTGTAAGATTTATTTCATTTTTTAGCATTATTTTTATCATATATATGTCATATTAGATTGAATCTATCAACTTAGTTCTAATCTTTATGCACAAGTTTCTAAGAATATGCAACTAGATCAACTCAAACAATCTAGTACAAGTTTCTAGACTTCCAAACTTTTAGTTCAAACTACTAGGTTGACCCAATCAACCCTGTACACTTTCAAGCATCTATATTCAGTGGCTAGGTTGACCTAGTCAACCCTATACATTACAAGCACTCAATAGTAGGATTTCACAAAGCTTGATCGACCCATTCGACCTAGTTAGCAAAGCTTTCAAACATATTCCAAGGTTATAGACTACCAATCTTCATTCTCAACATCTATGATCCACCAAGGTTCCTTTTTATCTCCCTATTTCTTTATTTTACTATCTTTCCTATCATAGTTTGTAGTCTTCAAAACTACCCCTACACAGTCAACTAGAATGACCTTATTGACCTAGTTCTATGTTTTATATGTTATCTAAATAATTGGGTCAACCTTGGCTAACCTTGTTCATTTTCAAACCTTACTTCTATAGTACAAGTTTGACCTTATTGACCCTATTCTATATTTTATGCATATAGTTTCAAAACTATACCTTGTTTAAAGTTAAAATTAACCTTATATGTTAGTAATTAATTCACACTTTATTTTATTATCACTTGCATGCTTAGAATAGTTCACATAGTCTAATTAGGTAGTTTTTAATTACCCATTCACTTTAATTATTTCTATTTTATGCACAGATATCCAAATCACAAAAACTAAATAAACATTTTAACATTTGTCTACCCAAGGCCAACATATTAGATTTCATCACCAAGGGGGAAGCTGACTTGATACTTTGGTCAAGTATAAATCATGGGTAATGGGATATTATATCTAAAAACCCAATACCATTATCACTATGGTGTGTGAATTGAGGGGATAGACCCCAATACCAAGAATGTATCATTGCCACTACAATCCCTTTCAGCCCAAACTATCTAAAACCATCCATAGATTCCTATCTAGTTCCTTGATTTATATCCAACTTCTCATCACATTTAAAATCATTTCTTAATAATATAATAAGACATATTAGGTTGAATAATTAGTTATATCTTTACTTTCCAAGTTGATTGCTTTCTCTTTGCTCTATTATTTATGTAAGAATTTGTATTAGCCAGTATTAGTGTAAGGTTTTGTATTATGTGTTTCAATTGGATTGGTCAATATTGATCTAATTGACTATTTGTTTCCATTTAATTCTTACTTTCCTATATTATTAATAAAAATTATCTTGTTTCAATTCATAACTTATTATCAACCTTCTTATTTTCCCTATCTATTGTACTAAGTTGACCTAGTCGACACAGTACCTTTTCCCAGCCTCTATGCACTATACTAGATCAACCCAATAAACCCTTTACTATTTTTAGAACCTATTAATTCTTTTTTCTCTATTCATGGTACTAGATCAACCCAATTGACCCTATATAATTTGTAATCCCTATTTATTATACTAGGTCAACCTAGCTGATCTTGTATTATTTTTTGCTTTCTATATTCATCAATTTAGTTCCTTATTTCTCTATTTTTTCATTCTATTCATCTCTCTTTAGTTATAATGAAGTCTCCTACCAGAATCTTCTTGGATAACTTAAATCCATTTAGATAGTATATGGGATGTTCATTTCTCCTTCTCTTTTCTTCCCAAGAGCACCATCACTCTTGGGGTGCCTCTCCTCATCCTTCATCCATGAACTATAACATGGTGCAAATAACACCTCAAAATGAAGTTGATGGATCCAATCCTTTTCTTACTTATAATTAAACCTCTCATCTTCGAAATCTTCAAACTAATGTGGGCAAGTTTATTCAACAACCCTACTAATAACCCATCTTCTAATAATCCTCCCCCTAATAAAAATTTGGGGAATGCTCCTACCAACACCATCCCACCTCCTGATAAAACTCAACTTTTATCCCAATTCATCCAAAAAATGAACATTATGCAAAATTCTAACACCCATCAAATGATGTAACTTCACCAACATTTAATCAATGTGCCTAATCAACCTCCAACTATCCATCCTCAAGATAATCCCAATTTCATTCCTCCACATCTTAGGGATGCCTTAGGAAATGTTATTGCTCAACCCATAATGAATAATAAGATGCTTCAAAACATTTAAAATAAGCCTCTAGCCCCATTTATTATAACCATTGATATTGGTAACATATCTCCAACTATCAAATATGATGGGACTAAAGACCCTGTCTCATTTCTTAAAGCATTTGGCAACCTTTACAAAGAGTAGATCCAAACTATACCTTTACCACAACTAAACTCTTATTCAAAACTTTTATCGATGATGTATTATAATGGTATAATTAACTACCCAAACATTTTATTTGGTAACTTTAAGATTTGGTTAATCCTCTAGTTAAAGAGTTTCAACACAATGGTCTTCCCTAAAATTGTCTTAACCACTTCACCAATGCTAAGAAATCTCCCAATGAATCAGCTCATGACTTTATCAAAAGATGGAAATCATTGGTCCATAAAGCTAAACATAATATGACAGATGATAACTTATTTAAACTCTTTATCACATCTTTGGCTTTCACTCTCCAATATAATGTTTGAACCTTTGCTTCATAAACACTAAATGAAGCTCTTGATCAATTTGAACATCAAGACTTTCTCATTAAGCAATTTGAACCTAATCCAAAAATTATTAAAGGGTATTTCCAAACATCTAATTTTATCACTAGTAATTTTCCACAAACCAAACTAGGAGTTGCCAAAATTAATTTTCCTTACCTTTTCAAACACCTCTTTCAATTAAACAAATGAAATAATTTTTACCTCCCTTTAAACCTTTCATCTATCCAAATGATCATCCTAAGTGGTATGAAACCAATTTATTTTATTGGTTCCATGTCAACATTTTATAGTCTCATGAACCTTGTAGAGGGATCACTAAATTTGGTGTCTTTTATGTGCTTGGTGATTCATTCAACTATAAATCTAAGATCAATCTTTGTCTTCAAGAGTACATCATTTCTTTTCAAAAATTATAAACTTATAAATCTTCTACCTCTAATATTAAAAAATCCTCTTCAAATAATCAATCAACTTCCAAAGATGTTTATGTTATTGACATCAATTATGATCAATATTTTAATAATTCTAAATATATCAACACTGATAAGGTTAATTACCATCATAAACTAGCTTGCAAAGATCCCATTACCAAACCTAAAAATCCATCTTTGGATGAGCAACTTATTAAAGATACCACCACCACCACAAATCTAAATTAAGAATCACCTAAGGAACAACTTCCTCCTTCTGATCCTCAAACCACATCTATTCCTCTAAACTCTAATCTACCTCTCAAACCTCATGATTTTTCTTCTAAATCTCATTAGAAATTTCTTGAATAACTTAACTCTATGCCTTGTATGATTCCACTTATGGATTGGTTTGTACTTCACCCTATCATCATAAATTCCTTATGGAAAAACTTCAAGAAATTAAAGATCCTTCTTTTTTAGATGAAGAAACACCTTCTATTGATTCTCAACCTACCAACATAAATACCATATAAACTATGTGTCCTTCTTCAAAGCCCTCTATTAAATTCTGTGAAGAGGACATGATCAATGTTGAGACTATTTTCAAGCTGATGATCTATAACTCTTTATCAAAGTAGCCATGAATACCACTCTTATCCAAAAAGTTCTAGTTGATGAAGGATATGGTATTAATGTGACACATTTATGGTTTATATAATAACTTGGTTATAAAAAGGATCATCTCAAGTAAACTCATCTTAATAGTCTTGGTTTGATAAGACTAATAAAAAACTAGTTGATTTTATTTGGCTTCTATTAACCATTGGACCTAAGATATTTCAAACAAAGCTTATGATCCTTGATCTTATTTTATCTTATAACATACTCCTTCGTCATCCATGGACTCATTGAATGAGGGTCATTACTTCTTCTAGTAGTCAATGTATTAAATTATTGCATAATGGAAAACAATATAAGCATCAAGTTGATCCTAACCCATGGAGCATTCAACTTACCAATCCTAAACCATAATATCATATTCCTACCATTCCTAAAATCAATATTGCTCCTTTACCCAAGTTCATCAACATGAATCTTGATTTACAAGTTATTATTGCAAATATTGATGATGATGAGCCCAATGAGTTACAACATACTTGTAATACTACTTAGCTAACTCCATACATTTCACAATGGCTTCATCCTTCTCTCTTACCAAGAGACCATATTATTCCTCTCATAGATGAGATCACTAATTTTCCCCCTCCATACAATGATTAGGAACCATCTCGAAGATGCCTTCACTTGTAATGATTTTGGAGTGGCCAAATTATTTCAGGATCCTCTCATTATGTCTCCTCTTAAATTTAGTAATATCAAGATTTCCTCTAAAACTCCCCTTGATTCTCAATCATGTACAATTTTTATCGAACATATGATGACAGTTATATCATGACCCAAGATCAATATTGAGAATTAGATGTCCAACACTATCAAAAAACCTTAGACCATATTCATGCTTTTAATTAGGATGTTCATACCATTTCTACGGATCATACCTTAGAAATCAAAACCTACCAATTCTCTTCTTATCAATATTCCTTAGGTGGTAGAACAAATTATGCCTTTTGAATCTTTGAAAGTTCCAACACATCCTTTACCATCTATGGATCTAGTCATTATATCTGATCCTTCTCCCATCACTGAAACCACCAACACACCAATCTCGTATACTCCATCTACTTCTACTCTCAAAATTACACTTGGTTCCAAGGCAACTAATGTTTATTTAATATGTTCTAAGTCTGATCACCATGGAAATAAAATTTTAGATCTTGAATTAGATGTCAATTATTATGGTCCTCTCCCTACTTTTCCTAGTGATGAAGCTATTCTTGAGTTACTTTATGATCAAGAACCTCAAATTCCTTGACAACATCATAAACTTAGATATTTTAAAACTAAAACTCATTGGTTAAACAACTTTGTTACTAGAATTGATCTTAAAACAAATCTAATTTCTGATTTACCTAATTTTCCATACCACTTTCAAGACAAGAATGCCATGCTTATTGAAGAAACCACTCGTATCGAATATGGTACTCCATCTTGTCCTTGAACTATCATATTTTCTCAATAACTTTTACCTATTAAACATGATAATTTTAGTTTATTCTTTGATAAATATCATGAGGGTTTTATTTAGTCGTAAAAGGACATGTTTGTCATCAAACCTCGCATTTTATTGCATAACATCATTATTTATCCTAATGTTAAACTTGTGTATCAAAAACAAAGAAAATTTCCACCTAAAGTTTCCACTTTATACCATAAGGAAATCATCAAACTCCTTGATGCTAAATTTATTAAACTAGTGGATTATTCTAAATGGGTTTCCAACATTGTTCCCATTATAAATAAGGTCACTATGGTCATTCACATTTGTATTGATTTTTGAAATATTAATATTTCTTGTCCCAAGGACAACTTCCCTTTACCTTCAATAGATGCCATTATTGATTCCATTTGTGGTTATTGAATTTTATCTTATGGATGGATTCTCAAGATACAATCAAATTCATATTTCCCTTGAGGAGCAACATAAGACTACTTTCACCATGAAATGAGGCACTTATAGCTATGTTAAAATTCCTTTTGGTCTTTAAAATGATAGAGCCACTTACTAATGAATGATGACTCACATCTTTCATGATCTCATTCATAAAATTGTTGAAACCTACATGGATGATCTTATTACTAAATCCAAACATCATAAGAATCATCTTTTAAAAATCATTATCATATTTAACCATCTCCTTAAGTATAAAGTTATAATTAATCCTTATAAATGTGTCTTTGGATTAACATCTAGAAAATTGTTAGGATTCTTAGTCTCTCTCTATGGCATTGATATTGACTTTACCAAAATTATTACCTAGATATATTCCTGACATTCATACTAATTTAAGCAAACTTAGGGTAATTAGATGATTTATCCCTAAAATGGCTTATTTCATCCACTCTATGAATTCCTTTATAAATAAAGGTACTAATTTAGAATGGATGGATCCATGTCAAAACTATTTTGATAGAATGAAAGAGTCTTTGCTTCATCCACCTACACTTCATCCTCCTTCTAATGATATACCCTTAATTTTATATACTTCTTCCACACCTATTTTAGTTTTGGAAATGCTTACCCAACACAATGATATGAGGAGAGAGTATGCTATCTATTGCATTATTCTAGGCCTTATCAATTATGAGACATGTTATACCAAAGTTAAACATGATTACCTTTCTATCTATTTCATACCTAAAAGTATTCATCATGAAATGATTTAACAGACTAATTATGTCATTATTCATTCCAAATCCCTTCATTATTTTTTATCCAAAGCCTTTCTTCCTAGAGATAGAATTGGTAAATGGATGGTCCTACTTATGCAATTTGATCTCCACATAGTCACTCAAAAATTTGTGAAATGTAAAATCATAGATGATCAACTTGTTGTATCTCCCATTCCCACTACTTATTCTCTTCAATATAATCTTCCAGATGATGATATCCTTTACATTGAAGGTCTTAATCAAGCTCTCTCTCTCAATTATTACTTTCATAGCTTTACCACCGATCTTGAAGCCAATAACTTGATGAGTCTTCCATTCCATCTGGTACTACTAAACCAAAATTAGTTATCAAGGATATCCCTAAAATTAATGTTGACTTTCATGAGGATACTTGGAACCTTCACTTTGGAGGTGCTAAATTCCTTCAAGGAGCTAGGGTAGGTTTTATTATCATGAGTCCTCTTGGCAAGATCATTCCTTTAGCTTTTTTCTTCACCTTTGATGTCACCAATAATATGGTTGAATATGAAGTTCTTATCTTAGGGATGAGAACTTTTGTTGATTTATATATTCAATACCTTCATACTTTAGGTGATTCTCAACTTATTTTCCATCAAGTTAGTAGTGATTATCAATGTAAAGAACATTATTACCTATCATCAAATTACAACCACTCTTGCTAAGGATTTTATCTCTTTCACTATTGAGCCTATTCTTAGAGATTGAAACACCATTGATTATTCTCTTGCCTCATAAAAATCTCTCTTTCATCCTCATCAAGTTCTTTCTAATCCTTCTTTTCTTATACAAATAATAAATTCTCCATCTTAAACTCAACCACCATATTTACTTATTTTCCATATCAAGGTTATTTCTATCTACCAAAGCCTGTGGTACCAAGATATCATTCAATTTTTAGAACACCAAACTTATCCTCCTAATTTAAATTCTTGTGAAAATACATGAATTTGTAAATAAACTTTACAATATGTAGTTCAACACATCATTTATTATCATAATACTCAAGGTACCTTTCTCTATTATGTTATGAAAGATGAGGTCCCTCCTCTTCTTAAACAAACACATGGGGGAATTTGTGGTGGTCACTATATCTAACATGCTATAGCATGAAAATTCCTATGTATGGGTTAATTTTGGCCTATTATTGAAAAGGATGCAATCAAATATGTTAAAAAGTGTAATCCTTGTTAGCTTCATGATAATATAATCCATTCACCTCCAGCTTAACTTAAAACTATCTAATTTCCTTAGTCATTTTTCACTTCAGGATTGGATCTCATTGGTAAACTTCCTCACTCCCAAGATGGGCATGCCTTTATCATCACTACTATCAAATATTTTAACAAGTGGGTAAAATCCATGCCCCTAGTTAACATCATCATTCCTAAAATTTCCAAATTTATTCTTGATCAAATCATTTGACATTTTGGTATTCCCCATACCATCATTTTATATAATGGTGGTAACTTAAAAAACAAACACGTTAAATAAATTTGCAACAAATTCAAGATCAATCACAAATATTCTATGCCTTATCATCTATAATAAAATAACCAAGATGAGTCCACTAGTAAAATTTTCAACAAAATCCTTTAAAAGAAAATTCATGAAAACCACGTAGATTTACATCTTCATCTTTATCCTACACTTTAGGCCTATCTAACTAGCATACATACTGCCATTGGGGCAACAACATTTTATCTAGTCTATGGTTTTGAGTCAGTCCTTCCTTTAAAATTTGAGATATTTCTCTTTATATATCTCTTCATGGTATTATTCTCTATGAATAATTACTTTAATCTCACCTTTATGCCATTGATCTTCTTGATGAATTCCATATTTTTTATTTACAACATAACCACCAATACAAAGCTTGCAATGACTGACAACATAACAAATGTGTTAAAATACACACTTTGAATGTTGGTGATCTTTTCCTTAAATTAGAATAAACACATGATAAAGAAGGTAAATATGCCCAAAAATAGTGGGGCCCATATTTAGTTAAAGATATTCTTGGTCCAAGAAACTTCCACCTTCAAACCAATGAAGGCCATGTTTTTAAAGATCCCACCAATACTTAATTTCTTAAAAATTACTTTGCTTAAACATTTTCTTCTTCTTGTCATGCTTTCTATCAACATCTATGTAACACTCTTTTAAGGTTACTTAAGTATGGGTCTCTCTTTCTACATCAAGTTTCCTCTTTTTCACAAACATTTAGTCCTCCTTTTTGGTCTTTTGGTTTCTTGATGTACCATAGTCTTCTTTTTCTTCTTGCATTTTCTCTTTTGGCACCCCTTATGTTTTTATTTTTTGAGTTACATCATAATACCATGGATAAGACCCATCATTCCTCACAAAATTACCATTTTTTATCTCACTTTTTGTTTGCCAATTTTATTTTGGCACCCCTTAAGTTTTTCTTTTGTGAGTTATTTTTTAATACTAAAGATAGGAGCCAGTGTCCCTCATAAAAATACCATCTATTTTCTTTATATTTTCCTTATTTTATGAATTTAAAATTAAATACCATCGATATTACCCAACCCTCCTCATAAAATTACAACCTTTTCATGTTCTTGATCCTTGTTCTCAACTTTAGTTTTTGCTTCTTTTAATAGATGAAATCTGAACAACAATTTTTTTTAGCATGTTTTCCTCCATTTACCTCATTCTCATGACAAGGAATCATATTTTACTACCATTGTATCCCTTTTTCCCCTTTGTCACATTTTTTGTGATTTGAAGAAATTCAAATTGTTCCATGTGTCATTCCTTCTAATTTTCCCTTCCATTCATCTCCACATTAGATAAAACAATGTCAAAGTCAAGATATCACTTCTATTTCACCTATATTTATAAGACTATTAGACCCCATGCTCTTTGAAGTTATCTCTTATCAACCTTGTCCTAAGTATTAAAATGAAATTCATCTTTAGCACCCATGTTTGATCTTCCAAATTTGTATGGAGGAGGAATAGAAAAATCCATCAAGAAAGTTAAAATCCAAATCATTTGAAACAAAAGGCAATGATATATAAAAGGCAACATACAAGTCTTAAAATTCAAACTCACACCAAATGACATGATTACAAGTACATCTCCTATCTCTAATCGAAGATCAAACTCTAAAATTAGCCTCATATAGAGCTGAGGTCCTTTGAGGTATAGTAGGTCATTATATTAGAATAGGGGAATTACAAAACTATATGGTATTACATACTTTCTCATGTAAGTTCCCAATCTTCACATTAGATCGAAAGCTCTATAAGGGGTCTTGAGGAATGAGGAACACGTTATAGAGAGGCAGGTCTATTTTACTTTTCATTCATATAGCCTTCATGGGATGATCTATATACTTAAATTGTTGACCTAAGACTTGTGTATTTAAGAGAAGTTATTCATATTCCTTAAGGTTGAAAGTCCTATTGTTTAGACAAACCTAATTTGAGTATCTTGACTTTGATAAAGATTTCCTCTACCTTGCTTTTTTATTCATTCTCCACTCCACCCATTTAATTTTCACCCCTTGATAGAAAAATTTTGATTCTAAATATTTTTTCCATTCTTATTTAATTCATTCTTCTTCACCTCTTAAAAACATGCTAGCACTATTTTGTTTTATTTTTAGCTATCCTTAGAGCTAAACAACATGTTTGAGCAAACTATGGATTTATTCTATCTTTACACCATCATTTACATTTATACACTTACTTTACTTTACTTTTACCATGTCATTGTTTTACTTTCTTGATATTATGGACACCTCAATTTTTACCCTTTTTCCATTATTAAATGAGGTTGGCTTATTAATTCTCACTCATCAATGTTTTTTCTCTTTATGCACCTTTTTCCATTGATTGAGTGAGATACGGATTTTTAATGCTTACTCATCAATGTTGTTTTACCATTTTTTTAGTCCTTTACCATTTAATTTATTTTATTTCCATGTTGTTTGACATGTATCCTTGGTTTGACTTGGTGCATTTTCCTTTTTTACTTAAGGATAGCTTGTTTGATTTTTTAGGTCCTTAGTAGCCTTGTATTTTTGGTTACTTGATTTACTCTTGTTTTTTTGACTTGGTAATTTGGTCTAACATATCACCTATCACCCCATCTTTCCAAATTTCCCAAGTAATTCTCATCCTAATAGCACCAGCTCTCTTTGATTTTCTTGCATTTGTTTGTTTTTGATATTTAGTTTTATATTTTTAAGTTTGTCGAATGCAATCTTTGTGCCCTAAATAATCAAAACTAAAAACACAAAAAAACCATCTAGTGATAAATTTAAGTAAAGGTAAGCATCATTTAATTTTCATTTACTTTCAAATATCTTTTCTTTAAAATACTGCAACTTTTTTTTTAGCATCAACATTATGTGTCCTTATGTTCTTTCTCAAAGCACCATCCCCTACTAAACCTTAGTGACACATGATGAGATTTGAGTGGGGAATATGTATAAAGATAATATTTTCACCTTTTATCAAATATTGACACTTTACATCTTACAAGAGCCCATCGAGACTCAATCTCTCTAAGTGCATGCCTTAAGGGGTGCACCAGGAAAGGGTTGGGTAGACCTTTGGTGTTTTATAGTATTTTTTCCCTTATTTACACATTATTACCAATCCAACCAGTTATTAAAACCATTCTCTAAGATATTAATCCTCCATTGAACACTCCACCCATCTTTTTCCTCTTTCCATCCTCCTTTTATTGCCTTAATTCCCTTTGGGATAGTCGATTATACCAAGTCAACTAGGTTAACCCTGTATAGTTTAGGGGTATTTTTCACTTTTTGATTTTGTTATACATTCAGAAAACCTAACTTAGACCTAGTTAATTTTCCCTAAAAACATACAAGGTCAACTGGTTCAACCCTATACAACCAACATTTATAGGAGGATTTAGGGAAAGACCTACCTAGAAATACAAGATCATTTCATTATTATTTCAAATATGAAATCAAGAGTTATTATTTTCTTTTGCTTCTTCAAAATCTAATCTTCCACCATTCTACTTGAGGAGCCTTAGCTTAGGGTTTTTACTTGAAGAATCTAGTCTTGTGAATAAGTCTTAGATGTTTTGGTATTTCTTAGTGATCCTTACAAAACACAACAACCTCTTGTAAAGCCTCTTTGGCCAAGGGAGAGATTGAGTCTTGATGAGTTCACATTTAGGTAAGTATATTCTAACTATGTTCTCCTCTCTTTAGTAGATATAATCAACATAAGTGTTGGCTTGAATAATATCACTCTTCATATTCCATGTATTAGGTCTTACTCATACTTAGCTTAATTGAGATTCTCTTATACATGTTTTGATTGATTTACTAACCCCCTGATTGTACCACAAGATTTAGTGTGCACTAGATTATATTTAATTTTTTTTAACTAGAAAAGGTGAATATTAAACCTAAGGCTCTTTTAGGGTTGTTACTTGATTGTATTAGACTATAGGCTTTGGAACCCTTCCTAGCATGGTGTATTGTGACAAGTGATACCATAATTGAGTATAGTAGATACCCATATTATTCATGCTCTCTCTTAAAAAATGTATTCCCAATCAGAAGTGTATGTGTTCTCTATCTTCTTTGAGCCAAGATCAATTTATAGACATGATGAATTTCTGTTTGCATACACAAATAACATATTCATAACAATGAATAAGAAAGATAAGAAAGATGACATAAGATCTACATGGGAAACCCTCTTGGGGTATAAAAACCACTCTCAATCCTTAACAAACATGGAATAATTGTCCTATAATATTATTACAAACATGAGACTTTAGTGAAGCACCCACTTCACAAGGAACACCAACCCCTAAAGATGAAAAGCACCAACTTGCCTAAGATGATGAGCACAAACATAACATCTAGGAAATGAACATCTCAATAAATCTAATTGATTCTCAATCTGATGGATAAACCCTAAAAACTAACCTCCTTAAATTCTCTTCACTCGTTTAAACCTTCACACATAAGCAAGTCATGCAAAACCACCTTTTAGTTAAATCTACACATCACTTGTTTCCATGCATCAAACTTATAAATTCAACATTATAATTATGACCAAAAGGTCGTACATGAAATAAAAACTATGATATGACTCTAAATAT
Organism: Torreya grandis; assembly: GCA_037957365.1. Taxonomy (NCBI): domain Eukaryota; kingdom Viridiplantae; phylum Streptophyta; class Pinopsida; order Cupressales; family Taxaceae; genus Torreya; species Torreya grandis. The sequence continues at coordinate 414,633 of JARHVA010007346.1, forward strand.
ATCCACATATCTCCCACATCCTTCATAAATCTTTTTCACATCTACTCACTTTCTCAACTGCACTCTAAATAGGCCAATTCTGCCTAGTATTTATACCACTCTCTTCATTTAACCCATCTTGAATAGCCAATATGTTTACCATAATTGTTATAAATTTTAAATAGGTCTTCATACATGTTAAATTTAAGAAACCCAAACTCATTATGTTTTCCATTACCTCATTAACCATAAACCATTATTAGTTCTTGGTGAGACCTAAAACAACTAGGCCTACTCACCCATATCTTACAATTTCAACTCCTTAGGCCATTGTCAACTTATACCAATGATTTGGACACATAAAAAATTTATACAATATACCATTTATAACTCCTTCATTATTTAATGAGACTTTAAACGAAAAATCAATAGTTTTAACCTACCATTTAGGTCTCATTGCTCTTTAGGCCTTAAAACATAGGAAACATTGTCTCAAACTTATGAGTCAAAAACTCAAATATTTCATATAAACATATGATTATATAACATGGATGAAACCTTAGGGAAATATTAAACATATACATGTGATTTATAAACTTTAACCTAAGCTCTAAACACTAAAAAAACTCTCTTAAAATGACCACTCAGGTTGGTCACACACAGTCAAAATATAGTTATACTATTTTTAACTCTCTATATCTGATGAGCGGAATATATTGGCATAAAATAATTTATCATAAGACTTATATAATTATATAACACATCCATACTTATTTTATTATTCAATTCTTCTTAGAACATCTTCAACTTACTTCTGCAAGATGGTCACTCAAACTGCCAGTGCATACAACAAACACAATCAACTTCTAAGCCATTGTTCATACTGAATGTGAATTGGTCAAACCTCAAAAATCAATAAATATGGTATTCATGGATTCTAAAATATTATCCAATAGTTATTTCATCTTTAAAAATCTAAATACCATCAAGAATTCTTCAAATACCCTTCTTGGGTTATTTGTAGAATATGGTCAAACACACAGTCAACTTTGGAGCTCAATATCTACAATTATATGAAAATTCAAATATTATAATAATTTTTTTTGGATTAAAATTTAATTTATTTAAAAATTTTCATTTTACACCATTAATAAAGTATTTATAGATTAAAATATATTATCAAAAAACTATAGATTAGTTTTTTCCTTTGCTTATTCTTATGTCAAAAGTCACTATGTAAATGCAAATATTACATACACATGTATTCATCTTGTGATCCTTGAAAGATAGATTAAAAAAAATCTATAAATATATTTTGGATTATCCTAGTATTTATCTTTCATCTCTCACCATTGATCTTAGATCCTTGCTTCTGAGATTAACCCACTTGGCAGCCTTGCATGCCCTTTACATACCATACAATTAGTCTCCAATGAAATTACACCACTTGGAAGCCCCATGTTACTTATGAGAATAATTTTACATATTTAATTCATTAATTTCATTAGATCACAATTTGGATGATGAATTCTCACTGTTAAATCTATCTTGACTAGTTGAACCCAGATTTCAATGTAGTTAAACTTGACAGTCTCTAGCACCTCACAGTCTATAAGAGAAACTTTGAATTTTTATAACTTGATCTAGAAAAAAAATTTAAGATTAAAAATATTTATCTTACCTTATTTTAACTATATAAAACATCTCCATGAAATTTTTTGACAATTATTTAACTTTATGAGTACTTATACTAAATACACAAACTTGTTGGATCACTCATATCTACGTGATGTGTAGCGATGGTTTGGCTTATATTAAGCTAAAATATTCATGTTTATCTTTAAAAAATATCAAATTACACACCATAAATTCACCAAGACATATTATGGATGCCTCACAACTTCTTATTTATCCTTCATGTATTAGTACCACATGCTCTCTTTGACATCAATGGCCACTCTGATGAATTCCTTTCACTTCCACAAGCACTAAAAGAAATAAAAACACCCCATAGGGTATCTACAACATGATAATACCATTATTAACATCCACCAATTACCTCCCTAAGTCAACCACTAAATAACCATGTAAGAATATTGAAGCACATTGAAGCACACTTTATCATTGTCATTCTAGCACACATGACACCTTTTCAACATCCTTGGTCATGTTAGAGGCATCATTGACGAATATTAAACATATACCTCATCCAATTATTTGGAATATATGAAAATTATTAATTTTCTAACACTATCTCCAATCTAGTTTGTGGGGCATAAGTCCATATTATCTAAAATGGTCCTTGTAGATGTGGGAATGAAATATCCTAATGATGAGCTACACACTTGATTTACCCCAAATAGGGTTGAAGTTACACATTGGGATTGGATGAAGGATTACCTTAAATTTCCCCAAGTATGGCTTTTTTTGGGAAGGACACATCCCAATGGTATCTAAAATGATTTGATTAAGGATTTTAATTATATTTTAGGACAAGACATTTTTCTAATTTTGTAGCTTTATATCTCTCTTAGATATTTTTGACCTTTTTTATTTTTAGAGATTTTTGGATGATTTGATTATGTTAGATTATCTAATGTTTTTATATTTTCTAGATTATCTTGTGTTTTTGGATTTTTGATATTAATTATATACAAAGGGTCACTATAAAATGGAAAACATGTTGTAGCACCTAGGATGGAAGTAATAACGGAAGGAAAAAATTCACGATGATGTTGGATGATAATAGATAATGAGGGAATATAAGCAATGGATTATGGATCTCAAAGGATAATATCACATGGGAACCAAATGTCCAATCATAAAAGTGTCAATCATAGGATATGCCAAGATGATTCCCAAAATAAGGCTTAAGAAATCTTCTAGTTCCCTATTAAGGTTAAAATGGGAAGAAATGAAGGGCACAATAAGATGGACATGAGGATGATACAATATATTTAATATGGATAGGGATGGTTAAAAATGATTTATAAGGGATGTATAAGATGGACTTATATGTAAATTTGGTTCAAATAGGATGGATAGGATAATGGATGGGATTGCCCCCAAGTGTCAATATACTTGTAGATAATAAATGATTTACACCTGATGCGATAAACCTTATTTTCATCATGGTACTTGTCTAAGGTGCCATAAGCATGGTTTTAAATATTGGACAAATAATTTATATTTCTCTTTTGATTTATTTTAATATTTTTATTTTATTGTTGTAACATGGTATCCTTTAAGTGTGCACCCTAGCAACTTCATCTTGAGCTTCATTAATTTCCTAATTAGCTTCTTTCAAATTGATAAAGATGTCAGCCCATACAAAATAAGTTGATTCCAATGAGGGTGAAGTTGAAGTTTTAATAGATGGAGGATGTTTTTTGATTTCTTGAATGATTTTTAAGGATGTGTGGATCATGATGCAAAGGGGGATTAGGATCAAAAGTATCACATTCTGTGATACTAAGAGAATTTTCTAGTCAGATGCTCATATGATTTTTTATCATACTAGTGATATTTTGAACAAATAATTTAGGTTAATACTAAAAATATACTAACATAGGTGGGAGATTTATTCTTTGATTTTGGTTTTATAGAAACTCAAAGTGATTTTCACTAAAAGACTTGTATTGTTGAATTTTTGGATTTTGTTTTTGATTAGAAACAAGGTTTCATTAAGGGACTTGAATTTTTTACCTTTTTAATTTTTATTTTGATTGTCCTATAGTGCCTTAAACAAGGTTTCATTAGGTTAAGTTTCCTCTATATTTAAAGTATTTTGTCTTTGATTTCCCCATAGTGACTCAAACAAGGTTTCACTATGGGATGTTGATTTTGGATTTTAGCTTTCTAGATTATCCCATAGTGCCTCAAATAAGGTTTCACTAAGGACATTAATTTTATAATTTTATTTAGGAATACTTGTTGTTCACTATGATGTATTAATACATCTTTATGTTCTTCTAGCTAGATATCAATCATGAATTATTCCATTATTTTATTTCTATGGAAGAAGGATGATGGTAAGTAATTTAGTTGGTCCTAATCAATAGGTGTAGAATATTTAATTATAAGATGGTTTATGGGGATGAAAACGATTTTAAAATGATTAATGGCCACATAATCCTTCAGGACTATGAGTGAATCCTCTGTCAATTTTGGATGAAGCTTCTTTGGAAACTGTGAAAGTATCACTAACACCTTTATGTTTATGAACCAATAATTTGAGTTGATGATTGATATTATTTGTGTACATGGATATGGATAGGTTCAATGATTCTTTTCTAATTAAGGCCAATGACTTTACCTTTGTATTTTATTTTTTACAGGATTCTACTTATTATAGGATATTTTTTGCTTTGGAAAAAAGTTACACAAATGTCCCTATGTAACCTTAAATGGTTATTATCATTGAGTTACTCATCTATGAGGAGGTTGAAACCAATAAATGATGTTGTAACAAATTGATATAATGTTGGTGATAATGTTGGTTTTGATTCTAATGTTGAGTTTTTGTTTAGGATGAGCATGTATGTATGAAAGGCATTTTGAATATGGTTGTCTAAAAGTACCATTATCACTTAGGGAATGTGGTGTTGGGTGTTGGATGGTTTTATATGTGATGGGAGATAGTGTGATAGGCCAAGGATGGTATTCTTAAATATGTGTCCATTAAGGACTATTAGTTTATTGAAGATGGGTGGATGGTAAAAATAAGCTAACCAAGGATGGGTAATTTCCATCATGATGGTTTATTGAAGGTTGGCTCATCAAATATTGGTCACTAATCAAATATGGGTGGGCCAATAATGATTTTGGATTGGTTAAATATGGGGTATTTGACAAAATTGGATTCATCAAAGATGGACTAGTCAAGGATAGAGAAATTATATTGAACTTTACTTGGAAGTGGAAAATTTTGAATATGATTTAGAAGGGGATCTTGGAATATCATTAATGGATGATTATTTGACTTGGATTTACCTAATTCTTACATATACGAAGATCATTAGAAGGATAATGGTTGAATATTATTGGATAGTTATATTTTTTGTGGCTCTAAGGCTAGATGGGTTTTAGATAATGGATTTTTTTATGTTTATGACTCAATGAATTAGATGTTTGACTAGTAAATGAAGGGATAATAATATATGCTAGGTGGGATACCTATTGGATAATATATAGGATTTGGTCAATTATGTCTTGATTTATAGATGGTGATGCTAAAATAGGCTTAGTATTGTGGGGTACCATGGGCATATATGTTATTCAATGTAGAATTGGTTTGTTTGGATTAATTGATGTGATTTTATTAGGATTTTAGATTTGATTTGATATTTGATGTTCAATTTTTTATTAGGATGTTTGATGTGATTAAGCTCAAAGAATTTATTTATTTTTTATCATGGACTTGATTCGGATGTAAGAAATATGGATGTTAGGATTTCATCATTCCTAATTGATAGGTGTGGGAGATTGAATAAATAGATAATATTTTATTTTAGATGTGATTGACGTGGAATTGCTGTGACTTGGTCAAAGTTGACCAAATTTAACTTGGTCAAATTTGACCCAATTTGAAATCTTAATTTGGTTTGACTTGGTCAAATTTGACCTATTATGATGTTGGATTTTGATTTTGATTTGAGTTTTAATAATTGGCATGGTTAAGTTGAAATATTTTGACTTTTGATTAGACTTGCTAAAATTTTGTTTGATTTTATGTTTAATTTTGAAATGATGTCTAAGTTTTGAGGTTTTAAATCAAAATGGTTTTTTAAAACACACACATAAAAGCATACAAGTTACAAGCCCTTTTTTTAGTAAATAAGGGTGTACAAAATAGCTAATATTCCACAAATTACTCACATAAATTGGTGACTACATTGGTCTCCCAACCCTTACAAGGCATCTATATGTTGTGAGTAATCTTTAGGAATGTTATTTTCCCTACATTGATAGTTGTTTATGTTTGAATGGTCTTAAGATAGAAAAAACATGCTCAAATAGGTGTATCCCTTATATAAATTTTGATACGATGGGACTAAACTCTATGTAAGAGGGAGATAATGAGATTCGTGAAAGGGTCTTATCTCTTTGTGGTGACTCTAGTTGTAATATTTCATTGGAGTGTCACTATAAATCATTCCTCAAGAGTGTTGTCTAGGGCCTTTGTATTGTAACAAATATCCTCACTTCATCGTATGATTAAACCATGCAACTACTTAGCCAATACAGATAACTCTTACCCAATTTATATACCCCACTAAAACATGGGGTTGGTCTATATGATAGGCATGAATTACAAATCATCAAAACCTAAGGAATTGATATTAGGGAGAAATTTTCAAGTCACACATATAAAAATAAAAGAAGTAATTTTGGATATTTCTAATCCTTAGGCTCCCATAAAGGGCAAGAGGAGAACATACATAAATTTCACTTTGGGATGTGGAACACAACTAAAATTGTTTCGATCACACAAGACCCAAAAATTGAGAAAGGTGTCAGGATCTTACAGTACAATTGATTACTTTTGTGTAAGCAACTAAACATGGAATTAAACTAGAATAATAAGTAACTACAAATTAGAATCAGCAAAGAATAAGAGATACAAGAAATAATGAAAACTTGTATTAAACTCTTCTAGAAGGAAATAAAATTGAAGAAATCTCTCTTTCTTCCACACCTCTCAGATGTATAGATCTCTTTCCCTCAAGAGTTCTCTCTATCAATTACAAACACAATTTAGCTACTTGAATTGATTCACCCTTTTTCTCATCTCATACCACAATCTATGAAGATCTATCCCTATTATATAGAATTAGGGATCATGAACTATGCATTCTCCACCATTAGATACACCTCCTAATCAAAAGTTCAAATCAGTCCTGCCAAAAATAAAAATGCAGACTCAATACTGGTAGTTAAACTTATCATGCAAATAATTTGTTCATCCCATGAAAATAGACTTCTAGAACGCATAGGTGACTGACGTCGGTCCCTGTCTACCTACATATGACCGATGTCAGCCGATCCATAACTGATGTCAGCAGCCTCCAGTCGATCCCTAACCGATGTTAGTAATTATGTAAATACAACAACCTTGCATTTGCTCATCTATTGTAGCTTTTAGCTCCACACCTCAACAATCTCTCACTTGGAGATAAATAACTGCACCTGTACCTATACAACAACATCTTCTAGCTTGTTTCTCCATCTTCAAGCTCAATCTTGAAGACCAACAAAAGTTGAATGAAGATTCAACTTCTCCTTTTTTATCAGCTTTGTTAACATATCAACAAGGTTCTCATCTATATGGATCTTTTCCAGCTTCAACTCACCATCCTCCAATACATGTCTGATGAAGTGGTACCTAAGCTGTATATGTTTGGTTCTTGAATGAAAGGCTGAATTCTTTGCCAAATGAATTGCACTTTGACTATCATTGTACAATTTGCAACTCTCTTGCTCCTTTCCCAAGTCTTCCATGAACTGAGTCATCCATATCATTTCCTTACTAGCCTCTATGACTGCAATGTATTCTACCTCTGTAGTAGACAAGGCAACAACCTTTTGCAACTTTGAAATCCAGCTAACCGCCGTTCCACCAATAGTGAACACATAACCTGTGGTGCTTCTCGTGCCATCCAAGTCACCTACCATATCCACATCTACATACCCATGTAGAGAAGTGTTTGACCCTCCATAGCATAAATGCCTATTGCTGGTCCCTCTCAGATATTTGAGAATCCGTTGAACTACTTTCTAGTGTTCCTTTCTTGGATTGGCCATAAACTTGCTGACAACTCCCACTGCTTGGGTAATATCAGGTCTAATACATACCATTGCATACATTAAGCTCCCAATTGCAGAAGCATATGGAACTCTACTCATGTACTCTACCTCATCATGTGAATTAGGACACTGTTCTTTGCTCAACTTGAAGTGTCTAGCCATAGGTGTGCTTACCAGTTTTACATCCTGCATATTGAACCTTTCCAACACCTTGTTCACATAATCCTCTTGAGACAAAATCAAACTATGATTTTTCCTGTCTCTCTTAATACTGATGCCAAGGATTTTCTTTGTTGCTCCTAAATCCTTCATGGAAAATGTGTGAGCTAATTTTACCTTAAGCTCATAAATATATTGCATGTGTGAACCTGCAACAAGCATATCATCTACATACAGCAACATGATAATATATCTACCATTATCCAATCTCTTAGAATAAACACAATGGTTAGATTGACATCTACTAAAACCATGCTCAATCATAAACCTATCAAACCTCAAATACCATTGTCTTGGAGCCTGCTTAAGACCATATAAGCTTTTCTTCAACCTGCACACAAGCTTCTCCTTACCTTTGACCTCAAAACCTTCCATCTACTCCATATATATTTCTTCATCCAAATCTCCATGAAGAAATGCTATCTTAACATCAAGCTACTCAAGATGCAAATCCTCAATAGCAACTAAAGACAATACAGTCTGAATAGAAGCCATCTTTACTACAGGAGAAAAAATTTCACCAAAATCAATACCTAGTTTTTGTGCAAATCCCTTTACTACCAACTTGGCCTTATGTCTCATTTGTCCATTCTCACCTTCCTTTAACCTATAAACCTATTTGTTTTTCAATGCTTTCTTTTTGACTAGAAACTCAACCAAATCCCACATTTGGTTCTCTTTCAAGGAATCAATTTCCTCATTCATGCCACACTCCCACTGTTTTTGGGTTTCTACCTACATTACCTCATCAAAGCTTTTTGGTTCTCCACTATCAGTGAGCAACAAGTAGAATAATGAAGGGGAATATCAAATTGGAGGTTTACTTACCCTTTCTGACATCCTCATGGGCATATGAGACTCATTCACTGCTTGTTGTCCACCCAAATTCTCTGTTAGTGACCGATCTCGGTCATCTCTGGGTCCGTCCCTGATTGACATCAATTCTTATCTAACTGACATCGGTTACTATCTGACTGACGTCAGTTCTTGTATGACCAATGTCAGTTCCTTCCTGACTGATGTCGGTGTCTATGTTTTCCTATGTGTGAAAATTCTTCCCTGTGAGCTCATTTTGGATCATCACCTCGTCCAAATCAACATTCCCCTGCTCAGTATTATTTAGCTTCTTGAGCTAATCACTGTACATCACCTTCTCATTGAAAAAAACATCATGGCTTCTAATAAATTTTTTAGTTCCTAGATTCCACAACCAGAATCTGAAATCTCTAGAGCCATAACCAATAAAAGTGCACCGCATAGATTTAGCATCTAGCTTATTTCTATTTTCTTTATCAATGTGCACAAAAGATTTAGAACCAAAAACTCTGAGAAATGAAAGATCTACCTTTTTACTTGTCCAAGTCTCTTTTGGAATTCCACCATCTAGAGTAGTAGAGGGTCCTCTGTTAATTAGGTAAACTACAGTATCTACAGCTTCTACCCAAAACTGTAAGGGTAAACCAACATGAAACCTCATACTCCATGCATGCTCTAATATTGTTCTATTCATCCTTTCAACAACTCCATTTTGCTGAGGTGTCCTTGGAACCATCCTTTCCCTACATATTCCACTCATAGAATAGTAACTTTTAAACTTATTACTATAGTACTCACCACCATTGTCAAATCTAAGGCACTTCAATCTCAAACCTATTTCATTCTCAACCAAAGCTTTCTATTTCTTAAATGTGTCAAAACATCATATTTCTTGTCTATACAATAATACTATGATCTTCCAATAGAAGCTACCTGAGCTGGTCCCCACACGTCTGTGTGAACATGCTCCAACTTGTGCTTCTTCTTTGTTGACCTAGTTTTGAGAAATCTCACTCTCTTCTATTTCCCAAAAATACAATGCTCACAAAAATCTAGATCTATGCTTTTCAAATTTGAAAGCTTACCTTTTGACTTAAGAACATTCATTCCCTTCTCACTCATGTGGCCAAGCCTACAGTGCCACAACTTTGCATCTACATCTGAAGTAGATAGAACAGAAGGAGAATAATCAGTAATAAAATTACATAAATAGAGAGTACCTACTCTCTTACCTTTGGCTAATGTAAGTGCACCCTTGGAAACCTTCCAAGATTCAGCTGTGAGAGTTACTGTGCAACCCTCATCCCCCAACTTTTCTATAGAAATTAGATTCCTCTTCAGGTTGGGTACATGCATGACATCTTTCAACACCCATGTGTTGTCATTCTGCAATTTTAGCTACACTTTTCCTTTGCCAACAATTTTACAAGGCTCATCATCCCCTAAATAAACTTTTCCAAAATCTCCCTAGACATAATCATTAAAAAATTCTCTATTTGGGGTTGCATGGAAAGAGGCACCAGAATCTACAACCCAAGATTTTATTCTATTATCCAAAGAAAGTACAAGAGCATCTTGTGCAACAATACCTGTAACTTTTGCTTCTTCTTTACCTTCATGTTGATTTTCTTCTTTAACCTTCAACCAGCAATCCTTCTTTGCATGCCCTATCTTTCCATAATTCTAGTAGGTTATTTTTCTTCCATTTCTGGATTTAGATCTACCTCTCATCTTTGACTTTGACCTTGATCTCCCTTGCTTGCACTTCTCTTTTTGCCTTCCCCTGCTTTCAATACTCAAAGCATTTCTTGATGTTTCCTTTGTGATTTTCCTATGAATTTCTTCATTCAAGATTACACTAACAACATCATCTATTTTCAAGATATTTGTAGCAGATGTAGTATTACTAACTGCCATTACCAAACTATGCCAACTTTCAAGTAGAGAGCATAAAATTAAGAGAGCCTTAATTTCATCATCAAAAACTATTTTGACTGAATTTAACTAATTTACTATTGCATGGAAATCATTAAGATGACTAGATACAGATCCACCTTCTTGCATTTACAAATTAAATAATTGCTTCATAAGATATACCTTATTTGAAGCTGAGGGCATTTCATATAAATTTGCCAAAGTATCCATTAACTCTACCATTGTCTTTGCCTATGACAAGTTAGAAATCACAAAAGATGCCAAGCTCAACCTTATGGATCCTAGAGCCTTTCTATCAAGAACATTCCATTCTTCATTTGCATATCTATGGGCTTTCTTGAAATCCCACCCAATGGTAAGTATAGATCTTTCTGATATAGATAATATTCTATCTACATCCTCCATAATTGATAATTCTTGCCGTTAAATTTCTCCATTCTTAGTTTACTTTCTTTTGCCATTGCTATACTCCCACTCAAATAGAAACCCCTATGAGTGACCTATAATCAACACACACTAAATAGATCTAAAACCACCTATTAGTGAACCCAAGCTCTGATACCACTTGTCAAGATCTTACAGTATAATTGATTACTTTTGTGTAAGTAACTAAACACGAAATTAAACCAGAATAATAAGTAACTAGAAATCAGAATCAGCAAAGAATAAGAGATACAAGAAACAATGAAAACTTGTATTAAATTCTTCCAGAAGGAAATATAATTGAAGAAATCTCTCTTTCTTCCACACCTCTCAAAAAAATAGATCTCTTTCCCTCAAGATTTCTCTCTATCAATTACAAACACAATTCAGCTACTTGAATTGATTCACCCTTTTTCTCATCTCATACCACAAGCTATGAAGATATATCCCTATTATATAGAATTAGGGATCATGAACTATGCATTCTCCACCATTAGATACACCTCCTAATCAAAGGTTCAAATTAGTCCTGCCAAAAATAGAAACGTGGACTCAATACTAACAGTTAAACTTATCATATAAACAATCTGTTCATCCCATGAAAATAGACTTCTAGAATGCACAGGTGACCGATGTCAGTCCCTGTCTGCCTGCATATGACCAATGTCAGCTAATCCATAACCGACGTCGGTAGCCTCTAGTCGATCCCTGACTGATGTTGGTGACTATGTAAATACAACAACCTTGCATTTGCTCATCTAGTGTAGCTTTTAGCTCCACACCTCAACAAAAGGGGAAAGCATAAATTCTTAGGCTATCACACACAAACACTTAGACTCAAGAAAAATAATGAAATTGTTTATTTTAAGCAATAAATTTGAAATGTTTCTTCATTTTTAAAGCACGAGAATGAAATGTCATAAATGTTTGTTTGATTGATTTTTACTTTAATGAGTGATAAAGTGTAAGTAAAAAGATTACTAGTCTTAAGTTTGATATTTGATAATCATATATGTCTTGAAACTAAATAAGTCAACTCTTTGTCTAAAATTTCACCATTTTGTAGGGCATTTCCACCACTATGCAAAGTGATTACATCATTTTGTAGAAAATATAAAGAAATAGAAAATAGAAAGCATGCTTTCATTGATAAGTTAGAAATTACACTATTAATAACCATGTTTTATCTACTACTAATAAGATTTTTTCTACTGTATTAAATTAACAAATATAAATTATAAAAATATGCTTTATCCAATACTAATAGTGATTTCACTACTCTCTTTAAAATTTTCCGCTATGCAAAGAAATTTTATCACTCACTAATTTATAATTTTGTTTATTATTTTCAATACCTTCATTTTTCCATAAATGTTAGGCCAAATAGACAATAGATTCAAAATTTATGGCCTCTAAAAGGTAGGTAGTGCAAATAAAAAATAGTGCCTGGTGATTTCACCACTTAGAAGAGTGATTCTACCATTCTAAAAAGAACACATAAACATAAAATAGAAACCACATTTCCACTTATTTATACCACCTTTATATTGAAATGGACCACATTTCTATCATTTAGGTAATTTTGACACCCATTTGGTAATTTCACCAATCCCATTGTGATTTCATCATTTGGGCAATTTTGACACAAATCTAGCTATTCTACCACTTTTTGCTCGAATTATGATGTTACATAAAGCATTTCCTCCATGACTCTCAGAAAGTAAATTTGGAATATTTTCATGGAATATGGGGAATTTTGGATACAATTGATATTGAATTATGAGTCAAAAATAGGATTAAACAATAATCAATGTTGATTTTGGGTTACAGGTCACACCAGTCATTCCATATGTAACATCATTAAATAATGGTTAGCATCATTATTAGAAATCAAAACTCAAATTGAAATTATACCACTAACCTAAGCATGTGTCTTAGATTGAACACAACTAATAATAATAAAATTCAAAAGAGAAAACAAACATAATTGTTATAACTTCTTGTAATTCTCTTGTAAAACTTATGATGTAGTCAGATGCATGCATATAGTTGTAATATTATTGGTGGATATATATGATCAAATAGATAACATATCCCCTTTATAAATGGATAATTTGGATTGATAATCGATGGGCTTAATTTTAGTATCTCTCCAAAATGGTAGCACATTGTTATGTTATTAAGACTTGCTAAGAATGGAGTGAGACCCCTCTATTTATAGATTTTATAAATGGATGTGGATCATTGATCTTAAAACAAGATATATGCTTAAGGGTTATTATTCCTACCCATAAATGAGGTTGGTGGAGTGTGAAAGCAATAAGGATGAAATGTGTAGGAGATGGGGAATGATGAGGCATGGGATTATGACATGCCTTGTTGAAAAAGGGATTGCATGGGGATTAGAAATGAATATAAATTTCATTTTTGGGAATATGTGATGAAAATAAGATTAATTAAATTACAAAAAATAGTAAATGTACATTCCATTGAATTTTATATTAGGGGTAACATAAAATAGTTTATTGAGATAATTAACTAATAGGATATTGTGTGATTTTTGTGGGAAAGGAGGAAATTATGGAAGAAAATATTAATACACCATATGGTATTAATAGTGAATGGACTATGGATGTTAATGCAAAGACAAGCTTAATTAGATGATTTAATATGGTATTGGTGTAGATTAGTAATATATTTAAAATTGACATGAAGTGTCTAATTTTAGGTGTTTGAAACACCCTCCACTAGTTTCTTACCATTTTCATATAGAGGCATCACATCCTTTAAGTAGAATGATTAGTTATTACCATACTTTACGGCCATCCAGGCCACTCATCACATTTGTAGAGCATAAGATAGTGTATGATGACTTAGATTTACACTCTTTGTTCATTCAAGCTCACATTGATCCCTAACATATTTAGAATGTCATGGTTGATAATGGTTTAAGTTGAAATATGTGCATAATCACACTTTTTAATCATATTATGTATTTATATGTGTGTATATATGTGTGTATATATATATATATATATATATATATATATATATATATATATATATGGATGTGTTTCCCACAACCATGGTCATGAAAGGATTCAATGGTCACATTTAGAGCTCCATCATTGAGATTAAATTGCCATTATAGGTTGGTCTAGCACATGTTGACACTAGGTTTATAGTAGTACCTATTGACTAATTTTGTCCCACATACAAGCTTTTGCCTAGATGGATCATCTAAGTAGAGTTCTTGTGGATTAAATGATCAAATAGCTTGGAAATAGGTCTAAAATTGCAAGTGAAAGATCCTAATAGGTCTCCATGGTGATCATAGAATTTAGGGTGCATGGAGTAGGTTATCATAAATTCCTAAAGGTTATTCAAAGATTTGATAGATCAAAAAGATGACAGGGACAACTCTAAAAGAACTAGACCATCATGGCACATCATACAAGAATGAATAGATCACTCTAGTTTCTTATTTAATAAATGCACTTGGGAGGTAAAATAGAGCAAAAGGAATACATGAACATGCTTTTTATGGTCCCATAAATATTCTCTACAAGTTTTGTATCTTGATGATTTTTCTATCTCAAAATACAATAATTCAAAGTTGAACTAGTAGAGAAAGTTATGCACAAAGATGTCAAGTTAAAGCTACAATAAGTAACTATTTGGATTCAAATGTTCCTAAGGGTGAATGTAGAGTTGAAAAGTGGAAATATTTCATATGCCTAAATGAATATCTAAGGGTGCATGGTGTTCAACTAGGTTAGTGGGTCTAAGTAGATCAATAGAATGCATTTAATCATATAAAAGTAGATTGATAACAAGCGAGAGGTCAAGAAGTCAGTAAACCTTAAGAATGAATGTGGAACTAAAAATTTTCTTACCCATAGTAACTGATAAAAAAATTAATGGTATGCATTCAAACCATGTAAAGGAAGATTGATGGTGTATGTAAGGTTAAAGATTTAATGTTCTTGAGGATGAATATGAGGCTACCATGTGGTGCAAGCACAAGAAACAGATGGAACTAACTATAGGGCCCATGGAATGAATGAAAAACTAACAAATGGCACTACTTAGGAAACTTAAATTAAGATCAATTGCCAATATTAAAAGTCAAATATAGGAGACTTCAAATAGAGATCAAATGTGACTCAAGTTGAACTAGAACAAGTATTTCAAAAGGCATATGCCACCATTAGAGTTCAATTGAGCACCATTAAATCAAACATATCCATATAGTCAATATTATTAATAATAAATCTTTGTCACCATTGAGATTAGATAGGACCTCTAGTCAATGATTTATAACATATCAACCCCATTCTCTAAAAGTTACAAGATTATTCCATTGACATGTTCATTATTCTTTTATAAAGAATATCCTCATGTGTAGTGGCTTCTTGATTCACAAAATTTTCATAGGCATAATAGGTTTGTTTAAACCTAATATAGTTCAAGAATGAATCTATACAACCTATAGATTTTCATTGATATGATAACTATATAAAAACCAATAAATGAATTGGTTGTCAATCTATAGTAATCTATGCTCAAATATTGAAGAAGAGATAGATGTGAGATTAATGGATAAGTGTATCATCCTTTGACAAATTCTTATCTTTAACAAATAGGTAACTACAACCATAAAAATAGATATAGTCATGGATCTATCAGGTTCAAGATATGAGGATTTTGTCCTCATGAATAAGTCAAGTAAAAGATGGTGTAAAGTCCCAAGATGGAGATTTGGTGGTTGGAGAAAGTAGCTGGATCATTTAATAGATTTTCAGGGTCTCTAAGGGTTTTCTTCATAGTAGAATCATGACTCATCATCTTTTACAAAATATTATCCTCTAGTGTTTTACTCAACCATTGAGAAGATTCAGAGGCTATTGGGAGAAATGAAGGCTATTTTGTCTCTGATGTATTAACCCTGATTTGATCAAAAGGTGATGGATCATTCATTGAAAGTTGGTGGTAACTCATTTAATTATTTCGAATGACATTCTCTCTCCCCCCCTTTTTTCCTATATCTCTTATTTTATTCCACATTTTATCTCTCTCTCTCTCTCTCTCTCTCTCTCTCTCTCTCTCTCTCTCTCTCTCTCTCTCTCTCTCTCTCTCTCTCTCTCTCTCTAAAATTTTAGATTCTCATAATGACTCTTTAATTTTGAAGAGCAAGAGACTCTCATTTTAACTAGGGTAAACCCTATCAAAAATATTGTAAAAACTACCTCTTGATGAAATAAAAATACCTTTTTTTACCTATCTCTTGACTTCGGTTAGTCTTTTGTGAGTTTGTGCATGATGATATTGTGAAGGTGATTCTTATTGGGCCATTGCCTTCTACTTTCCTATTTTAAGGTGTTTTCAAGTTATTGTAGGTATATACTCATGTTTTTTTTTCCATTAATATAAGCTTGGTGTGAGTCTTAGTACTCCTCCTTATTTCCATTCATTGTTTCTAAAACCTAGTTTATGAAATATTTATGAAATTAACTATATTGTGAGATTATGTGAGCTGGTATTGTCTTATGTTGATCTAGTGTGGGTTCAAGCATATGAGTGTCTCATTTAGATTTGGTGCATCACCTTGTTATGTTTATTAGGATCCCTATTCCCCTTTTTTATAAACTTTTTCCTAGTAGTAACATTAGTTTAGGTGATCTATCAAATGGAATTAGACCTTATATGGAGGTTCAACCTCACCATTGGATACCCACAACCTGGTTTTTTTCCTATATTGTGATTGGAAGTAAAGTATCTTGAATAAATCCTCTATAAGAGTGCAATTCCATGTCTCAATATTTTTTGGCATGCTTAGTGGGATCCTATTTTAGCCCGTAGAGGCACATGTGAAAACATCAATGGTGAATCCAAATATTCATCAGCTAGTATAATTATTCCAAGTTCCTAGTCTCCAATATCTATCAACTTCAAGTTAATTTGATAAGTAGAGTAGTGATTATGTCTCATGCCAAAGGTGACTACGAGATCAACTTCTAGAGGTAGTCCTTTTGAATTTTTTGAATTGACTTTAAACTCAATAAAAAGTTTGATATTTTCTAATACACATCCATATAAATTCAAATTTATTCCTAAGACAATTTCCAGATCTACATCCATAAGAAGATCTCTCTTAAACCCTTTCATTACCATGGCAGCCCCTAGATCTTTCCCTTTTATGGTTTTAATGGCCAAATTCCTTTAGACCTCAAAAATTATGATATTATTTTATTAATATATCTTAAAAGTGTCCCATATTTCATAGGAAACCAATCTATAACCCCTTCTAGTCACCTCATAGGCATAGCCAATTTTTTCAATATTCATAATGTCAATGAGGAAAATGTGGCTATTAGGTTATTAGCCATATATTTCAAGGGAAAATACCTAGACTAGTATATAATCCTTAATTATAACTCTATAAAATCATATGAAAAGTTAGGAGATGCATTTTTTATGAGATTTGAAGACAAAAGTGACCATTTGTTACTTGCAGAGTAGTTAACCACAATCAAAAGAGCCCCTCATGAAGTCATGCAAGACTTCAATACAAGATTCTGAAAGACATGGGATAGGATTATATTCTCTTTTATAGCTAATCCTAAATTTTATTTCCTTTACTACCTAAACTATCTAAGCAATGACATTGCATTCATGATTTAGTCTATGGGAGTAAATACACTTCCAAATGCATATGAGGTGGCAATCAGAGTAGAGAACTGTCTAGTGTAGGCTAGCAAGCTTACTCATAGAACACCAATGCCTTTGTTTCCTAAAATCCAACCACATAATATTTATATTCATCCACTTTATACCATTATTCCTATGGCCGACACTTACTACCATATTTGATCCAAAGCAAGAAAAGGCTTCCACTAGTCAATCTAGTGAGTCCCAAGAAAACAAGAATTTTCAAAAGCTTAAGTGCATGTTTCAATCTTTGGGAAATGAATTGGTGAATGTAAAGAGATATAAGTTCTAGTTCAATAGGCCTGATAAAGATTCATATCATCCTTGACATTATTCTTATTAAGAAAATAGGCCACCCTACAAAGGAAATTTCTGAATCCGAGGCCAAGGACAAGGACAACCTAACTATGTTAGGAAAAATAGTTATAACCCAAATGCTACAAGTACCTCTAATACCATAGGCCCTATCCAAAAGAATTTTTATCAAGAATTTGAAGGGGATATTCCTTGGAATTAGTATTTTGGTCAATCCATTATCCCAAACACTAACTTTAATTAGGACTTCAATGATCAATGGTAGTAGACTACTAATTTTGGGTACAATCAAGCTCTTATGGCTCAAATTATAGAGGTATCCATGATGACAAAACCATAAGAGCCCCCATAAGGCCAATGGTCTAATGAAAGACCATATTAATTGGATTCTATAATGGTTAATTATGAGCATGAAGAATGTTATGCATCTAATCAGTAGGCTAGTTCTACCCAAACATACATTCTAGTGGAAACTAATACAAGGTTCAAGAGAAGGAACATGGATGATAACTAGGAAGAAATCAAAAATATTCCTAGAATTACTCCTTTACTATCAAAGCTAAAGGAATCTAATGTTACTCCAAAGCTCCTAATACCTCCAAAGAAATAGAATCAAGGGAATGCCTTCTTACCCTAAGACTCACAAATTTAAAGTACAATTTTGTTTCCCAAAGCACAACCAAAGGTTGGTGGTTTACCCATCAAAATTGTAGAACAAATGAAAAGGTCCAATGTGAGTGTTCCAATGTGGTACATGTTGTCTATACCTAGTCATTTGGACATCCTTCAATAAATATTATCAAAGATCAATGTTTCTAAAAATACACCAAGCAAAGAGAATGTAGTTCTCACAAATGCAACACAAATACCAAATGAAGGGCATTTAAGTAAGATGATCAAACCTCTTCACTTCTACATTTTTATGATAATTGGTGACTCTTTGGTGCATAATTTATTGCTAGATAGTAGGGATAACACCTTAGTAATGTAAAATTCCATAGATGATTAGCTTGGTTTAAAATATGATACTTAGTCTAAAGGAGTGTTGTAGCTTGATGGATCTTCTACCAAACCATCTGGTATCATCAAAGACCTCAACTTGACCTTACATGCTTATCCTAGTTTCTCAGTGGCTCAAGATATGTCGATTATAGATATGCCTCCTCATTTTACACTATGCTTATCTAGAGAATTCAAAGAAAATATTAAACATTATATTGTAAGAGATTGGTCCTACATGGATTTCAAAACAAGGTATGGAACCAAGGTATCCATCAAAGTTGAGCCTATTTCATAATTCCACATTTAACCTTATGGGATAGATAGTATAAACATCAACTATACCATCCTTGATGAGGATGAATTCATGGTTGGTTAAGAATTAAACACTCATCTTAAGGAGATACCTGATATGTTCTTGGATGAGTTATGGAATGACAATAAACTAATTGACCCTTTACAAGGTGTTAAATAAAGAGACACATGTATCTATTACTTGCATGAAAAAATTGAGTTTATGTCATCTCTCACTAGGCTACAAGAAGATTATAGTGGTTTGTGGAAGTTACTCTTTGATGGTTCAAGAAGTAGACATGGAGCAGGTTAGGAGTAATGATATTATCTTCCTCAAATGATAAGTATTTCCCTTATTATATGTTCTAATTCAGTTGTTCTTGCAATACAACTAACTATGAGGGTCTCATACATGGACTTCAATGGGATAGTAAGAGAGGAATCAAGAAATTATAATTATATGGGGATAGTGAGTAGGTAGTACATCAGGTTAGAGGCTATAATATCACCCATAATTTATTGATGAAGTCCTATAAACATAGGGTGTGGGACATAATTGAAGACTTTGAGGCCTTCAACATCTAAGTAGTGCCAAGGAAATAAAACCAACATGTTTATAGATTAGTAGTTATGGGAGCTCAATTTGATATCCCTAAGGAGTTATAAAAGTATAAAGTGAAACCACATGTCAAAGTGGTAATAAGACCATCAATGATAGATAATGAAGTTCATTGGCAGGTCTTTGCAATGACAAGTAGATTGTTTATTTCCTATAGCAATAAGCAAAATTTTCTTCAATAAACCAAGATATATTTCAACATCATTATGAGGATAAAATTGCTCAATTTAAATCTAACAAGCTTCCTAAAGGGTTAGCCACCCTTGAAGTTCTCTTTCATGGAGTTCATATGAAAAAGGAAAAGGTAGTAATGTCAACTAATGAAGAGAATTATGAAAGAGTTTTTATACTCAAAGACAAGCTTCTCAAGCTTGGAAAGGTAAGCAATAAGGCTAAAAAACATAAGTTTATTATTATTTATAGAGAATATATAGATATATTTACTTGGGAATATAGTGAACTGAGAGGTTTTGATCCCAGGCTAGCCCAACAAATTATAAATTTAGAGGCTAATGTAGAGCCTGTCAAGTAGAAACAAAGGCCTATCAACCCCAAAATTAAAGATTTTATGAGGAAATAATTGACCAAATTGATTTAATCCAAGATAATATTTCCCATCAAGAAATCCTCATGTGTAGCCAACTTAGTACCTATAAGGAAGAAGAATGGGGATATCAGATTGTGTGTTGACTTTAGAGATCTGAATATGGTCTTTTTAAAATATCACTATCCTTTACTATCAATGGAGAAATTATTTAATATAGTTTCTAGTTCAAAAAATTTCTCCCTTTTGGATGGGTATTTAGGATACAACCAAGTACTTATGAGATAAGAAGATCAATATAAGACTACCTTCATCATAAAGTGGGGCACATATGCTTATTAGAAGATGCCTTTTGGCTTATCAAATGTTGGGGATACCTTTCAAAAAGCCATGGACATGGATTTTTAAGGATTGTTAAATCATATGGTACTAGTATACTTGGATGACATCACAATTTTCTCCAAGAGGGCTAGTGAGCACATGGACCACCTAAGTTTAATCTTTGAAAGATGTAGAGTATGAGATCTCTTTGAATCCCAAGAAATGTGTATTTGTTGTTCATAAAGGCAAAATTTTGGGTCATATTGTCTCAAAAGAGGGGTTATCCATTGAACCTAATATAATAAGTTCCATACTGGCATTATCTCTACCCAAGCACAAGAAATGACTCCAAATCTTCCTTGGAAAGATCAACTTTGTGAGAAGGTTTATACCTAGTTTTTCCAGCCTAGTCAAACCCATCATTTCCATGTTAAAGAAAACCCAAGTGTTTACTTGGTCAAATAAAGGTAAAGTATCATTTGAGGCCATTAAGTAAGACATTTCCTAATCATCCTCATTCTTTAATCCTAACTTTTCAAGGGATTTCATATTGTTCACCTTTTCTAATGTTGAAAACATATCATCCACATTGATGCAGAAGAATGGTGAAGGACTTGAGCAGCTAATTGTTTTTTTAGACAAGGGATGGAGGGCTATTAGGTAAGGTATAATTTCATATAAAATTAGGGTCTTAAAAATTTGAGAAGCCTCAATAAGTTTAGACCAATGCTCCCCAATAGAAGGATTCATATTATGGTGTTTCATTCTAGAGTAAGGTATTTTCTCCTTAATAAGGACTTAAATGAAAAGAGAGTTGGTTGGATTACCAAAGTCATGGAGTATGATGTGGAGATAAAACTCACTAAGCTAGTTAGAAATAAAGGCTTATGTGAGCATACGGTTGATGACCTCCATGAAGAAAAATAATTTTTTTTGGTGACAAAAGACAACTCATAATCAGGTACACCTCTACCTCACACCATTTGGCTCCAAGATATGACACATTTCTTACTAAAAGGTGAGTGCCCTCAAGTTTTGGATAGATCAAAAAGAAGGTATTTTAGACTTCAATCCATACCTTATGCATTGGTTGGTGGGGTTCTATTCATAAAGCACCTCAATGGAGTTCTTCTTAGGTGCATAGATAATAATCAAGTGACAAATATCTTGAAGAAA
Source organism: Torreya grandis (assembly GCA_037957365.1). Taxonomy (NCBI): domain Eukaryota; kingdom Viridiplantae; phylum Streptophyta; class Pinopsida; order Cupressales; family Taxaceae; genus Torreya; species Torreya grandis. Next base: position 436,790 of record JARHVA010007346.1, read on the forward strand.
TTTCATGATGGGCTTGTTGGAGGCCATTTTTATTTATGGACTACAACATGAAATGTGATTAGAGATGGTGATTACAAGCCCAACATTTTAAAATATGCTTATGATTGGTTTATAAAATGTCAAAAGTGTTCTCTTTTTATAGTAAAACAAAGATTAGTAGCCCTTTCTCTCAACCATGTGGAATAACCATTCATGCAATGGGGTATAGACTTCATAGGAATGATCAATCAACCTTCTGATGGAGGACATAAATGGGTGCTCACTACTATAGATTACTTCACTAGGTGGGTGGAATCACACCTTAAATAATCTAATGAAATAGTAGTGTTGGACTTCTATGAAATCAATGTGACCAGGTTTAGTGTACCAACCACAATAATTTCAAATAATGCCTTAGCATTTGTTAACATGAAGAAAAGTGAATGAGCTCTTTAGCTAGGCATCTACCTTATCACATCCTCTAATTACTACCCTCAAGCTAATGGAATTTTAAATTCCAAAAATAAGAGATTGATAAGGATTATCAAGATAACCATGTGTAATATCCCCTCCTAAACAGGAAATATAGCAACACAAAAAACTTTGAACAAGATATAACTTATGTTGAATAAATTCAGAATGATCACAATAATATAGTCTCTGAATAGCAAATTACAAATCTTATCACTTGTCCTTTTAAACTATTACAATTGCAGTCCTTTCTCATGCATATAAATAAGAAATACAGTCTTAAAAACCCTGGCTTATCAAAATTGGAAGTGAAAATTGAATTCTGGAAGGTCTCGGCCCTTCTGTGTCGACACACAGTCACTGTCGTCGGTTGATATCTCACCGACGTTGGTCTCTGTCGGTCGGCTTCCTACCGACGTCGGTCTTCAGTCGACCGATGTCGGTCACTGAAAACCCTCTGTCTGCCGAGGTCGGTTCCTGGGCTGATTAGTACGGACCTGTACAAACTTTGTACGGCCGCCAATTAAGCACAACTTCCCTATTTTCAACCCCTGATCTGAAATATATGTCTCTAGCATAGTAGATCTCTAGCGGTATAATTTATTGAATCAAAACATAAAGCAATAAATACCTGGAATATCTGTGATAACTTCTGTGTGAAGTTATCTCTCAAACTTGAAATTCTATGATAACTTCTGGATGAAGCTATCTCATACTTTGGCAATAGATTAGCTGATATTCCATAGCCTCTTAATTGCACACACTGAAGAGGGAGCGTTCTCCAATGCAAATGGAATCCTTGAACCCTAGGCCCAGTCTTCACAGAAGAAATTCTCCAAAATCAATATCAATAATCAATAGCATAATGAACAATGGCTTCCATGAGAAACCCTTATACCCTCAAAAGATATGCTTGCCCTAATTAGGGTTTCTTAAATTAGAATTAGGGTTTCTAATTAAAAATAGGCTAAATAATTAATATTTGATTAAATCAATCAAATATTAATATCTCCCTCAATACATGTCGGATCGACGAACTGATCGAAGCTAGTGAATCAGGGAGTGATTCCGCACATAACCATACCATAATAACGGTGCTCCGCTGCATATCAAATATCCCTAAAAAGTAGGAGCTCAGACCAAATGTGTCTGAAAGAGCCTGAATGAAAATCAAATGTAGAAATCCTATGAATCAAAGTCAAGCCAAGCTCCATTATGACCCTCTATCCATCCTATTAGCCTACGAAGGTCGCATAATAGGCTAATCACCAAGACTGTCAATGTCCATGAAAAAGGGAACATGACACCATGGAAAAAAAAGTAGAGGGCTTGGCATATAAAGCTAAGGACAGCCTTATAGGCTGATAAAGTGACTCCTAAAGTTGCCATTGGTAATTCTCTATATATCCTATTATATGGAAGGGAAGATAAATTTTCCATGTCTCTTGAACTACCTACCTTGGAGTTATCCCATCAACTAGAATCGATGGAGAATGAACCTATGAGTGTGAGGATGGAAGAGCTCATGGAGATAGAAGAAACTAGGGACCTTGTAATGAAGACATTAGAGTCACATAAAACTCAAGTAAAGAAAAACTTTTACAAAATAATCATAATAAGGTACTTTAAATAAGGGGGTTTAGTCCTCAAGTGGTATGCAAATAAGGCCAAACCAGCTAACCATACCAAGTTTAGCAGCTTGTGGAGTGGCCCTTATTTGATTTATTGATGTAGACAACATAATGTTTTTTAGCTTACCCATCTAGATGGAGAGGTATTACCCATCCTAGTCAATGGAATTAATTTAAAGCCTTGTTATTATAAAATTTCACAACCATTGTATAATATTTTACATATTAGGGTAGATTTATATGATTTATTCTAAGTGTCTTGTACACTTTCCTTTCAGTTATGTGTCTCCCTTTAATAAGTTCCTTGGGCATGGTTCTTGTTTTGTTTCCTTTTGTTCCTTTTTGTTTCAATAGGAGTTTTTTTTGGAGAGGATCGACCTTGTTTTTAATCTCATATTAGTTGGAAGGGAACTACTTGACTCTATATACCCAATGGATCAAATTAATGCAACTAGTCTCTTTCATAACAAACATGCAATCCTAGGATGTTGTCATAAATGTTAACCCATTTTAGCCCATATACAAGATCTTACCTAGAAGGATCAACTGAGTAGAGTTCCTATGGAGTAAATAATCAAATGGCTTAGAAATAGGTCTAAAATTGTAGATGAAGGATCCCAAAAAGTCTCCATGGTGATCATATCATTTAGGGTGTAGTAATTAGGTTGGCATAAAGTCATAAAGTTTATTCAAAGCTTTGATAGATCAAAAATATGATAAGGACAAATCTAAAAGAACCAGACCATCATGGCATGTCATGTAGGAATGAAAAGATCAATTTGGTTACCCATTTCATAAATTAACTTGGGAGGTTGACTAGATCCAAAGGAATACATGAAAATTATGTTTTTGGTCCAATAAAAATCCTCTACAAATTTCAAATCTTGATGATTTTTCTATCTCAAAATACTATCATTCAAAGTTGAACCAGTAGAGTAGGACATGCATGGGGACATCAAGTTAAAGCTATGATAAGTAGCCATTTGGATTCAAATGTTATTAAGGGTGAATATGGAGTTAGTAAGTGGAAATATCTTAGATTATTGAATAAATATATGATGGTACATGGTGATCAACTAGGGCAGTAGGTCTAAGTAAATCAATGGAGCATGTTTAATCTTATACAATTAGATCGATGGCAAGTGAGAGTTCAACAAGTCAGCGAATCCCAAGAATGAATGCAGAACTGCCAAGTGTGTTTCCCATGGTAACTAATAAATAAATTAATGGTACTTGATTAAAACATGAAAATGAAGATCAATGGTGCATGTAAGGTCAAAGAGTCCTCATTTTTAGTCTCAATTATAGTCCTACATTCTAGTTTTATAGCTAAGTTGCATCTCCTTCATACTTCCCCCTTTTAGCATATTTATAAAATTAGTAAGTTCCAAATTAGTTTTTAACATTTATTTCATATCTATAAAAATCTAATTTTACAAAAAAAATTATCTTATCTAATAATTTATTTCAATTATTTTCCAAATTTTAATAAAATACTCACCTTACCACCTGTATACAATCTCAATCCTATACATAATAGAATAACACTATCTTATCCTCCTTAGTACTTACCATATTTAATAACTTTAGTTGTAAAATTAGATTCATTATTTTATATTTATATTTATGCTTCATTGTAATACATAATAATATAAATAAACACACACTATTTATTATCTTATTAGGGTTAACATTAATCTAAAATAGAATAAAATGCATATACCTTAGAGTGATATAAAATGTCATATAATGCCTCAATTATTGTTCACAATCATGTAAATTAAGCCACATATGTCTCAATATTCAAAATCGAACCCATCTAAATCTCATAATCTATCTGAGAATGTGAATTATCTATCTATCATGCCCTAAATCTATGAAACAATCCTATTGTATACCCTCATTTTGATATGAGGGATGAACCATACAAATCATTGATATCAAATAATTACACCATGTGTTATATATAAAAATAATAGTCATGTAATGTACATATACCAACTTCATAAGAGAAGTCATCATATACATATTTGATCATTCAATAATTTGTGAAACATGTAATCCAAAGAAATGGGTATACAAATGGAAATGTCTAGTAAAGATATTAATTTTTTTGTGATAAAAATCATAATTGATGCTTGATAAAAATCATGTAATTGTACCCAATATATGTATGAGTGATATAAATCATGTTACTAAGATCATAGTAACAACCATATATATAACCACACACACATGCACATGTGCACAATATCATGTTTTATAAGTATAAAAGACATTGCATAAATCTAACCTAACATAGACACACCATGTCCATGACTTGTACTAGAGGATCCTTTGGCATAATTGACAAAAATAATGACACGATAGTCAATTCACCCATAGAACACTTATTATAGCACATCTCAATGATCATGTAATATCACAATCATTGATATCAAACACATATAGATAAATCATTATTAGTATGCATAATTACTCAATCTCATTATTTAGTATAGTAAACCACACTATCCATAGGAAACAACACTATATAAAGTATGAGTAAGAGTAAGTCTTATATAAAAATCTACTATGATAAATAGATTAGGCATACAAATATTTAACTTGATAATTTATTAAGATGCCCCCAATATAGGCATGTACCCATAGTAGAAATGTTTCACATGGGTGTAAGTAATATCACACATTTTTATGCCCACACATGATATGTAACATGTATATCCTCCATCCCACTCATTTATACCTTTTAATTTTTGATTGAAAAGTGTATCTATATTCATAAAACAATTAGTGATATAATTCTAGTCATACAAAAAATGGGTGTTAAAAGTCACACCCCACAAGCATATCTAAACTAAGATAAAAAAAAATCCTTGGGAGAGATCAAGTTTAATAGAGGGTAAAAAAAAGGACCACTAAAAAAATAAAAAAATCAAATTAATTTGTCAAAGGTGTGTAACAACCAAGTAAATATACATAAAAGTACAAGTGAATAAAGAGAACAATTATGCTTTAATAGTGAACATGGGGGCTAGAGGAGGTAGTGGAGGAGGCAAATCATATGGCTTGTCACCTCATCTCCTTCGATAAGGAGGTATTTATCCATAGGTAATATATCCCAACCATAATTTTCACAAATATTATAATTGTTTTCATTATTTCTATTAGGTGAAATATCAATATACAACTATAGATATTTGTCCTATGGGGAGGGTCCTAGTCTCTTCGATCACCTCCACCTCTAGTAGAACCATGAGGGCAATCATACCATAGAGATGAATAATGATGGGGTGACTAGTAGTGAGAGATGATATTGTGCCTATTCCTATAGTTATTCTAGTTTATACCATGCACTCACACATGAGGAGGTGACTACAAACATGGAAGTTCTAGAGGCTTTCGACTAACTACACATGGGGCATTCCCCCAAGGATCAAGTAAACATTAGAGGTGGTTAAGCTCTAGGTTATATTTGATAATTTGAGTTTGAATTTGGGGAGTAACATTAGAAATGAAATTTTCTTTATTAGTAATATAAAAACTATGTTTCATTTCCTCATGATTTAAAAAAGCATAATTTATAGATTTCCAAATTTAAAAAAGAATATTAGCATGAAATTTTTTCCAAAATCTATTGTATCTTGTAGGAATAAGGGTAGATTCCCCCAAAACAACCATATTCCATGTAAATAACTTAGGCCTAAATAGTTTAAAGAGGGTATGAATCCATTTCCACATAGACTAAACATGTTAGTAGAGCCATAAAAGATGCTTAATTATCTTAGGTTGATGGCATACTTAGAAAATGAGATTTAAAACACCCATGTGCTTAATTTGGTTAACCAATGACAAACCCTAATAAATAATACACCAAATAAAATCATACTTCTTAGGCTCGATGGGAGCATCTCATATAGTGGTAAACCTTCTGGACTAGACCCTATGATTATATCAAAGATTCCATTAGTGATTAAGAGTTTCATCTTGAATATTTTGGGGAAATAAAATACTATACCCCAATTGAGGATATTAACAAGTAAAAGGAGTGGTCGTAGGCCAATGCCAATCCTTTCATCATGGGCTAAGGGAATTCACTCCATTCTTATGAAAATGATCATTAGGTATGGAGCCTTGAATATTTGCAATAGACTTAGCATCTAAATTATTTAAATTAAATTTATTTTTAACTTTCTACCAAGGAATCCAAGATTGACTCACTTTATAGAAAATATCCCCAATGTTCTTCACACTATTTTTGAATAGCCTTAAGGCTTTGATATAAGAGACCAAAGCAAAAATAAAATTATGAAAATTCAGGTAGGGATACCACCAAAGAGAATGAGAATTAAAATAAAGACCATTATTGAGACCCTCCCCTACCTAAATAATATGTGGCTTTTGTTTCTCCCAAGCTTTCTAGACATTCTGAATGACAAAAGTACCATGAATTTTAATAGGAATAAGGGTAATGAGAATAATATATAACCCAAGGCCTTGCCAAACATGCCTACCATAAGGAACTCCCTGAGTTATATAGTGATGAAGCAATATATTCTAGGATTCATCACTTTTCAATCCATGGATAACCCATTTAATGCTAAAAGAAAGGCCTTGAAGCTTAATACCCATGAAACATGGGTCACCTGCTTCTTTAGGCTAGCAAGAAATATCCCAAGAAACTATGTGAAAAAATTTATGCCCTTTAGAATTATCCTAGATGAAATATCTTAAAATATTTTCTAGTTTACCATAGGTGGCATTAAAAGGAGCCCAACAAGAAGAGTAGTAAACATGTGTAACTACAAACACATTGGAACAAATATGAAACTTACCCACTAAAGACAAAGGTTTTTCTCTCCAATTTTTTTTCTAAACTCTTTTGACTGCATAAGAACATAATTCAGTAGGAGAATATTGAAAATAAAAGGTAATTCTAAGAAACTTAAATTAAACACCTAAAATAAATCACTACCTTTGATATCCCTCTAGCCAAGGTGGTTTGGGAGAGAGACTGGTGACAGCACTAAGTTTTTTCCATTGAGTGGAGGATCCAAAGGCCAAACAAAAAATATGAAGAAAATCCATAGCATTCTTAATTGACTCCTCCTCTTCCTAGAGAGTAAGGAAAGAGTCATCAACAAAGTGACCATTTAGTAGTTGGTGGTCAAAATTTTGGAGAGAGATGCCTTTCACCAAGCCTTTAGAGGAAAAATTAGCTATCAAATAGCTAAACCCTTCAATCACTAACACATAAAGTGAAGGAACTAAAGGATGCCCTTGCCTAATATATGTATATAACTCAAACAAAGAGGACTTGGCTCTATTAATATTAATACAAGCCCTAACATCTTGAAAATTCATATTATCCACTTAAACAAACCTAGGACCCAATCCAAGAGAATGAAGAATGGATAAAATAAAAGTACACTCACTACGGTCATAGGCCTTCTCAAAATAAATATTAACAAAAAAGGCCTTTTGAATAGAAACACAATCCCATTCCATACCATCCAATATCATAATGACATTTTCTAGGATGTTTCTATGTTGTATAAAACCTATCCACTCACTTCTGACAATTTAAGGAATGAGATGCTTAAGTCTGAGAACCTATGCCTTATCAATTATCTTATAAGAAACATTGAAAAGCCTAATAGGTCTCCAATTAGTAATAACCTCAACATCACCAGCCTTGGGAATAAACTTGATGTTACCTTAATTTCTAAGAGGTACCATAGATTTCTTCAACATTGATTTAGAATAAACCTTGTAAATATATGGGCCCATAGTATCCCATAAGGTCTAATATAATTCATAATGGAATCCATCAATTCTTGATGCTTTATTAGTATTCATTTTCATAACTTCTTATTTAATATCATTAAGGGTTAAATTCCTATTATAGGAAACCCATTAAACATCATAAAATTTACAAGGGATATATTGAAGGCACTAGGAAATAACAACTTCATGCTTAAGAGAATTGGTCTAAGCCATAAAAATTAGTGATAATGATGAAAAAAATATTTCAAAATGTTAGGGATTTTGGTAAGTTTGTAAAATTCCTCCTTGATATCTTAGATTCTATCACAACCCTCCTAGAACACATGAGGGAAAAAATTCCTTAGTGACCTTATCCCCAATTTTTGACCAATGCATCTAATCTCAAATTTTATCCCCTCTAGCTTTGTGTGCCTCCTTAACTTATAACTTGTGGCACCAATGATCTTCTTGGGGTTTTAAATGCACATTAAAATGAAAGGCTTCAAGCCCCTATGAGACCCAAAATTAATCATAGTTTGTGGAATTATGATGATGCTGGTAGAAGAAAGGCTTGTGTACCATAAATATGAAGAAAGGTAGTAGTATGAGTAATAGCATTCATCCACCACTGTATCTACCTAGAGTCCCTATTGGGCATGGGAACCAAATTCTAAATTTTGGTAATGTTTCCAATAATTCTCTCATGCTTATGATGAGTACTTTGAGATAGAACTAGGTTTTAGCAGACCTCACTTGAGGGTTATACCACTCAATATCGAAGTGGATAGGGTGGTCATCTAATAAGGTGTTAGGGAGAACATAAACTAGCCTATCTCAAACATGAAAAAATAATAAAATATCTTGTTCAACTAATAGAACACAATCCAACTATTGAATAACTTGTTCCTATCATTAACAAAAATTGGACCAAGTAAACTAAGAAGAGTTTGAAACCTTACTTTTGTGGTGGTTTAGATCAAACACCCAAATATTATTGCATATGTAATACAATTATTCTTGTTTGCCAACACACTAATGCATAAGAAGATGGCCATCTTTATCCTCAAGAGATTCTACCATATTAAAATACCCACATAATATCGAGTGAGAAATAAGAAAAGAGTTTTCCAACCATATCCAAAGCAATTCCCATTTCATAACATCATTAGAGGCATACATATTTACCAACTAAATTATGTGATTATCAAATCCAAACAAAGTCCAAACAACATGATGAGTGGGGTTAGATCCCTAAGAAATAATGTGTTGAGAAATATTTAGAGATAAAAGAGTGATAGCCCCACCATGACCAAAATCATGCATGGTATTCTGATAAAGGTCCCTAAGCCAAATAATTCATGTTTAATTTTTCTAGAGAAAGTTAGAGATCTTTACTAATTGTATACAAATAATTTTTATATTATTAAAAAATTAACATTATTCCTGATTATATACCTATACAATGGATCATTAAGGCCCCAAACATTAAATGAGTATACTAACATTGGGAAACATTAAGGTTCATATCATTTTCATATGTGATATCTTTAAGAGTAGCAAACCAATTGAAATAAGGTTTTTACTTCAAAAAATCACCCATTTGTAAAGGCTACCTATTATGTGCCATATATTCCTCCTCATGATAATGGTAAGGACTTATGTAGTGCCAAATGATAGTTTTATAATCTATAGTAATGAGATTATTATCTTGATCTGATGAGGTCACCCTAGAAGGTGGCTTTGATAATTAATCTTGCATAGCTAAAGGTAGAGTGGCAAAAAGGGTGACCACTACTTACGATGTGTGCATAAGTAGAGGTGAAACCTTGTTAGGCACAAAAATTACTATTTTTCTAATAGGTTATGAGGTGTTAGGATCCATGACCAAATGATAAGAAAAAGGTTGAGGCTTACCACTACTTCTTTCCAAATTATTATTTTTATTAATGATAGTGACCCAACCATACCCATTTCCATTCTAGATTTTGGCTTTAGGTCCACCCTTTTCTTGAGGACAAAGAGGAGTATGCACCATTAAGGGACACTCTTGAATAATATTATCTAAGGATTGACACCAAAATTAGGTATTTGATAAGTTGATGTAAATCACCCACTAAGTAAATCTATTATTTTTTTATTTGAATGTCAATAGACTCTTTGAGGTCTAGGCCAAAATCCACTTTCACAAAAACCCTTTTTTAGGGATGGGATATAAAATGGTATTCCTTCTCATGGCATATGAAGTGCCATATGGTTTTTTATTAGTTGGTTAATAAAACCCTAAAGGGGGAGAGGCAAGCCAAGAAATTGAAACCAGACTAGAATTTTTATTTTCGCTTGCTCTAAAACTTAAAAGTCACAATTACAATGATAAAACACCACCAATATGTTTCATATTAACCAAGGACCATCATTGAAAATGGATTTTAAGTGCTCTGGGTTGGTTAAAAGAAACAAAAAGAAACCCTTGGTAATGTTTTGGACTCCTTCCAGTTTCACACCATGGCCTTGCTAGTGGTTATGAACCCATTATTTCAAGAGGATCTCAAAGAGGAATATTCCCAAAAAATAAGCAATCAAAATGTAATTATCAAAAAAATTACAAGATTTATAAAATTTAGGTAGATCAAGAACAACATCAAGTAATGGATTTTTTGGGTTAGAACTAGTACCTCATGGAAAACCTTTGAAATGAACTTCCTCACTTATTTTAGAGCCATGGTCACTCACGCTTGCACCAGTTGTATCAATACCCAAATATGTAGAGATAGTGGTGGTGGATATTTTAAAAATAGGGGTACATCCTAACACCTAGAGGGAGAATCATTGATTAAAATCAGTAATAAATTCTCAATAAAGCTAAATCCTACTTAGATATCTGGCAAATCAACAATGTGGTAGAGTAATGGAAAAAAACTAGAGGCTTCCACTCATATATACCTTGAAAATCATGTTCATATAAAATTTATATGTAATTCATAATGTATATGAGAAATAACATTAATCAAGCTGTGTACTACAAAAACTTGTCATGTAAAGGTCTTGGTTTTATATGTTATGAATATATGATTTCTTGTATTTTTTTGTATTTTAGTATTTTTGAATTGAATTATTTTTTGACAACTTATTATCCCATAAAGGGGACAATCAAGTGAATGTCTTGGATCAATTGGTGAAAATGTCACACATCGTAGGTGAGGAGTAACATGTGTGTGTGTGTGTGTGTGTGTGTGTGTGTGTGTGTGTGTGTGTGTGTGTGTGTGTGTGTGTGTGTGTGTGTGTGTGTGTGTGTGTGTGTGTGTGTGTGTGTGTGTGTTTGAATTGGTGAAATGATCATGTGATATAAGATATCCAACATCATCATAGTCAAAATGATCATGTATGTACTTTGTAGCTCTATTATCCATATTAAATTTTGAACTCTATGGTATGTCATGAGAATGCATCGATGTTCTTTATGGAACATGCTCATAAGGTATTTATGAAACTATAGTAAGATGTGATAGACTAGGTAACATTTTATTAATTTTAATAGATCTATAATGTAAATAAAATTAGATAATGAATGATTGAGGAAGGATAATCACTTACCTCTAATTCACCTTCAAATATTGAACTCATGCAGGTTATGCAATAGCTATTATGGATAAGGCTGAGGAAATTTCTTAGGATGGATGGAGTATTCTTATAGAACACCTAGAATTGTAACCACTTAGTTTACACACACACACACACACACACACACACACACACACACACACACACACACTTAAAGCACAAATGTATTGAATATGGTATTACACATATCTTATGTGTCTATGGACATCCTAATAGCATGCCATATAGACAAGTGTCAGGAAAAACTAAAAATAAATTATTAATAGATATGGGTCTTACCATAAGTGGTAACACAAAGGCTCCAAGAGAGTTTTGTGGCTTTCCATCAAAACAACTATTTTATTTTTCACACCAATCAAGTATATATGTGTATACCCTATACTAGTTAGTAATGTCATAGTGCATATGTTTTCACTTGACTTTTTATCCACCATAACACAATGTATATGATGCGATTCAATGAAATCACATGTGAAAAAATACACATTGGTAGAATAATCATCAACAATTTCATGCTCATAAAGTGTACCTTTAGGTACTTTTAATTGTGTTCTTAAAAGTGTACCAATAAAAATGTGTATAAGATAAGCCTAATTAGTTATAGAAGCATAATAAGTCAAAGGAGGATGCACATTGTAAGATACATGTTCATTAGGATTAATATTTGTTTATTTTGCTGAATGTGTTTAAAATGGATCCAAAAAACTATTAATTTTGTCATAGGTTGTGAAACTAAATCATTTTTAGGTTATTAATTGTTATCACTTGAAATATACATTTTCATGTGAATAGATCTCATGTTTGATTACATACAAATCTTCCATGCCTATCACCTTAGACCTACATGTTGAAGAGTGATATGGTGTCTTGTTTTAATAATGGGATTGTACCCTAAGGTGTGGGAATCTTTTACTCCTTGGGACAAACTTCTAGATTATATTGACTTCTTTCTATTATAGATGCACCTGGTTTAGGACCAATATGTATACCTACAAAGAGAAGAATGAAATCTACAGCTAGTACTAAACCTAAACATGAGAAAGGGAAAAGGGAGGGAAAAGGTAAGAGATTTATATAATGTAAAAGGTGATGTACCAAGAATAGAGAGAGCACCTCACCTACTTAATAACATAATAAAACTAATAGACTAAATACATATACTTCAAATCAAATGTAATGCATAAGTATTTTGAATGGAGGTAAGGAAACACAATAACACTAAGAGGGATGAAAAATGGTCCACAAATAATGCCTACATAGACCTGTATATACATAGAATATAACTTACAATGACTTTTTATTATGTGTAGAGGTGTGAAGGGGGGATAGCAATGAGATGGAAGAAAATCCACAAACAAAGATCAATAACCAATAATGTACACAAAATGTAGAGAATGAAGAAAAGTAACTTGGTTTTTATTAATCTCAAGGTCTAAGGAAATATTACAAACTTGAATAGGTAGAGCTTTGTTATACCATGAGAGGGTTCTAGGGAAGGAAAATTTTGGCAATATTACAGTGCTCAAAAGATGACCCATTTACAATGCAAGACCCAATATTTTATAGGCAATGAGAATCCTGAATGTCATTAATTAGAATGTCACCCACTATCAAGGCAATTATAGCATTTAATGATGATGTGGAGGGTTAGTTGGGATATTTTTAAAAAAAGATCATGTGCTCATGTTTTGATAACCTAATAGCCACCCTTGTATTTATTTTTGTTTTGATTTGGTTCCCTTGATATCCAATCAAGTTCAACCACTATTCACATTTATAGTAGTCACCTACCAATCACCTAGACTAGCCTATCAATGTGTGGTTGCAGAGGAGTATCCTTAGGTTCTTCCTCATCATCTTATTCAAGAAGTGGAATTATTGTGCACCCATATATTGAGGATAGTGTACATTTAACTATATTAATTTCATTCTTTGTAGAGTCCCACCTTTGAATGCATACATAATAACTACATACAGTATGCACAAAGGGTGCACAATGAAGATTGTGTAGAGAGTTAGTTACATAGTGCAGTTGTGAGCTTGTGAAATATGCTAAGAGAGAACCTCTACATAAATGTATCACAACTCAAACTCATTCCATGCTTAGTTTCTTATGATGGTCTTCATAATCTATGACCTCATTTATAAATTTCACTAGTCTATGAAGATAATGCTATGTAGTTGAGATTGTAGTCTACATTTTAAAAGGATGTAAATGTGAAACTCTTCAATTTAGCGCATTACTTCACCAATTGAGTTTGAATAAGTGATTGAATAAGAGTGCATAAGAATATTTTAAGATATTGAGCACATTATTCATTATCTAGAACCACTCCCTACATGCTTCTCTCTTTCATTGCCTGAAATCATGGATACTTCCATGTTATGACTTACATGTCTTGATAATGTGATGAATGGTATTTTCATGGGGCATGCATTAGGGACTCTTTATAGGCTAGTATCAACACTTAGTTGATGAGTGCTAGTATAGATTCTTGGAATTACACTAAAAAATACTAATGACAAGGATAGATTGTTAATTAGAGAGTACTAACAGGTGCAAAAGAGATGATAATGGTATAAACCATCTATGATGTATAAGAATATACCAAAGAGCAAGATGAATTAGATGTAAATAAAAGATGAACTATAACTAGTATCACATCAAATAACAAATTAAAGAAAAATAGAGTACTCACTATGCACAAACCATATATAAAATAATATAAAGAAAGCCATAATAAAATGATTCTATTAATCTCTATCAACACATCAAACCTGATTCTAGTACATCAAAGTGTTATTTATAGTCTTTTTAAATTTTCTTGTCTCTTCACATTATAGCCTTTTGAGATATAAAAATAAATACTCTTTACATTCTTATAATAGCCAATTAGGCTTACAAGGTCAAATAAATATAAAATTTATAAAAAATACAAAATCATACACTTGTAAAATGTGTTTATTTCATATACTTTGTGGTTTTAGAGAGTTATGTTCTTCATCCAACATTTTCCTAGACTTAAATATTTGTCTCATCCCATGACAAGCTCACAAGCTAATCTAAGCTAAGATAAAAATATAATTCATAAGAAAAATTCATAATTATTACTCTAGGTATAGTTTACCAATTTTCACCCTTTACACACTACTTAGCCTCCCTTTTAGGTTTTCAACTAAGTAGCATACTAGCCTACCACCCTTTTGGCTTTTCAATAGACTAGCATAACTAGGTGGCTTTGTTTTATGGGTTTTTAACCATTATATTCCCACTCCTAATTTTTATACTATCATACAAAAAATTCAATATGTTGGAAGTTATAAAAAGGAAGTGCACAAAGCTTAATTCTATAACTAAGGGGGTGTTTGGCTAGGTGACTATGGAGGTTACTTTAGTTGGGATGTTATTGATCCATTCGCTTATGATGTATCCACTACTAGTGGTATTTTGAATACAACACCTTTATTTATCTCTTCCTCTCTTATAATATTTATTGAATTTATTGTGGAGGAATGAAATGGGGCTCACTTGTTATATGTGTAATGGCTAGATCAAATTGAGTGAGATCTTACTTGATCATTTTCTAATTGATGAGCACTTCATATACCATGAAAATAATAATTAATAATGGTACTTAGATCATCATCATGTTTTTAGATCCTCATATTCTATGATTTTAAGCAATGATTTAGTATTAGACTATTTCTACTAAATTTCCAAATGAGCTCATCTAACCTATCTATTATTTTATGGGCTTGGATGGCTGTAAAAGTGTTATGCATAGTTTCATCATGCCATACTTTCAGATTTTATATGGTAGAATCCCTATAATCTAAAAATTGTTTGAGTGCACCAATAATTTTCTCTATAGTTACTTCTTGATCCTCTATTACAACTTTATCTCTATCAACAAATGTAAATTTAGGTTTCACAGTGGCCAAGGATTGATTCAAATATTGTCTCTAGTTTAGAATATATTTGTCTATCTTATTGGTCTAATTCATAGTAATTTATAGGACCTACTCATATTAATTAAGGATTTAACACATGACATTTATTTCCATCTTGAGAGATTGTCCTTATGTGCACAATGCCAAAACTTTCTATGCAACTCCTCAACTCTTTGTGAGTTTTGTTAATAGAGTAGTGAATTGTTTATCTTTTGACATGACTTGGTCACCTAGTATTTTTGTAATTAAGGTGGGACAAGTTTTATTTATCAATTAACTTGAATTTTATAGCCTCGTTTAATTTAGCCTTTTTATTTTGTATCCTTGAGACTTACTACTCCAAATTTGAGGCCTTCTATACAATGGATACTTAAATAGTGCTTGCTCCTTAAATATGTTTGGAGAGCTTTATTTGGGTCACATCTAATAATTTTTTCATCATATTAGTGGAAAGTGCCATGGATGTGGTCATAAATGCCATAGGATCAAGTGTAAATTAACCTAGTGGGAGGAATAAAGTAGTCTTCCATGTTGATGTAGTAGGGACATCCCATAACCTTTGGCTAGAGATTTGTATTGCTTATTTTGTGCCATTAATGTGAGTTAAAATCTATACCTCTATATGTAATTTCACATAATTGAGATACTTATCTTGAGTTGTTACTTCTACCTTGATCTTATTGTCAACTTCAACTTGTGTTTTAGCTTCCTCTTTGGCCTTAGCTTAAGCATCAACTTGGTCTTTGGCTTTACCATCCACTTTAGCCTTAGTTTTGGCTTTAGATTTAGCCTTATCTTTGGCTTCTTGTTACTTTTTTTTTTTGTATAGATTACACATATTTTTATCATCTTTGTGATTCTTCTTTTTGTTTCTTCTTTTCCTCCACTTTTTCATTTTGCTTGTGTATGACTTCTACTTCCTTAGCTTTCTTACTTATAATTGTAGCTTCTTTGACTTGCTTATATGCAACCTATGCTTCCTCAATTTTATTTATAATAGATTCCACTTTTAACTTGATTTTTCATAGCCTTTACTTCCTTATCTTTCCTTTGTTACCTAGAGCTATATCTTATTGCTTTTATTATTAACTCTACATAAATTCTTATTGTGTTGATCATGGTACTATTATTTATTCTTATGTTTCTTTAGTGATTTATTCCTCTTGAATTTCCTCAATTTCAAGTGAACCATGCTAGTTTTTTATACCTTTACTTCCTCAATCATGGTTGTATCCATGGGTTCCTCATCCCCTTTAGGCTCATTGTCAAATTTGGTCTGCTTAGGTGATTGTGCTTCACCTAGATGATATTTTTATACCAACTTCTTTCTCTTAGATTTTTTTGAAGGCTTGAGGTTTTACTTTTGTTTCTTCATACATTAGGGTTGAGGTTGTTGTTACGCTAGATAAGACTATCACACACTAATATGTTCTATAGGTTAGCCAAAAGAGAACATCCTTTCCTGCACTATTTGTGATGTCTTAGTAATTAGATATGTGGGCGGTCATTAAAACAAGGTTTATGTAGGATTATCTTCAGATCCATTACATACATATTGGATGATCCTATGGATATTTATTTTGAAAATATTTTATCCTCCAACGTATGTTTATTTTTTTCTTATTCTATAATATTAATAAAGATAGGAGTGGTTGAGTAATATTAACCCAAAGTTCTTGTATTGCCTAATTTCACACTTGGTAAGTGTGCACTTTTTTCTAAAATAAAAACTCCTTATCTTCATTTGAATTATACACACCTATTATGATTTTTTCAACATTAATTGGATCACTTTCCTTTCTTATAACAACATCTTAGGTAGGTCATACTTAACAACTATTCATGAAACTATGGGATGCTTGAGCCTTTAATTCATTTTTTAGGTTCTTTTCTTTGGTGGAGGTGGTGAAGTTATGAGTTTATACACTTTCATATTTCCCTTCACTTGTTGTGTTGGAGCTTATGACTATGCCAAATTTGTTGGATGGGACTACATATATGTGGTTTATTGCAAAGGTACTTGCTTTGTTTGTGGTTGTTGCACATATAGAGGGATGACTTACAATGGAGGTGATGACCTCATAATAAGGGATTTTTTCTAGTATACTTAAACCTTTGCTTTGACCATCAAAATGAAAAATGGAATTGGAGTGATAGTTAGGGTATCCAACTCATGAACCTTAATTTGTATATAATTTTCAAGTTTGATACTAAAGCATGTTGTCCCAAATAATTCATTACATCCTAGGGAATCTTGGGGTGTGATCACATAAAGGCTAGGGATTCCATCCACCATGCATTAAATAACCCTAACTACTCATAGTATTTGTTTTTTTATTCCATTAAATACTTATAAAGGCATTACTAGGACAAAAATTAGGATTTACATTCACTGGTCCTAGTGGAGACTAAAAATTGGTATTGAAAGGTCTATGTGGTTCCTAATAGTACCTTTTATATATTCATGGTAAGCTCAATTACCAAAAACTCAGGCTAGTTTAAATCCTTCTATAGATTTGTCATTTCATAGGTAATATTAATGATGCCTCTTTTCACTTATTTTTCATATTTTGTGGTTTTCTATTATCTTTTGATGATACATTTCACCATGATGTGTGTATGTAATCAAAAATACATGTCAAAAACCAATCATGGCTTATAGAAGATAGAGCATACCTACACTTTTGATTGGGAATACATTTATTAAGTGGGGGTATGGCCAATATGGGGATCCACTAAACCCGATTAGAGGATAATTTATCATAATACATCATTCTAAGCAGGGTTCAAAACCCTCTAGTCTAACACAATCATGTAATAACCCTAAGGGGATTCTATGTTTTAATATTTCACCTATGCTAATAACAAGAAAGTAAATCTAATCTAGTGCTCACTAAATCTTGTGGCACAAAGTGGGGGTTAGAAACAAAAAACTAAACTAAACATGCATATAAGATATATACTCAATCAATGTATACAAAATTATAATACATGGAAGAGAAGCACAACTACATTATCTATTTACTTTTACAAAGGAGAAATAAAGTTAAGAATACTTACCTTGAAGATGAACCCATCGAGCCTTAATCTCTCCCTTGGCCAAGGTGCTTCACAAGTAATTTTTATGGTATGTAAGGATAACAAATACAAATCACAACCTATCAGTGCATCTAAAATACTTCTCTCCACAATACAAGATTCATATCTCTAAATAAAGTATGGAACCCTAAGCTTTACTTTTCAAGTAGAATGGTCAATAATCATATGTTCATTCACACTTAATTATTTTTCTCTAATTATTATAAAATGGTGGGAAATGAACTTGTATATATAGGCATATCTTACCCTAAATCCTTTAGAAAATGTCAACCGATAGGGTCAACCCATTCAACCCTATATAATTCTAGATAATAATTCACTGGATCATGAGGTAGGTCGACCAAAGGTTAAAATAGATCCTAAGTGAAAATAGCCTAAAATTGTATAGGGTTGACCTAGTTGACATTATATAGACAACTAAAAAATTGGATTTAGGTAAGGAAAATGAGGATAAAGTGTGTAAAAATCATGGAATGGGTTCAACTGAGAAGAGCAAGCTTAGGGCAAATGGTTTTAGGAGACAAGTGTGTAGATAACATGTGGTAATAGGGAAAATAATCTTATGAAGTACCAATGGTCTACCCACCCCTTTCCCAGTGCACCCCTTGAGGCATGCACTCATAGAGATTGAGACTCAAAGGGTTCTTGTAAGATAATTTTTTTTATTAATTGATAAAAGTTTGAAAATATTATGTGTATACATATGCCCCACTTGAAGCTCATCATGTATCATGTGAGTCCAACATAGGGTGGTGCTTCGGGAAATAGAACATGATAACACATAATGCTAATGATAAGTAAAGTGTAGTAAATAAAAAATAATATAAATTAAAATACAAAATTGAAAAATGCATACCTTTACTTACCTTAGTGCTATAGATAAATAAGTAGACTACAAGAGAAATGAAGGCATCCAATGTGAATAACACTAGGCTGACCTATAAAAAGTTAATGCAAAAAATAGCCAAAAAGAGAAATTTTTTGGAAGATAGGTCTATGGTGGTGAAAAATGAGTTAAGGCAAAGATATGAAGGTATTTGGAAAAATTGGCAAAGGCAAGGCTAGAATATTGAAGGCAAATGAATTATAAAAGGATGGAAAATGAATGATAAATGATGGTAAATGAATGAAAAATGATTGGTAAATATAGTAAATCATGTTAGAAATCATGTAAAATGTAAATGGTAAAAAGGAATGTAAAACATATTAAATCACATTGGGAAGTATGTAAAACATGAATGATAAATGAAGTATCAATATAATAAAATGTTAACAAAGATATGTAAGTGAAAAGTAACCCTATATAAGATAAGCATGTCAAATCACACATAAATAAATACATGAATGACTAAAAATGAAATGTAAGACAAACATGTCAAATAAAGGTGACAAAAGCTTATATAAATAAATGAAACTGAAATGTAAGTCAAGAGGTAAGACAAACATGAAGAAGTCATACATAAAGAAAAATATGTAATAACGTAAAATTCCATATATAAGATAAGTGAAGTTTACAAAAATCAAACAAGAATATGATGAAGAAATGAAAATAAAAAAACTCTAAAAGATGAAAACTCAAATTTAATGCTTGTTTGAAGATACAATATAAGAAAACACAACCACCTAATGGCATGATTAGTATGACAGTGATATGGTGTGGTTAATAAATGGTGTAAGGGTGTAATCCATAGCTTCCCAAACAGGTTGTTTTTCTTGAAGGATAGATAAAACTTAAAAAAGTAATACTAGCATGTTTTTAAGAGGTGAAGTAGAAGGGATAATAGAAGAGAAAAAATAGATTTAGAATCACAATTTGCCTTATCAAAGGGGAAATGAAATTTGTGGAGGGGAGGATGAAGGAAAAACCAAGGTAGAATAACTCTTTATCAAAGTCAAGACACTCAAATTAGGTTTGTCAAAACAAGAGGAATTTCAACCTTAAGGACTCTGAAAAACTTCTCTTAGCTACACAAGTCTTAGGTCAACAAATGCAATATATATATCATCCCATGAAGGTTATCTACGTGAAAATTAAAATGGACCTACCTTCCCACAATGTGTTCCTCATTCCTCATGACCCCTTATAGTTTTATTTGTCTACTATGAAGATTGGGTACTTGTGTGAGAAAGTAGGTACCAACATAGAGTTTTTTAAATTCCCCTATTCCAATCTACTAGCCTACCAGACCCCAATGGACCTTAGCTCTATTGTGAGGCCAACTGTGGAATTTGAGCTTCTATTATATATAAGAGATGTGTTTTTAATCACATCTTTTTGGGTGAAATTGACTTTTAAGATTTGTATGTTGCCTTTTATATATCATTGCCTTTTGTTTCAAATGATTTGGATTTTAACTTTCTTGATGGCTTTTTATATTCCTCCTCCATATGGATTCATAGAACCAAACATGGGTGTTAAAGATGAATTTCATTTTAAAACTTGGGACTTATTTTTTAATAGAAAAAACTTCAAAGAGCATGGGGTCTAGGAGTTTCATAAATCTAGGTGAAATAAAAGTGTTATCTTGACTTTGACCTTGTTTTATCCAATGTGGAGTAAAAGGAAAGGGGAAATCAAGAGGAATAACACATGGAACAAATTTGAATTAATTTAAATTACAAAAAATGTGACAAAGGGTAAAAGGGGATAAAATGATAGTAAAGTTTGATTCCTTATCATAAGAATGAGGGAAATGGAGGAAAACATACTAACATAGATTATTGTGTGAATTCTGTATAGCAAAGGAAGCAAAAGCTAAAGATGAGAACAAGGATAAAAAATACATTCTAGAAGAGGAATAACATGATGGTAATTTTATGAGGAAGGTTGAGTCCTATCAATGATCTTATACTACAACTCATAAAAGATAAACCTATGGGGGTGCCAAAAATCATGTGAAAATAAATGATAAAATAAGAAAAAGGTGGTATTTTGTGAGGAGCGATAGGTCCTATCCATGGTCTTACACTAAAACTCACAAGAGACAAACCCATGAGGGTGAATTCTAAATAATGGAAAAATAAACATAAAGCTACTAAGGCAAAGAATAACATAAAAAGACAAAAATAAAATAAATATATAAGGACAAAAATGAAATCAAATGCCAATTGTAATGTGTAATAAAACCAAAGAATGTAAAGGAAGATAATGATGCTTATAAAGTGATATTAAAAGAAATAAAGTGCACAAAAACAAAGAAACATGAGAAAACAAAAGGAAGATCTATGTTAATGTCTATATCAAAGTGTCCATCACAAGATTACCCAATAGCTAAGTGCACATAGTTATGGGCATCACAAGATGCCCCAAAATCTAAAGCGACATGTGGATGGGAATTATAAGATGCCCCAACATGTGAATTGGAGTGAGGTAACATTGAACCCTTAAAATGATTTGCATTGGGTTGGTATGTGCATTTGGATATAGGTAAATGTGTTGGTTTGTTATATTTTACATATGTTGAATGTGATATAGGATGTGAAGGAGAGGTATGAAGAGGAAAATGAGGTAAAGTAGGACCTTGTATGATATGCTTTGGAGTAGGAATTTTAACTAGGTACTCTTTTGGTTCATGTGACCTAAGAGCTTGAGGTCCAATAGATGAAACAATATGTTTAAATTTGTTCATGTTAGATATCCTTTCCTTATTGGTGTAGTAAAAATGATCAATTGTGGTTTGAACAAAATTAATGGATGAGGTGTATGCATGGGATGATTGTTGTTGATAATTAGGTAGTTGATTTTGATGTGATTGTGGTTCTTGAGATTGATTTTTAGAACCTTGAAGATAGTCTTGATAACATTATTTTATGAAAATATCAATATTTAAATATAGACCAAGCAAGGAATAAAGAAGAAAATGGTGAATATTATGACAAGACTTATGAGAATGACCTATAGCAGCATGCCACCAACAAAACTTATCAAGATTGTACTATTTTGGAGGAGGTCTAGAAGGATAAAAGCTCATGGGTTTAGAGGGTGGAAATTTCTTCTTAAGTTATTTTAGACTCAAGGGAGGGTGGGTTGGGTTAAAATTGGTTGAATTAGATGCTCCATTTTGAGTTTGGGGAGGCTTGGATGAATCAATATTATGATAAAATTATTGGAAAGGTGCTTTAGTAGTTATTTGAAATGGTTCAAATTGAGTCATTGGTAATTTGCTTGGTATAAGGCTTTGTCTAAAGTTTTAGGGGAAAAGATTCAAACTTTGTATTAAAGAGGAGGTTTATGAGTAGTGACAAATAGTTTTAAAAGAGTGTCATAATTCATGGTATGTTCCACTTTATGAGAAAGAGACTTTCATCATTTGATGAAAGTGTGAGGATATTCATTAAGAAGTTTCTTGTCATTGATAAAATGGCTAAGGTAATTTTCAAGAAGGTCACAATGTTAGAATTCCTTCACTATAGCATTGAATAAATACTTGAGTTGTGAGATGGAATGTCTAGGAATTTGATTGTATCATTCAAGTGCATCACCAACAAAAATGTTAGCTAACATCTTGGTGGCAGCAAAGGTGTTAGTTTGGACCCATTCCTTATAGAGATTACCACACTTAAAAAATATAGTAGGGTCCTTAGTCCCATTATATATGATATTTGGAGAAATGTTTCCAATAATATGGATGAAATTAATGGGGTTAAAGATTCATTTTGAATATGTTGAAGCATTTTGTTATTTATTATAGGTTTAGAGACGATATTCTCATTGGTATCTCTTAGAGGAAAAGGGACAAAATTTTGATTTGGTTGAGACATGATGGCTTGAGGTGGTTGACTAGTCATGTTTAATAAATGTTGTTGTATGTTCATAATTTGAGATTGATTGGTTTATTGTATGATGTTCATTTATTGTATGAATTGTGCAAGAATTTGAGTTGTATCAATAGGTGGGTTAGTGTTTGTAGGAGGGGTATTAGTGTTGATAGGAAGAGGATTATTAGTGTTGGTGGGAGGAGGATTCTTTGTAGGTATAAGATTCCTAACATTAGTATTGGGAGGATTAGGATGAATGACCTAACTACATTACATTTTGTAATGATTGGTTTTTGTTTAGGAGAAGATGAATGAAGAAAGTGGATAGTTTCATTTAAAGAAATAAAATAAGTGAGTTTGTTATCCAAATCCTTAACTATGAAATGTTTTTGATTAAGAGAAAACTAAAAATATGTCATCATGATGAGATAAGACTAGATAACCATAAAAAAAGGTGCAAAAAATAAAAAAGAGATAAGAAATTATAGGAAACTATATAGAGTCGACTGGGTCAACCTAGTATAGAAAATAGGGCCTAAAAATTGTATAGGGTTGATTGAGTCAACCTAGTACATCAAACAGAGGTTGAAAAAGTGTATAGGGTTGAATGGGTTAACCTTGCACAACAAATAGGGAAAAATAAATAGCTTGTAAGAGATTGTGTCAACTAAAATGACCATGTACTGAGATAAGAATAATTTTTCAAGTATTTTGGAAAGCATTAATTAAAGGGAAACAAACAATCAATTAGATCAATGAGTATGATCCAATTGAAGCACATAGCACAAAACCTTACACCAATGCTAGCCAATCCAATTTTTTATAATACAACACATAATTGAGCAAAAAGAAAGGAATAAACTTAAAAATTAAATGTTAACTAATTGGTCAACTTGAATGTTATTTATAATATTAGAATATAGTTTTAAATGTGATGGGATATTAGCTGTAAATAAGGAACTAGAAATCAATCTAAGGATAGTTTCAACAAGTTTGGGTTAAAAGGAATCTGCATTGGCAATGGTATAAGCTTGGTATTGGGACTTACCCCCTCACTTCACACACTTTATCAATAAGGGTGTCAGGTGCTTATCTAGAATATGCCATTAACCACATATTTATAATTTACCATTAAACCAAGTTAGCTTCTCCCTTGATGATGAAAGCCAAGTAGGTTGGCCTTGGGTAGACATTTATTAAAGTGCTTGTTAATAATTTATGATTTATTCATGTGTGCATAAAATAAAAAATAATTAAACTAAATGATTTATAGAAAACCACCTAATTAGACTATGTGATCTATTCTAAGCATTCAAGCAATAAGAAATGAAAATATGAGCTAATTACTAGAATATAGAGTTTAATTCCAACTTTTAAATAAGGTATAGTGTCGATACAATTGATAGTGTATGCAAAAAATACATAATAGGGTCAATAGTGTCACCTCTGTATTATGGAAGTAAGGTCTTAAAATGAATAGGGTCAATAGAGTTGACCTAGTTATCTAGACAACACACAGAATACATAATTGGGTTGATAAGGTCGATACAGTTGACTATACAAGGGAAATATTAAATATTGAAAACTATGAAAGGAAATAAATAAAGGATAGATAGGAACCTTGGTGATTTTGAATATGTAGAGAAGTGAGATCACTATCAAAGAACCTTAAGAAATACTTTCATATCTTGTTAACAAGGTCAATTAGGTTGATCTAAATTTATAGGAACTTGTTGCTGAATACCTAAACTATACAAGGTTGACTAGGTCAACCTAGTATGCTGAACAAGATGCCTAAAAATTTAAAGGGTTGACTGGTTTGACTTAGTAGTTTGGAAATGTATAAAATTGTATTGGGTCGATTGAGTTGATCTAGTGGCCTATACCTAAGAACTTGCACATAAAAGTTATAACTGAATCAATGTAGTCAACCTAGTATGACAAATATATGATAAAAAAATGAAATAAATGAATAAATATTTTAATGGTTAGTTCACATTGGGTTCACCAAAATTTATGCAATAAAAAATGTAACATGTTTATAAATCAATCATAGCTCAAAAAAGACAGAGCATACCTACACTTTTGATTTGGAATACATTTATTAAGTGGGGGCATGACCAATATGGGTATTCACTAGGCCTGATTAGGGGATCATTTATCATAATACACCATGCTAAGGAGGGTTCTAAAGCATCCAGTCTAACACAATCACGTAATAACCCTAATGGGGTCCTAGGTTTTAATATTTCACCTATGCTAATAACAAGAAAGTAAATCTAATTTAGTGCTCACCAAAGATTATGGCATAAAGTGGGGGTTATATATAAATAAAAAACTTAACATGAATAATAAACATATACTCACATCAATGTATACAACATTATAATGCATGAAAGATAAGTGCAACTGCATTATCTATCTATTCTTACAAAGGAAAAATAAAGTTACAAATATTTACCTTAAAGATGAACCCATTGAGCCTTAATATTTCCCTTGGATAAGGTGATTCACAATATATTTTTGTGATATGTAAGGATAACAAAGACAAATCAGCACTAGGATACACAACCTATTAATGTATCCAAAAGACTTATCTGCAAGACAATATCCATATCTCCAAAGAAAGTATGGAACCCTTAGATTTACTTTACAAGTAAAATGGTCAATAAGTAAATGTTTGTTGAAACTTACTTCTTATTCATTTCTTATTATCAAATGGTGGGAATTTAAAATGTATATATAGGTGAATCTTACCCTAAATCCTTTTAAAAAAAACATTATCGACAAGGTCAACCTAGTCGACCCTATATAATTCTAGATAATAATTCACTAGGTTATAAGTTAAGTCAACCAAAGGTTAAAATACATCCTAAGTGAAAATAACCTAAAACTATATAGGGTCAACCCAGTTGACCTTGTATAACTGATTGATAAAATGGGATTTAGGTAAGGAAAAGGAGGATAAAGTGTGTAAAAAGTCTGGAATGGGTTAAACTAAGAAGAGTAAACTTATGGTAAATGGTTTTAGGATAAAAGTGTGTAGATAACATGTGAAAAAAGGGATAAAAATATTATGAAGTACCAATGTTTTGCACACCCATTTCCCAATACACCCCTTAAGGCATGCACTTAGAGAGATTGAGACTCAACAGGTTCTTTCAAGATACAAAGTGTTGTAATCGATAAAAGTTTGAAAATATTATGTGTATATAATGTTGAATAAAGCAACCTAAATCAAATAAATAAGAGGTCCTCACCCTAACCTAATGGTATATTTTTCTCTGATATCTAAGTGGATTAGTGGTGTTGTAGACTTATACAACATGATAAATTTACTATGACTGGGTAAAGCAGTTCATGACATGGTGTACACATTAAACTAGATTGTAAAATTTTGAGTTAAATAGATAGCTCCTTCATTATATCAGCTTAGAAAATTCATCATAGCTTCATATAACTACACAAATGTAGGTAGATTAAGTAATCATTTAGTGTTAGAGCCTTGTAGTGGATTTTGTAGTGTTAGGGTTCCTGCTTGTGCTAATTCTTAAACATCTTGGTCAAACAGAGTAGTTTCTTCCACATTTATAAATTTGATCAAACCCAAATCATTGTATTTAGTCTATTATATCCCTAGCCCAATTTCCATTTCTTCTTTTTGGGTATCTAATAGTGGAATCAATAAATGCCCTCTATCCATGACTTGATGAATAGTTTGGTCCGAATGATTATTCTAAGTAATTGTGCTCTAGTTTGAAATATGTTCATGAATAGATATTCAAAATGATAAGTACATAAGTATATTGTTAATTGAAGGTTGTAATGTTTTATAATTATCTATACCCTTCTCTTTTATAGTTGTTTGGTACCCAATTTCATGTCACTACCTCCTTTGAATGCATTGGTTGTGTGATATGAATGTTTCTTTTCCAATGAATATTAGATGCTAAAAATCACCTTGATAGGGATTTTTGGTGCTTAGGATCTCTAATTTAATTTTGGGTAAGTTATTATAGGTGAGTAGTTGTCCTTTTGGTTAATCATTTTGTTTTATATATCCACTTGTCATTTTATTACCAAATATTCTTTGAAACTAATGCAATATTTTAATATGCCACATCATTAATAGTTTGACCTAACCATTGGCCTTTCACTCACCATACCTTTCTTTTTTTGCCTTTTTAGGAATAATTATAATGTTTGGTGGAGTTACGGCCATCTATCTTTGATGAGCTATCTCATGAGTGTGGTCACATCCTATGATGATAATTGGTTTATGGTGGTTGTAATGTGTTGTGAAATATTGATCCCACTATACAAACATTCTAACCTAATAAAACAAAATAAAATACAACAATATTAAATTAAATACTAACTACATGGTGATGCATAACACCCACTCAATTTCTATTGTAGAATAATAGAGATTAAAGATGATATGGCTTAAGCCTATAGCCATTTATTCATCCTATTAATATGGATCCCTATAAATCTTTCATCACTATGGTACCCTATGGTGATAATTCATGAATTATGTAGGGTCTTTTCCATCTTATGTGAAACTTTATGAGGGATTCTTTAAAGTTTTTCTCGTATAGTAATATTGCTTGGTCTGAGTAAAAATTCTTAGATTTTAGGCTACGATCATGCCATGCATTTGACTTTGTTTATTAATCTATTACATCCACTATGTTATCAATTTATTTTCTTCCATCCTAGTCAAATCCATCAGTCATGCCCTTAATGAATCCTAATCTCCTAATCTCATGATCATCACAATGCATAGACTAGGCAAAATATATTCCATAGGTATTACTACTTGAAGGCCATATACCAATTTGAATGGAATGAACCTAGTAGATCTCTTATAATGTGTTAAATAGGTCCATATAACTACAATAATTCAATCCTCTAAATCATCTCTCTAAACATTTAATTTTTTGGTTAGCATCATGCCCAAAACTTTATTGGATGTTTATACCTATCCATTAGCCTATGGGTAGTAAGCCATGATTTTATGGTGTGATATCATGAACTCTTTAGTGAGAGTCTTAATAGTATTATTAATAAATTACATGCCTCTATCACTTACCAACATAACTATACATCCAAACCCTATGATAATGTGTTCGTATAAAAACATGGCAAGATCCTTCACACCGTAGCTTGGAGTGGTAGTAGCTTTCGCCCATTTAGTGAAATAATAGATCATAGTGATAATGTATCTAGCATGAATAAATTTAATTGGGGGAGTTATAGGACCAAAAAAATAAATTCCTCATTGCTCAAAAGGTTGTTCTACAAGCATAAGTACCAAAGACATTTCAACATGTTGGTTGGGCTTGCCCATTCTTTGATAGACATCACAGTGTTTATCAACTTTGTGTCCATCCTAAAATAGTGTAGGCAACCACAAACCAATTTGAAGTATTTTTATTTAGAGTGGATTCTCCTTTGAAGTGACCTCCTACAATCTCTTGATGAGCCTCTTGAAGAAGTTGTGTTCATTCGTACTCTAGAGCTACCCTGCACAATACATCATCTTTGCCAAGCTTATACAAGAATCTATTAATGAGGCTATATGGTATGGCCCAAGTAACCATCTATTTATTATAACTCTCTATATAATGTTTAGGAAATTTTACTTATTACAAGAAATTTGAAATGTATTCCATATTATCAAGAACTCTAGAAGTTATAAATAGATGAACATCATGGGATTCATCTTTGAGTTCCTTTGGTTCCTCCCTATTACAAAGTTGGCTGAGATGATCTAGTCCCACATTATCCTATCTTAGCTTAAAATTAGTCCAAAATTAAAATTGCTTAAAGAGTATCAACCACCTTGATATACGTCCTCCTAGCATTGGCTTATTAACCAGGTATTGCAATGCCTGGTGATCTGTGAAGAAATCAAAAGGAGCAACCAATAAGTAATGCATAAACTTTTGTAATGCAAAAACTATGGCTAGTGTTTCTCTCTCCATGGTCATGTATTTTTTTTCTTTAGTTGATAGTTTCCTACTAGTAAAATGTATTGAGTGGTCCATCTTGCCTTCACCTAGCTATGCTAAGACAACTCCAACTGCAGTGCCAAAAGCATCCACATGTATATGGAATGGCTTCTTCTAGTCAGGAAATACTAATATGGGTGGTGTTACCAACCTTTGATTTAAATCAATGAATGTTTTTTGATATTAGGGTGTCCATTAAAATTTGGTATCCTTGCATAGTAGCTTCTCCATAGATGTTGATATAGTTACATACCCTTTGATTAACTTCTTATAATATTTAGTATGACCAAGAAAGTTATGCACTTTAATTGAGTTGGTAGGAGTGGCATTCCTAATATAATAAAAAAAATTGGGTTAACCAAATTTTCATATTTACACACAACATGACTCATAAAGACACTAAAAGGTGTAAATAATAGACACTTATTTAAATTTAAGGTGATGCACAAAACCTGACATCACTTTAGCATCAATATTTATTTTGATAAGTGTTATTTAAATAGAGAGAAGACTGACCAATCATCTAGATATACTTCCAAGAAATCATGAAAGAAGTCTTTGAATGCATTTACCATAACTCTAGAAAATATAGTAGGTTCATTATTTAACCCAAATGGTATTACCTTATATGCAAATGATCTCCATTCAATAACAAAGGTGGTATTGGCTTGATCCTCCTTAGCAATCAAAGTCTGGGGATATCCACTAAAACCATCTATAAAGGAATATACCTCATACCCATTCATGGATTAAAGTACTTTAAATGTAAAAGTAATAGGAAATGGATCATTAACACAAGCATCATTGAGTGATTAGTAATCCCCACACATCAAAATTTCTCCTATTTTCTTAAGTTGAACAACCATTGGACTCACCCACTCTACCTTTTTAACTAGATAAATAATTCTAGTTTCATACATTTGATCTAGTTCAGCCTTTACTTTGGTCTTCACATTAGAATTGAGCCTATAGGGTAACTTTTTGATAGGGTACACACATTATTTTAAATCTATATGCATTTCTCCCAAATATGAATCTACACCTTTTACCTCTGAGAATTTGCTTGGAAATACATCTTGATAATCTCTTAACAGATATAAGGCCTCAAAGATCTACTCTTATCCCCAGTAATCTCCCATTGTTGTAAGCGTATAAGCTACTTCTATCCCAATATTTCCTTGAGTCTTTCACAATAATTCTTGATATATTTTCTCTAATCCACTAGGCACAATATCTTTAAAAATGCATTTGCCTTTATGTTGAAGAATGTCAATATTGTGCAATTTCTCCTCTCTATTTTCTCCATGCTTTGCACTAGTTTAGACTCCTCTTCATGTTTTGTCTCAAATAATCCTTCTAAATAGAGATCTTTATCATTATCATTGTCAGTAGATTCTATCAAATCATTATTTATTCTATTACATGGATGAACTTGGAATTGTTATTTTTGGGTAGCTTTGTAATTGTGTAGTGTGATATCCAAGTCTTGTGCAGCTTCTTGATGAGAGGATAATTCAACCACATTTGTTAAATCTTATGTGCATTTATGACATAATTTTTTTTAATCTTTTGTAAAGCATTATGTATTAGTGGG
The DNA here is from genome assembly GCA_037957365.1 of Torreya grandis. Lineage (NCBI taxonomy): Eukaryota > Viridiplantae > Streptophyta > Pinopsida > Cupressales > Taxaceae > Torreya > Torreya grandis. Next base: position 467,674 of record JARHVA010007346.1, read on the forward strand.
TTATCATATTTAAACACAAAAGTTTGAATGAAATCCTAACGAAATTATGCCCATTATTTAGTTTCCCTTCTACACTCTTGGTGCATATATTAAGTTTTTGGAAGAGGTGCAAGGGTATGATTGAATATGTGTGCCTAGTATCATGGCTCTACTCTTTTTGTGGTCCATATATCTATGCACTAATAGCTGTGAAGTTTTGGACATTGACCTTCTTAAAATAAATGCCATTCTACTTTAATACTAGTTGGTATCTAAAACTTTGCACATAATATTTCATAGGCATTTTCCCAATGCATTTCTAGGTTTATGTGTATGGCCCACCATGTCACAACATTTCCTTTCAGCACATAGATGAGTGCATTGACTCATTGTTCCACCTATAGTACATGGAGTTCAATACTCAATATGAATGTATTGAGATCCTTTATTATAAAATATTGAGGTATTTGTCATTCTAAATCAAATACCATGCATAGAGGTTGAAACTCATGATCTCTACAAGACCAATTCAATATGTGTGCATCCAAGTCACTATTTATAGATAATGCAAAATCCTAGATTAGAATTCCTTCTAGGGTTGGTTTAGTATAGTCCATCATAGTTACACTATTATTATATATAAATTCTACCTTAGACTTTTTTGGTGAATGAATTGAAGGAGAAACACATTCTTCAATGTGAACTTGCCTAACCAAAGACTTTATTATAACAAGTTTGAATACAAATGGTTGTTCTTGGTGCATAGTATTGGGTTTTCAATTTTGACATTTTGTAATCTACACCCCATTTTTTATTTCATCTATTCCCACTTTAAACCAACTATTGTAACCATAAGCATAAGGATATTCTGGCTCTTTAGGAATGATTTATTGATTTTGTTTAGATTTATTTAAATGTATGATTACTATTTTATCTTTTTGATGTGCTTATAACTAATTTTACATAGTATTAATAGTCATTTGGTCATCATAAGCCCATTTTTATCAACTAAGGTAAGGTAATAGATATCTATTATCTTCATGTCAATGACCTTAAAATACCCTCATAAGCTAAGCTCATCCACTTTAATTTCAACATCTTCTAACTAACCAATGGATTTGACTCTACCATAATCTACTAAGCTCAAGTTATTAGACTATAGCTCAAAGTTGGTCGATCAATGGCTTCCCAGGTTGAGTGGGTAATTATATTGACTATAATCTTAAAGTTAAATACTTCATTTGGGATTTTTTACCAAGATAATGTTGATGGCTAAAATTGCACTTGTTTCTAACACCAACAATGGGAAGTTTCAAGATGTGGGACTTGCGACTTGAAACAACCTCCAATTTTTTAAGAAGCTGGTCTCTTCTTTATATCAAGCATATACTAGGAATAGGGATAGGAATTTTAACAAAAACACAAATACAAAGAAAGAAAATCTAACTATGGTGATGCACCTAAATTTAATTTGATTCTTAATCTGAGCACAGTGAAACTTTATGTAAGATTCAATTACATTTAAGAGTAAACAAGTCATGATCAATGTAAAAGATGAAAACAATAGAAATAGAGGCTCACAACTTAGACTGCTTTTGTAGTGACACAAAAAATATCAACAAAGGCATAGGATTCAATCTTCTTATTTGAATTCTCTAGTCACATAAGAGGCATAAAAACATGCACAGTTACATAAACTTTCCAACTCAAGAAAATAGAATAAAGGCAAATGATATTGCTAATCACAGCTCTAGAAAGTCTAAAACTCTTGACAACATAGTTTAGACTAATTTTGCAATGACACAAAAAATATCAACAAAGGCACAGGATTCAATCTTCTCATTAATTCTCTAGTCACATAAGAGGCATAGAAACATGCATAGTTACATAAAATTTCCAACTTAAGAAAATAGAACAAAGGCAAATGATATTCCTAATCATAGCTCTATAAAGTCTAAAACTCTTGACAATAATTCTTTCAAAAAATTCTCTCTGGTATCTGATTATCCTCCTCCTGGTGATCTCTACACCCTTATTTATAGCCTTAGATTCACTCCAGATTGTCTGCATGTTCCCAATCTAATGGCCTAACTAAAATCTAACCGAACTAGAAGTGTCTAACATAAGATATTTCTTAGATTTTGAAATGCTCTGTCTTCTGACAGTTCATTGGCTAGAATAGATCGCAGGACACTCCATTCTCTTAAACGAAAGAGGACACTTGGCCAATTCCTTGAAAACCTTCTTATTACTTAGGAGACACCAGAGAATGACACTTGGCATGTTTCACAACACCTACCAAAGACACGTGACACTTTATACATAACTTATACTCTTTTGTGTCTTTGCTCAGGAGTGTTCCACCTTTGACACCTATCATAATCTGCTTCTTTAAAACCTTAACAACTTAAAAAAAAATAAGACCCATATCATTTCTCACCTGAGAAACTTTAAAAAGGCATAGGGATAGGTGGAAATTTTTGCTTGCCTCGATAAAGGACACATGGCAATCTCCACTTTACTTAACTAGGGATATGTGGTGATCTCCACTACTTTTAACCACCTTTTAAGAAACCTGGTGAAGGTGACACATGCTGGTATCTACATCACTCTATTTATATTATAGAAACAATCGGGCCTCATTTCATATTTACATAGACAATGACACTCGGTAGCTTTCGCTTTACTTAACTAAAAAAACCTGAGACCCACCACAATCTTTGCTATATTGGTGAAGCAAAATGAAGATAATTCAAATCTTGACATGTGGTGGCTTCTGCTCTCTTCAATTGGAATACATGGCATATTTCATCACTTTTAGAAAAGTAAATTGGAACTTTTTGTGATTGCCACTTGGCACCCTCTACCTGATCCTGATACTTAGCTTATTAAAATAAACCTTTGAAAAACATATGAGACACAAATGCTGACACTTGTTAAGCTCCACTGAGTTACTATGGGACACACGGCATGTCCTGACCAACTTATAAAAATTATGAAAGGTGCCTCAGCCAATGACACTTGGTAGCTTTCACTCAATTTTGACACTTAGACAAAAATGAATCAAAAGAAAATCAAGCCCGTGCTCTATTTCAAAACTTCACCATCATGAACCAAAGTATGCAAGAACAAATTTTTGTAGTGTGTAACTAAAAATTAGAATGAAACATGGAGTATTTTTTACTCCACAATTATTGGTGACCTCAAGGACTTTTGAGCCTGCTCAAAAAGAAACCACAACTCTTACTAGATCAAAATTTCAAAATTATAGCTTTAGCAATGTTGTTTGATAGGCAGACCATTCATCGTCAGATAACCCCTACTTATTCTACAATTCACTAAAGGCTAAATCAAGGTTAATAATATCCTTGTGTGAAAAATTTTGCAAAATTTGAATCATAGCCTTTAATTTGAATTCGAGCTGGGAAATAGGAACCAAGACAGCTTCTACTTCAGGGACTAATGAATCATCCCTTAAATCCTAAAAAATTATTTGATCATTATATTTGGACAATAACGAAGGTTCAATTTCATCAACGATTAGCACTATGTTATCATCAAGAAATGGAGAAGGAAGACCTAATTACACTAATTCTTCAATATGCTATTTCATTTCATTGATTCCTTCTTTCATGACATCTAGGAGCTCTCTACAACTGATGGCTACAAAATTACAACTGAGAACCTCATTCACTCGCTTAGCAGTGACCATTCTATTCTCAATTCCTACTACTGACAATGTTGCATCTATTGCATCATAAAGATTTTGCAGCAACGTTTCAAAGTCTATTACTCTCACAAAAACTATAGCCAAAGTGTTTACTATTGAATTCTCCACCTTTTTGCACATTTTTTGTGCATTTAGTAGGAAGGTGAGAGAAGGCCTGAGCTGAATAATCTCTAAGGAGATTCTTTTCCACATGGATTCATAGAGCTCCTTCACTAGACTTAACACTCTGGCATTCCTTGGCCTATTGGCTAGCTCTAGTGTCAATTGTTCTATTCTTTGTTGCTCTACTTGAAATTGGGCTTGTATAGCCACAGTATTATTCTATTCACTTAGCAGCTTTTGTTGTAATTGTGTAACCTGTAGTAGGTGTTCCTTGCATTTTTCTTATAATGCTATTTTTTCCTGCCTTAGGGTCATCACCGCATCTTTTACTTGTGTTAGCCCTACTTTTAAGGAATCATTTTGGGCCTGGACTACCCAGTGAGTCTGAAGAGAAATAGTATCTTGCAACTATTTATTTAGATTCTCTATTTCATTATCTTTTCTATTGATCTCTATGGTCAAACTGTTACAATTTGCCTTTTCCTTGGCTAAAATAGCTTCCATCTTCTATAGCCTCCTTGATGTCTTCAAGTAGTCTTCAGCAACTATAGAAGTGGATTCAGTTAGTAGCTCAATTTTGTCTTGTGGCCTAAAAAGGGGCATGTTGATGGCCACTACATTCATCGTGTAGTCTTCCAACTACATCTGCTCATTTGGCTTGATTACATTTGGTGATAAATGAGTCACCATCAATTGCTACTAAATGGGGTCAAATTGTGACCGTAGATGGGGTGTAGCCAATGCCTTATTTTCCTTGATCTTATTTTTCTCTCTTCAGGCTTCCCTTGCCTTCCTAGTAGCATCTACTTAGGTCTGGAAGGTAGAAGGAGAGGCAATGTGCCCACCCACAAAAGGATGTCCCTATGGCAAACCATATTGAATAGCCAATTGTTGGCTATGGGCAATCTGAGGGGAAAGTTTCTTGGGAATAGAAGGGGAAAAGTGAGGTAACATTAAAGCTTGAGGTGGTATTAATGGGGTGAAGTGAGAAATGGGAATGACAAAGGTGGCAGGGGATGTCATTTGGCTAGATGGAATCATCATGCCAAAAGGAGAAGAAAGAGATTGAGAAGGAGAAGGAGGAATAATACTTACCTGAGGGGAAATTATAGTACTCTATAATTGGTGTTGTGGGGGGTCTACCTCTTCTTCTAAATCAAACTGAAATTGCACCCTCTTTCACTTCTTGGGTGTCTCTTCTTCTGGTTATGTTTCTTTTCCTTCCACATCTACTACTGCTATCAGTGATGCTTATGGAGAATTTGAAATTTCAATAATCGATACCAATGGGGAAGCTTTTGGTGGTGAAGGCACCACACTCTTTATTTTCCATGACGCTGAGAGATTGAGGCCAAACTAATATAGTTACTATAGCTACAGTTGCCCTGAGGCCTATGACTCTTAGCTGGACCCTGCTCTGGCTCTCGGCTCTACAACCATTGTCAACAAATTACTTGTCTCTGGGATAGATACAGGGGAGAGATGACACTCATCCCAAAATTCTTCCCATCTCTCATCTGAGTCCACGTTCCCAAAAGAATGGGTTGTTTGATAAATTTTTTATCTATATTTCCAATAGGCTTTTATATTCTCAGCATCCCAATCATTATTATTTAATGTCCTTCTTAAGCCAAAAGTCATTTTAACTTTAGGATCATAATCCCTCTACTTAACATAGAATGTTTCCCAGGGTCTGTTTTGTGGAAGGGGCAAGTCTATTAATTCAACATAAAATCCAAGAGCATCTTCTCTAGGATTTTTCTTGTTTTCCAAAAAAGGGTGGCCTTCATGTGCAATTCTAGTTACAACCCTATTAGTCCTTATCTAGGAAGCTATGAAACCATTTGGGTCATATACCCATTTATATTCTATTAGCAAGAAACCCAAGAAGGCTAGCTTTCTAAGCAACATAATCTTAGTGTCTCTGGTTTCCAAAACCATGTTGGTTGTCATCCATGGGAGGTCATATATTTTCCTCTTCCTCTTCCCAGAGCCATATTCATTATCTACTATAGATACCTGCCTGGTGACCTCTAAGATTGCTAACCTAAGAGTCAAAATCTTAGGTAGCAACATTGGTTCCCCACAAAAACCATGGACTCTTATAGTTGTATGGTGGGATCCAAAATAGAAATCATAAGGAATTGGGCAACTGGCTAGAAGTTTTGAAACACTTGGGAATAGTCTATTCATAACTAGTTTAGGGCTGAGGTGACAAAAAGCAAGGGTAACAAATAATTCCTAGAATTCATATGGATCACTAGTTTTTGACAAAATATGTGTTCATGTAGACACATGAGTGGTATTTTGGAGATCAAAACTTGGGTCATACATATCAAGATGCATATGTTGGGCAAAGAGGTCAGAGTTATAATATAGCATGAGGTGAAAAAAATAACAAGAGTACCTGAAAACCCCTTTTGATTTGAACTAGGCCAATTGTTCCACCATTGAGAAAGCAATTTGTTCAAAAAAGTCAAGCCTATACTCCTGAGTTTTGTCAGTGGTCTTTAGCCTAAAGAGGATAGCCATTTTTTCTCCATAAACTACCATATCATCTTTCATGCTAAAGATGAAAGCCATCATAGACAGTGCATCTTGGCTAGCTTGTACAAATTGGGCTTTGGCTATAGGGAGTGTAGGCACAGTAGTGTCATCATCACCCATTTGTAATTTAGATCTTAAGAACCTCAACTAAGTATTGATGTTTGCCCACATTCTTTGAATTTTAGCAATAGTGAGAAATGTAGCTGTCTTATCATGATACAGGGCTAACATGTCCCTGATATCTTGTGGTGTGATTTACACCATAAATGGACCCTATTGAATGGTGCTTGAGGGTGCATGGAACAAGTCTACACATAGTTTAACCAAGTTAGGGCATGGATGTATAGTTGGGACAATGAATTGTGCTAGTTGTGAAGTCCATATCCTCATGGCAAATATCTCATATTTGCCCACTCTAGCCCTCTAAAGACACCTTTGATGTACCCCTTCTCTAAGAGTTTTACTACTTGCTCTTTGAAGAATTGGGTCCATGACTCCATCTGCATAATCTTTTATCTTTACTAGATCACTTGCTTGACCAACTTCAGGGATTCTGGTCCATGGATAGGTCTTCAATGGTTTCACAGGAGCTGAAGCATATGACTTGCTCACAAGAAACTTGTCAAGGGATTCATACATCCCAGCTCCTTGTTGTGAAGACTATGCTCCATCCATCTCTATTATCTATTCTATGATGACTGGTATGAACTTTCTCAAAACAGAAACACTTTCGCTGAAGCAAGTTTACTAGGTACTAAAAAATGCAAGTAATAGGATATTTTCTCGTAGATGCAGGAATGTTTGAGAAATTGTAAACTTTAACTTCTACTAAGAGGTATTTATTAACCTATCAAGTCTAAAAATAACATCAAACTTGGATAACCATTAGCAAATATTACTCAATCTCTATGGGATAGTGAGGTAAACATGTTATGAAAGTGGCAGCGCAAGGTACCTTGGGGATTTCTAAAGATTTGGGAGACATTCAATGCATTGAGAAATTTTGAAGATTTTGAAAAACTCTCTGAGCTGCCGAATATGTGTTTAAAGAACACTTATTTAAAAGAAAAGTAGGAAAACAAAAATAGGAAAACAAAGCAATACGGAAAGGGGAAACTATCTAACTATATTAACCAAGTATCTTTATCTCCCTCCTGGATCAAAAGAAGAATTTCTAAAGTCTCCTTCATGACAAGATGACTTATGTTGCCAAACAAGTGGTTAAATTAGATGTAGCTCTGGTGACCATCTCTCTTTGTATGCCACATTGATTGGACTACATTTGAGTGAGTCTGAGTCAAAATTGCTTCCAACATATATAAACTCTTCTTGTTCTTGGAAGCTTGTTTAATGTCGGTTCTTGATACTAGCATGTCTTATCAAGAAATTAGTGACTATGTGCTCATCAACAGAAGTCCTTTACCTTAAACTTAGGTTCTATTTCATGATCATCCCATTTAATGACTTCAAAATTACCAACCTCTCGAAAGGATAATTCTAAAAGTTTGCCATAATTTTGCATATGTAATTGAGTCTTAATGCTATCTTGTTCATTTGCAACTGGCTCGTAGCTTCCTTGAAAAATAGTATAACTTGACCCAATGATTTCAAACAAATCATTCAAATCATGATCAAGAAAATGTCCATGTTCCTCCACATCATCTTGCAAAGTAAGAAGAAAGTCAAAAATTATCTCTTCTTCATCAAAGATTAAGGCATACACTTGTGACTTCTCACTTGGAATATTGAATTCATGTTGAGAGACCCGAGGATTGATAGAAGAGGTATCTTTTGAATTTTCTTCCCTTAAAATATTTGGGATTTTATGATCTTCCTCAAATATGATGTAAGTACCCAGACCCATGGAGTCATAATTTCCATATGGGCCACTTTGTATCATAGCTAATAAATGATCATTTTCCTCTTCTTTATCATGTTCAGTCCATTCAGCTAACTCAATAAAAACCCTTTCTTCTTTATTCATCATAGCATGAGTTGCCTCTAACTTTGCAATTGGTTCATTGGTGATGTGATCCTTATATAATGGCTTAGATAATATCTTCATATTTGAACCATACTTGGTTCTTAGGATGAGGTGAGACTAATCAAGGGACATATATCCTCCTATCTTGGTTGTAAAGTCTCTAGATAAGCATAGGCCAAATATAAGAGGTATATCTATGACTACTACATCTTGATTTACAATTATATTGGGACAAGTATATAATTGTAATGGGAGTTGTTTAATTCTCCCTGTTATTTTTACTACTTTGCCATCTAGCTGCATGACTCCTTTAGTGAGTGGTTCATACTTAATTTTTAAAGCATCAGCTATCTGCTTAGGCATTACTATAGTACTAGCCCCTGAATCAATCATTACATTATGCAGTAGTTTCTTTCCCACTATCAAAGTTAAATAGAATGGATCCGGTTTGAATTTGCTTACATCTGGTGCATTATTCACTAGGGCTATTGTTTGCAGATGAACTATGTCTTTAAGCTTTTCTTTTTAAGCAAGTCCTTTGATAACAATACATTTGGGCACTACTTGGCCTTGTAGAGCTTCTTTAGTAGTGTCTTCTATTTAGGAATAGCCAATATATCCCATATTGATACTTGTGTTGGAGTCTTCTTCAATTGATCCACCACATTTATTGGTCCTAGAGTCCAAGTTCTTTGAAAATAAGGATATCTTGTTTTTTCTTGAATTTGTATAGGAATCACTTGATTCTGCACTAGCTGAGGCACTTCTTGTCTAACAACTATGTTTCTTTGTCCTTGAAATGGAGGATTCTCCATGACTTGACTATTTATAACTTCAGGCTGTTCCACCATCCTTCTCTTTGACCTAGTATAATAATCAAATTACACCACTGGTTTCCTAGAAGTGGAAGCTTCATTCAAGAAAACTGATTCTTCATCTTCAACCCATGAGAACAAGGCATGTTTCAAGGATATTTCTTCCTCTTTTTGTAAACACATCCCTTGCATCTAAGCCATTAAGACTGAATTTTGCATACCAGAAGATTGGTAGGCTTGATTATCACTAGAACTTGCAAACTATCCATCCATTATTCTTTGCTCTGCCACTTTTTGTTGTAGACTACCCATGGGATAATCTCTAAATGTATGAGCATTATTGCAAGGGAAATACCAGGCATTAGTGTTATCTACATAATTATTTTGCCCTAGAATAATCTCCCTATTTGAATTGGGAGGAATAGTCTGTGAGGGTGTAGGGACTGCAACTAATTGGTTTGCTGGCTGAGGGTTATTTTGCCTTAGAGGACCCTAGTATTGGTTTGGCTGAGATGAAAATTTATTTCCTTGATATCCCTAGTATTGGGGTTTATTATAAGTATTATATTGTCTTTTTATATTAATCAGCTCATTAGAAAATGTCCTCAAGATATTCTTGATATCATCCAGCTCAGATGACTGAACAGGGACAATTTATTTAGTAGGTGTTTGAGGATATGTGTACATAGACATAGGTGGGGTTATAGATTTAGGGGATTCTTGAGGTAATGGCAAGTAAATCTCTGGAAACATCGGCATGGGAGGCCTTGGAAACAACTTTCCAGCATCTATCAAATTATTTTCAGCTCTGACTGCATAGTCATAAGCCTCTGGCAGAGTTTGACCTCCAAGTGACTGAATCATAATAGATATGTTTGAATTTAAAGCTTTAATATAGAAAACTATAGCCATACTTGGTAATGGTCTAGCTATAGTAGGGATTCTTTCCCAAGTCTTTTGAAATCTAGAATTGAAGTCCATCATTACTTCTTGTGGTGCCCTTTGGATGGTAATCAATTACTATAATAAAGAAGACTTATCACCTTTCTCTTCAAATCTTTCAAATAAAAGATCTTCGAGTTGATCCCATGTAGAGATGGTATTTGGGTTCAAAGACCCATACCATTCTAGAGATTTCCCTTTAAACCAAGCTACTAATAGTCTTATGGCCACATTTTGTTGTGTGACAACATGTATAGCATAGACATCTGATACATCTTGTAGATGTTCTTCAAGTGTTTTGAAGTCTTTCCCACTAAATTTGGGTAGAGGTTTTAGGGCATTCACTGGGATAGGGTCCCAAGTGGCTGGTGGTATTGGGAGAATCAAAGGACTACCAGTGTTCTAACTTGCATAATTTCTTGGGGCTATAGGGGCTCCCATATTTGCTCTTGGTATTGGTATAAACTGGTTGACTCTTCTTCTTAAACTAATTACCAAAGGTGGCAAAGAATACCTAGATTTATAGCAGACTGAGATCTAGTTACTGGTTTGCAGCTCTGACTCCTCGTAGCTCTTTTGGTTCATATGATCTTGAAAGAAACATCAATATAGGGTCCCTTCGGGCATGCCAACAAACTATTGATGGTTAAAATTGTTCTTGTTTCTAACACCAACAATGGGAAGTTTCAATATGTGGGACTTGCGACTTGAAACAACCTCCAAGTTATTAAGAAGCTAGTCTCTTCTTTATATCAAGTGTATACTGGGAAAAGGGATAGGAATTTTAATAGAAACACAAATGCAAAGAAAGAAAATCTAACTATGGCAATGTGCCTAAATGTAATTTGACCCTTAATCTGAGCACAATGAAACTATATGTAAGATTCAATTACATTTAAGAGAAAATAAGGCATGATCAATGTAAAATATGAAAATAATAGAAGCAGAGGCTCACAGCTTAGACTAATTTTGTAGTGACACATAAAATATCAACAAAGGCACAGGATTCAATCTTCTAATTTGAATTGTCCAGTCACATAAGAGGCACAGAAACATGCATAGTTACATAAACTTTCCAACTCAAGAAAATAGAACAAAGGCAAATGATATTGCTAATCACAACTCTAGAAAGTCTAAAACTCTTGACAAAATAGCTTAGACTAATTTTGCAATGACACAAAAAATATCAACAAAGGCATAGGATTCAATCTTCTCATTAATTCTCCAATCACATAAGAGGCACAGAAACATGCACAGTTACATAAACTTTCCAACTTAAGAAAATAGAACAAATGCAAATGATATTCTTAATCACAACTCTAGAAAGTCTAAAACTCTTGACAATAATTCTCTCAAAAAATTCTCTCTGGTATCTGATTATCCTCCTCCTGGTGATCTTTTTACCCTTATTTATAGCCTTGGATTCCCTCTGAATTATTTGTGTGTTCCCAATCTAATGGCCCAACTGAAATCTAACTGAACTGGAAGTGTCTAACAAAAGATATTTCTTAGATTTTGAAATGCTCTATCTTTTGGCAGTTCATTAGCTGGAATAGATCGCAGGACACTCCTTTCTCTTAAATAGAAGAGGACACTTGGCCAATTCCTTGAAAACCTTCTTATTACTTAGGAGACACTGGAGAATGACACTTGGCATGTTTTGTAACACTTACCGAAGACACGCGGCACTTTCCGTGTAACTTATACTCTTTTGTGTCTTTGCTTAGGAGTGTTCCACCTTTGACACATGTCGCAATCCACTTCTTTGAAACCTTAACAACTTAATATAAAATATGACCCATATCATTTCTCACTCGAGCAACTTTAAAAAGGCATAGGGATAGGTGGCAATTTTTGCTTGCCTCGATAAAGGACACATGACAATCTCCGCTTTACTTAACTAGGGATATGTGGTGATCTCCACTGCTTTTAGCCACCTTTTGGGAAACCTACAGAAGGTGACACATGCTGGTATCTGCATCACTCTATTTATATTATAGAAACAATCAGGCCTCATTTCATATTTACACAGGTAGTGACACTTGGTAGCTTCCACTTTACTTAACTAACAAAACCTGAGACCCACCACAGTCTTTGCTATATCGGTGAAGCAAAATAAAGATAATTCAGATCTCGACACATGATGGCTTCTGATATCTTTAGATAGGATATGTGGCATCTTCTATCACTTTTAGAAAAGCAAATTGGAACTTTCTACGATTGCCACTTAGCACCCTCCACCTGATCTTGATACTTAGCTTATTGAAAGAAACCTTTGAAATGCATATGAGATGCAGATGCTGACACTTGTTAAGCTCTATTGAGTTACTATGGGACACGTGGCACATCCTAACCAACTTATAAAAATTATGAAAGGTGCCTTAGCTAATGACACTTGGCAGCTTCCACTCGATTTTGACACTTAGACAAAAATGAATCAAAAGGAAATCAAGCCGGTGCTCTATTTCAAAACTTCACCGTCACGAACCAAAGTATGCGGGAACAAATTTTTGTAGTGCACAAATAAAAATCAAAATGAAATGTAGAGTATTTTCTACTCTACAGATAACTCAATATCTAATAATGAATCCACATCCCAAGGCTTTTTTGTCTTGACATACCAAACTAATTTGTCAAACATCATTTGTCCTCATTGTGCACACTCTAACAGATTCTATAGGAGGTTAGTGATATTCTGAGATATATCCTCATTGCATAGTGTACTAAATACTTTCATTAGATTTATAAAAGTGGTAAAAGTGTCTTATTGAAGCATTATCCCAATAATTTGCCCATACATTTGAGCATCAATAGCAGTGTTATCATCATCAAAGACTCATTTTTGTTGTATTTCTTATAATACCTATGTAGCTTGATATACTAACTTATTTTTTATTTTGGGATTAGGATATTTATCACACTGAACTTTTTTAATATCCTAATCCTAAGGTATTTTTAAAGGAGTTAATCCATATTTATCTCTTTGTGGCCTTGTGATAGCTTGCACAAATGCATTTTCCTTTGGCTATGCATTAATCATGTTTACATTTCACATTGGCTTATCCTTTCTTTGTTTCTCAAGAATAGGGAAATATTATATTTGATTTTGACCTTCAACCCTATAGTATAAATATTAAACTTATCTCTAAAGATTTTTAGGATAGTTCCTCACATAATTATTATATGCTCTACATAGATAACATTGCATGGGAGGCTAAGTTTGTTGATTATCATTATTATGACCTCCTTGGTATCTACCATGATATTCTCCCCTATATCCTCATTTATATCCTCCTTTATTATCTTGATATCTACACCCTTGTGATTATTGTCTAATATATCCTCCTTGATGATTCATCTTCCCATCATATCCCCCATATTGATGCTGAGGAGAACTTAGATTCCAATTTACCTATTATTATTGAATATGTATGTTATTTTAGGGTTGTGCATACTAACCAGATTATTGATACAAGGGAAATGACATATTATTCTATATTAATAGGCCTTATGTCTAGTACTATAGTGATTAAGGAATATGATATTATGATGATGAATGAACCCATCTTAGATTAGATTGAGTTGCATTTTTCATCTCCACATCTGGTCTTGGAATTGATTTCTTCATAGTGGGTATTTTTCGGGCCTTAAATAAGAAGACATTCTTTGTTATATATTGATTTAACTCCTCCAAGGCTCAATAGCTTATTTGTCATGATTTATATATTTGTAAAAATTATAATACATGTGTGAATTTTCTATATATTGTTGGAGAAGATGACATTTGGACACAGGATGTCCAACCACCCTACATATTTCACAAAAAATTATTTTAATTATTAGACAATCATTCCTATGATGTTAATAGCATCCACACTCTATGCACCAAAACCCTAATTTAGATTATCATTTTCATGCATCTTGTTCATCCTCATAAAATAATCTAACTTAGATTCTACTTTTGATCCCACTAATGGAAGATCCACGTAATCTTCTATATATTTAACTCTTGTGGTAAAAACCTGAGCACCAACCTTGGTGGAGAATTGGGTTTGTGCAATAGCAAACCTTATTCTTGGGTTCAATCCCTCTACGAACCAAGAAACCTTATCTTTATCTTCTAAAATAAAATCTATTTTATTCATCACATTGTAGAACCTATGATCATATTCTCAGACTCTTTCTCCTAATTTTTATTGAATTTCCTTTAGGTCCTAAATTACTTGACTGGAACATTTTTTACTTTAAATTTTGATACTAGAAAATCATTAACTTATGATAAATCAAGGAAATTTACATTTATTTTGAGAATGAACTCCAAATTATGTCCTCTTAAAGCCCCTACTAGTTCACATTTCTTCACATTATCTGATGTTACCCCTTTAATGACACACTTCATTTCACAAGTTACCAGGTATTATTTAGGTTTTGAATATACATCATATGGCATTAAAGGTATAGACATACTTTCTTGAAGTGCCATAGTTATTAGGTTATTAGTTATTACTACAAATGTTTGAATATCAATAATTATGACTAGTGGTGTCTATGCACTAATTATTATGATGTTAAGTGACTGTGTAGTGTTTAATATGATTATGGGTTGCTTCACACTACTCTTTATAAGAGTAACAATAAATCATGATTTCTATTACTTCTTTCTTTCAAATGACTGCTTGGTTTCTACATTGATCCTACCAAACTTGTTAGTAAAGGAATCAAACCATCTTAAATTAATTTCTCTTTGTACTTTTTCTACCTTTTATAAATAAAGTGAATTTGTAGGATGCATACCCTTAAAATGAATGACATTTATCTCTAATTTCTTGCTTCAAACTTGAACCTTTAATATTACTACCTTCAATTTTAACATTTTTCCAAGAACTTTCCTTCATGGTTTTATCTAACAACCCCTCCCTTATCTGTGATATACCTCTACTTCTTAATTGATATACCTCAGTATCATTACTTCCATCATCCTCTTTCTCATCAAGCCCTTTCTCATATTCTACAAATCCTTCTCTCTTATCAGTTTCCACATATTATCTTAGTAACATATCTTCTCTAGCATCCTTTCTTTGTATGTCTCCAACTCCAACAATTTATTCTCTACTCCTAGTCCTAATCGTAGTTACTTTGGGGTCATTTGACTTATTCCACCTTCATTGATATCATTTTTCCCTTTTGAGTCCTAGGATTTTCTTCTCGCTTTGAGTCTTTTTTACTTCCATTTTTTTGGATTAGGTTGAAGTTCCTTTTGCTTAGCTCTCCATCATCCACTTTCTCTTGCATGCACCCCCATGGTGCCCAAAGTGACTACTCCATGTTGGATGGAGTAGGCACATGGCCTTTTATATAACCAATGTCTTAATAAACAAAAGTAGTCAATGCAAAAATTTCTCTCTAATTCCTTGGACAAATTAAACTTGTGTAGTCTCAAAAGATATTTATCCTTTTAATGTTAACTTTATGATATAGTTGTTGATCATAGTCTTCATCTAGTAATCTATTTATGGGGGCCAATTAGTATATAGTTTTCATAGTCTTTCTAATTTTTCCTTAGTCCAAACTATAAATTATATTCTCCTAAAACTAAAATAATGGTATTCTAATCTTGTTATCCACATAACTAATAATCTAAGAAATTCACACTAGAAAATTTCTTAATTTCACCATAGAGGGGTAATTGAATACTATCCTCTACAATTTTTCTAACTCTTCATGCTTCTTCCTCTAAAAAATTCTTAATTCTCTCATTTATCCATATTTCTATATTTCTTTACCTTGATAACCATCTTAAAATATTTCATCCAAATAGGCTCCATGCTTATCAGACCATTGTTAGCAGACGTTCCTGAAATTGTAATAGAAAATGCTAATGATAAGGATAAATTTTAAAGTGGAGAGTAATAGTAGGATAAATAAAAATGCTAATGATAAGGATATATGATTTAAAATAAGATACCAAAGAGCAAGATAAACCAGATATAAATAGAAGCTAAACCATAACTAGTATCACATTAGACAACAAATTAGATCAAAATAGAGTATTCACTATGCACAAACCATACATTAAAAAGATAAGGAAAACCATAATAGAACAATTATAGTAATGTTTATCAACACATCAAACCATATTCTATTACATCAAAGTGTTATTTATAGTATTTTATAATAATGTTGTCTCTTCACATTCTAGCCTTTTGACATATAAAAATAAAGACTCTTTGCATTCTTATAATACTCGATTAAGCTTATAAGGATGAATACATACCAAATTTATGAAAAAGACAAATTTATACACTCTACACATGTGTTCATCTCATATAATTCATAGTTTTAGTAAGCTCCATTCTTCATGATCCAAAACTCAGAATTTCTTATTGATAGATATTTCAAGAACATGAATATAACACATTAATAATGAATTATCTGAGAAGAGATGTTTTATTACTCAAAATTACAATACAACTATATGCTTATCTCTAGGAAGAGATGTTTGATTTCTATTTCAGGTTACATCTTCATTTATACACATTTTGAAAGTAGGAGGAGGATTTGGAAGGTCACCAATCTTGAGGTAGATTAATTAGTTTGACTTCTATGATTTAAAACAATATAGAATTTGAGGAATTACTATTTTTATAAACTTACTATTTTTAGACTACATTACTAATATTGAAATTTGGGGCACTTCCATTAGTTTTTGGGGGTCAAAAAACACTGAGCAAAGATGTACCATCTCACCATATTATCCTCATTCTTAGATTTCCAATGGTTCAAATGGGGAGTCAATTGGAGCTATGATACAAAAGTTATGGCTCCCAGAAGTTCTGTCATCAATTGGGGTAGAACCATCACCTAAATTGTCACTTGAGTTGTTACCCGAATCGCTTCATCCAATAATGAGCATAACTAAGCTGATTATCGAGTGTAGATGTGGATGGGAAGCATCTACATGAAAAATTATTTTAGAGAACATTACATTATGTAAGCATGTGAATCTTTATGGGGTCCTTATTATTTTATCACCAACTGAAGGGATGAATTGTAAAGTCAACACTTTTGGTAACCTCTACAATTTATTTGCCTACTAAGTAGGAATCTATTAGCTCTAAATCAGTCCATTGGGTATAGATTTAATTGGAATCCCTTACTCTTATTTATTTTGATTATGATTAGGTTTTATAAACCCATTTGACATTATAAGGAACTAAGATACCTTCTGTGAGGACAAATAAACCAAACAGCTACACTGAACAACACTTAAAATAATGATAAAACTAAGCTAATAAAACTACGCCCAAGTACTTAAAGTAAATGAACCTATTCTAAATGAAAACATGTGCACATGAAACTTAGGTAAATTAAAACATATAAAATAATATTTTAAATGGTGTTCATGATTATCATAGATAGTTCTTGAGATGAATCCTATTAAATGGGATGGGTAACACTTCTCCACTTAGCCTTGCAAGTTAGTATACATTGGCCTGCTTGTAACTAGATATAGTATATAGGCCACTCTATATAACATAAAACTTTTTATGATTTATACCCTTTGATCTATTTAAATCCCATTTGAGTAACACAACTCCTTAATTGAATATTTTGTTAGTATCCCTTATATCTAATTTCCTCTTAGTCTGCACCTACTAAAGCTCCATAGTATGCATGGCCTACACCTTGAGTTCTTTGAGATATATTAACTCAACTAACCTTACTATCATGGGTTCACTTTCACACACTTTTAATTGATGATCTAGTTCTATTGAGGTAAATTTGAAGATGCAAGTAACCTTGATTCCTTTCCATAGGCTAACATGAAGGGTGAATTCCCTAGTACTCTTTTTGGTGTTATTTGATCTACTTAGAGGGTTGTATTTAACTTGGTATACTAGTATCATTTATTATATTCCATGGTTCACTTGATGATGATAAATAAGTTAGTTTTAGTTAATTTAGCTAAACTATTACCTTGGGGTAATAGTTCTAAGAGGTGCTTAGATGGATGTTATGTCTGACCACGCACTCCCTAATCTTGTCTCCAAGAAAAACTAGTGCATTATCTATGATAATAGTGTCTAGGACACCAAATATTATGACAATGATATTTTATAAGTATATAATGGATACTTAATTATATTATTTGGGAACCTTCATCCACATTGTAAATTAGTTGAATGTCATAAGGATCCATTTGTGTCCAATGCTTGATGGTAGATTTATCATACCGATGAAGTCCAAGTCCCACTACACAAAAGTTTTATTAGATTTTATTGGGTGAAGGGGTATGGATACCAATTTATACTTGCCTAAAAAAAATACACACATCTTACATCCTCACACCCATGTATGCACATCTTTGAATAGAGTTGGCCAATAATATCTAGCTCACATGATTTTCACTGTAGTGGTATTTGGTGAATAATGGCCTCTTAAAAATCCATCATGGAAGTATTCTAGGATATTATTCATATGATGTTTATATATACATCACAATAAAAACCTATTGATGTCTTTTCTAAAATTCACATCACTAACAAACACATAAGGAATGGCTTGTAATATAAAGAGTTTGTGTTTGGATTTATTCAAGCCCTATATATACACTTTGATCTAAAGGAAGATCCTCATTTCTTTATTCCAACTTGTTTGGGTACCTCAATCTTATAGTTGGCTCTCATGGAGTGAAAAAACTCCAAAGTCTTCATTCTTCACATCCTTTACTAGATACTTGTTGACCAAATTTTAGCCCTTCAGGTCAAAATAAGGCAACCCTATATGAAATCTTAGTTGTCTAAGTCTATACCTTTAGGCTAGGTCTAGTATGTAGAATTCCTTTAGAGGAGGTGTCCCACATAAAACATGTAGCAAAAGTACAAGTGTTCACTCTTTTAGAAGTTTTGTTTTCAATTTTTTTGTTTAAGTGTCAAGAATTATTTCAGACATTTTATCTGAAGCAATTTTCCTGAAGGGTATATTTTTTTGAGCTAAGGGTCAAAATTATTTTAGGAAAATTATCCACTTCAATTTTTTTGAAGGGAGCTTCAATTTTTCCAAAGAGAACTTTAATTTTTCCAAATGGCATCCTACAATCCTTTTGAAGTGGTGTTTTCAGAATTCTAAAGGTATTTTTCTTAGAGAAAGGGCACATTTCAAAGCCAAAAAGTACTTTACAAAAACTTGAAGGGTATTTTCCTTTCAGAAGGGAATTTTACAAAAACACAAAGAGACAGTTTTACTTTTGTAAGGTTCATTTGTAATAACTCTGAAGGTCTATTTCTATAAATTCGAAGGGCACTTTTCTCATCAAAAGGGAAAAGGGACCAATTATAATTTTTCCAAAAGGCATTTGAAATAAATTCAAAGGTCTATTTATTAAAAGCTAAAGGGCACTTTCCCTTCAAAAAGGGCACTTAGCAAAAGTCCAAAAAAATGTCTATATTGATAAAGGGATAAGTCTAATTCTTTTAGACATTTTATCTGATACAAGGGGAAACTGAAAATATGAATAAATTTAGTCAAAGACATTAAGTCCATGGGAAAGTTCCCAACAAATAAAATTTTAATGGAAACAAAAGTTTGAGGGAAATAGAAAAGTGTCTGAGGAAAATATCTCAAATGAATTCATGATGGGTTTGTGGACATTAACTTTAGGGTCATGGGCTAGCCATTGGAAAAAAAAGGTTGGTGAGAACTTGAGGGAAAACATGGAGGTGAAAAATGGTAGAATCATGAGCATCTAGTGTAGACAAAGTAAGCAAAAAAATAGGTAGGTCAATGGTTTGAGTCATTGCTCATAGCTAACCAAATCAAAGGGATTCCATGAAATCATAAACATAGGTTTCTAGAGGATGACTAGTAGTTAAGGAAAGCATTTTATAACTATCAAAATTAATTTCATTTACCTCAAGTAGTGCTATGTATCAGCTTCCCTGTTGATAATTTTAAACACTCATGGATGGTATTTGATGGAGGTAGTTTCATGAAGGATGGTAGAAGAGTCATTGAACCATTTCAAAAGAGTCTACCATGATTTTACATGGTCATCTATCTCAAGATACATTCATTGTTTGCTTCCCACTCAATCATACATGTAGTGTAACTATTCTATTCTCAAGCTTGAACATGTTTTTCAATGACATTTGAGCTTCCATCTTTTTTGTTCTAAAAAATTATATAAATGAAGCCATTTTGGCATTGTATAGGAATCTCTCTGTTGGGTATGGTGAAGCCTTTCTAAATTTTTACCTTAAACCAATAAATATAATTGCTTTTACCTCATTCAAGGATTTCACTAAGTGTAAATGATAGTTGTTAATCTTGTGCAAGTGTGGTTTCAATCTACCTTCACATGTTGCTCTTATTAATACCTAGTTTTTTACAATTTCTTTCTTGTAGGTCAGTAAAAAGTGTCAAGTGAGGGTGTAGACATAATGAATAGATAATTCAATAGAGTGTCTTAGAATTCCTATTGCTTAAGTCTTCGTAACCTATGATATCTCCTAGACCCCATGTTGAAGCATTTGTGTGTGTGTGTGTGTGTGTGTGTGTGTGTGTGAGAGAGAGAGAGAGAGAGAGAGTTGATTGAGTGAAGTGTATATGTAGCTTGTTCTTGGTTCCAAGTGTATATAAAAGGTATGAGTAGAGAAAAAAATATTTGGTGTATCACCCCCATAGATTAGGTTTGATTTTAGTCATTCTCTATCCCTTTTCATCCCCAAGTTTAGTAGTAGTATTTGAGTTCATTGATACATCAAGGGGAGCTAGCCCCTAATCTAGAGAATCACCTCCTAATAGGGATACCCACAGCCTTGAGGTGGTTCCATTGTTTCATTTGAATGAGGAGAAGCTTATCCCATATCCTCATTGTGTGCAAGTTCACGTGACAATAGTTTTTGGCATGCTTAGTGGGACAATTTCTCTAAGGAGTTAAAGAATTCTTGGTGTGTTCTTTAATCAATCAACCTTTTAGAGGCATTCAATCAACACCAATGGTGACTCCAAGTTAAATTAGCTTGTTAAGCAGCTCTAGTGCATTAAGAAATCATATTTGGTATGTATAATCCCATTTTTGAGTAGTATGAACCTTTTATTCCTTCATATAGTTTTGATCAAGCTCATGTTGCTCATGGAATCCCCTCAAGCAACTCTCCTAATTGTCCTTCTCCTAGTCAATACAATAGTGTTAGGGAGATAATGTTGGAGTTTGATAAGCAAATGTTGGAGGTAGATAGGTTAAATGAGAAAAATAGGTATCAGTAAGAGCTTATGTACAAGGAGGAGTGCTTGTTTAGGCAAGTTCAAGACATGCAATCCACGAAGGAGAAACTAGTAAGATGGAGAAGTCAATCCACTCAAGGTAATTAGCCTTGTACACCTTCTTCCATCCCAAGACAACCTTCTCCTGTATAAGAGAAACCCTCCCCTTGTACACCAAATCATTTTTATCAAATAGAACTTGCTTACCAAAATAACATGAGCCAACCTTTTATCCCATCTAATGCATATTTTCCTATGTCAAAACAAACTACCCCTATATTTAATACTTTACACTTAACAATCCAATACCAAAAGATATTGGATCAACCTTCTATGGAAACAAATTAATCTAAGTTATTATATTGTGAGCCCTCCTTTGAATAAATCCATCCCATTTCCTTTGGAAACCAACACATTCATCTGCAAAAAACTCCTCCTATGCATGTCCAAACTCTTCCTAGTCTTCCCCAACCTCCTCAAGCCCTTCAATATGATGTCAAGATTCCAAGTTGGAGAAATTTATATCATTAACCATCTCAAGACCTTGACAAAATGAATGAAGCTATTTCCTATCATCAAGAGGAAACACATGATGTCAAGATTACAAGTTGGATTAGTACTCATCATAGATTAGCCCAAAATTTTGAAGAATAAAAGATAGAAGAAGCTATGCCTATTAGTTTCATACATTGGAAGGATTTTATTCAAATACAAACATAGATAAAAGAGGAGAGGAATGAAGAGGTTGATGAGACTCTTATGGATAGAAATGTTATTTTGGTAAGTCATTCTCCTACTCCTCAATCTAAAATGTGTTTAAATAATGGAAGTTTTCCAAGCTTTGATAGGGTGATTTCAAGATAAAATAAGAGAATAAAAATGTCCCATTATCTTTCAACCTAGTCAAGGATGTTTCTTACCCTCCCACCCTATCCTTTTAGAAAGGAGAAAATGTCTTGTGTGAGGTGGAAGATGAAGTTGCAAAATTCAAGGGTAGAGAAGATAATTTGAGTGGAAAGGAGGAAGTAGGTATAGAGGTTGGTAGACATGATGAGGTTTCATTATCTCTACTTTATGAACTTCCTTTTTTTCATAATGAAGATAGTGAACAATCCATAGTAGGTGATGATGAAGAATGTAAACATGGTGATCTATCTTCCTTTTTGTTTGATGGATTTTCCTCCTGATTTGATGAAGATAGTGATAAAATCATGGTAACCTAAGTTAAATGAGGTTTAAGAGAATGTTCTTGAGCATCCAAGGACTCTTATTTTTGAATAAGGAGAGAGGTTAGTTTGGTTTGATAGAGACTTTGAAGCAGTTATTGAGCAAGAAAATGATGATTTTGGGAATGAGTTAGAATTTTTTTACTTTAGTTCAAATATTACAGTAGCCACCCTTCCTCAAGAGAGATATGATGAAGCAAGAGATTAGTTTAACCAGATTATAAAAAGGATATAAAATAATGAGTTGGTCCATGGTGCATACGAAGAGGACCATGAGCCAAATGAACCCTATGATGATGAGATAATAGCCATTGATCTATTAATGGACTACACTAGCATGAGGCATGTCTCAAATAGAAAAATGGATACATGAAGGTAAAGGACATGTTTGAATCTGATACATTGGAATACATGCCAATCAAAGTGGCAAAAAATAAGGTTAAGTCATCAAGTTATGACTCTAACAAGCTCCCTGGTTATCACCATGAGGTTTCTTGTCATGAAAGAGACCTAATAAGCTTCCCCTTTGATTCAAGAGGAGGAGAAAGATATCATGTTAGATTTACATATTAGTTTTATTTTAGTTTTGTCTTATTTCCCCCCTAAGTTTTTATGTACATGTGTGTGTCTTGTGAGTTTGCTTGCTTGTTGTGTGTGTCCTTTCCCTTCGTGTGGTTGAGGTACCAACTAGTTGTCGTATTGATCAAGGTTTTGAGTCATGGTCAAGGTTTGTTTTTTATTTTAGTCCTTAGATGACTCCATGACCAATGGACTAATTAGGCTACTGGTCTTGTCATTATAGCAAGCATACTACCCCTATGAGTCACCAATTTGTTGACCAAATTTTGGCCCTTCAGGTCAAAATTGGGCACCCTTATATGAAATCTTAGTCATATAAGTCTATACCTTTTGGCTATGTCTAATATGTATAATTACTTTGGAGTAGGTGTTCTAAATAAAACCCATATCAAAAGTACAAGTGTTCATTCTTTTAGAAGTTTTGTTTTTAGGTTTTTTGTTTACGTGTCTAGAATTATTTTGGACATTTTTTCTGAAGCAATTTTCTTGAAGGGTATCTTTTTCTAGGCTAAGGGTCAGAAGTCTTTTAGGAAAATTTTCCACTTCAATTTTTTTAAAGGGCATTTCAATTTTTCTAAAGGGCACTTCAATTTTTCTAAAGGGCATGCTGCAATCCTTCCAAAGATGTGTTTTTAGAATTATGAAGGTATTTTTCTTGGAGAAAGGGCCCATTTCAAAGTTTAAATGTACTTTAAAAAAACTCAAAGGGTATTTTCCTTTTAGAAGGGCATTTTACAAAAACCTGAAGAGACAATTTTAGTTTCAAAAGGTTCATTTGTAAGAACTCTGAAGGTCTATTTCTAGAAATTCAAAGGGCAATTTTCTTGGCAAAAGGGAAAAGGGACAATTTAGAATTTTTTTGAAAGAAATTTGTAAGAACTCTAAAGGTCTATTTCTTAAAATATGAATGGCACTTTACCTTTATAAAGGGTACTTAACAAAATTCTAAAAAATTGTCTGTATTAAAAAAGGGATAAGTTTAATTCTTTTAGACATTTTGTCTAATACAAGGGGAAACAAAAAATTGGAAGAAATTTGGCCAAAGACATTAAATCCATGGGAAAGATCCCAATGAAGAAAATTTTGAGTGAAAAAAAGTCTGAGGTAAACAAAAAAGTGTTTGAGGAAAATATCCTGAAGGAATTCATGATGGGTCCATGAACGTCAACTTCAGGGTCATGGGCTAGCTGTTAGAATTAAAAATCTTGGTGGGAACCTAATGGAAAACATATAAGGGACAAATGGTAGAATTTATAGCATTTGATGTAGAAAAATAAAGAAAAAAATTAGGTAGGTTGATGGTTTGAGTCATTATTGGTAGCTGACCAAATCAAAGGGCTTCCATAAAATCATAAACATATGTGTCTAGAGGATGGCTAACAGTTAAGGAAAGCATTTTCTAACTATTTAAATGAATTTCATTTCCCTTGAGTAGTGTTATGCGTCATCTCCCCTATTGACCATTTTAAATGCTCATAGATGGTCTTTGATGGAGGAAATTTCATGAAGGATGGAAAAAGATTCATTACACTATTTTAGAAGAGTCTACCATGATTTTACATGGACATCTATCTCAAGATATGTTCATTATCTACTTCCCACTCAACCATATGTGCACTATAAATATTCTATTCTCAAGCTCAAGCATGTTTTTCTATGACCTTTGAGCTTCCCTCTTTTCTATTCTTGAAAATTCTATAAAAGAAGCCATTTTGGCATTGTATAGGAATCTCTCTGTTAGGTATGGTGAAGCCTTACCAAATTTGTGCCTTAAACCAATAAATACAAGTACTTTTAACTCATTTAAGAATTTCACTAAGTGTAAATGATAGTTTTTAGTCTTTTGAAAGTGTGGTTTCAATCGACCTTCACATGTCACTCCTATTCATACCTAGTGTTTTATGATCTCTTTCTTGAAATTCAACAAGAAGTGTCAAGTGAGGTTGTAGATATAGTGAACAACTAATTCAATAGAGTGTCTTGGAATTATTATTACTTAAGTCTTCCTAACCTATGATATCTTGTAGACCCCATGTTGAAGCATTGATGTGAGAGAGAGAAAGAGAGAGAGAGTTGATTGAGTGAAGTGTATATGTAACTTGTTCTTAGTTCCAAGTGAATATAAAAGGTATGAGTAGAGAAAAAAATATTTGGTGTATCACCCCCATAGAGTATTTTTACCTTCAATCATTCTCTATCCCTTTTCATCCCCAATTTTGGTAGTAGGATTTGAGTTAATTGATACATCAAGGGGAACTATCCCCTAATCCAGATATCCACCTCCTAATAAGGATATCCACAACCCTGAGGTGGTTCCATTATTTCAATTGAATGAGGAAAAGTTTGTCCCATCTCCTCATTGGGTGCAAGTTCAAGTGACAACAATACTCACAATGTCCTTTTCCTTACACTAGTTTGGTAATTTCAATGTCTATGTCATATTCCATCACCTTTGTGACCCAACTGACCTTCTTCTCACTAATTTACTTACTGAGTAAGAACTCCTTTATACTCAAGTTTAACACCATAAGCTATATCTTGTTTTTGGAGATCATGTGCCTAAATTTCTTGAGAACTCTTATTATTACAAGGGTATGATTCTCTAAAAAAATATATCATATATCATAATCTTTGAGTTCCTATCTAAATAAAGCAATAGGTTGCTCAAGTTTATCATTGTTCTACTACATAATAATAGATGAGATGTATTTATATCTATAAAATGCATAAAGGATGAAATTCTTATCGTAATCTAGGTTTATCAATGTAGGAGCTTTTATAATGGAGTGTTTGATGGTCTTAAAATTGATTTGGGATTATTGGGTCTAACTAAATGCAATGCTTTTCTTCAACATTGATGTGAGGTGCTTAACCATAGTTATGAAACTTGACATAAACCTTCTAAAGAAGACTATTTCCCTAAGAAGCTTTGGATACCCTTCTTATGACCTAAGAAATGGAATGATAGAATGACCTTGACTCACTCAGCGTTAATTACAAATCTCTCTTTAGAGATGATGTGTCTAAAAATATTACCTTCATGCACTATGAATATGTACTTTTTTGGATTTAAATATATCCAAAACTCTCAAAATAATTTAAAGACTTGATCTATGTGACCCAAATGATCCACATCAAGTTTTGAGAAAATAGTCATGTCATAAAGGTAAACCAAAATTATGTTATTGAGGAATACCTTGAATGCCATATCCATGGCCCTCTAAAAGTTGGTTCCAATTTTTTTCAAAATAAAGGGCATCCTTTGGATGTGAAGTTACCACACTTAGTGTTGAATGTAGCTTTAAATTGATCAAACTCCCACACAAGCACATGGTTATAACCTGAATAACTATCTAAAAATTTAAAAAAATTGTGCTTACAACTATTTATAGAATTTGATCCAATGGTAAGAGGGGGAAGTGGTCTTTGGGGGAGTCTTTGTTGAGGTCCTTGAAGTCTACACACAAGTAGATATCTCTATTCTTCTTGTGCAATAAGACTAGATTGGCCACCCATGAGGAATATTTATTTGGAAATATTATGTTGGCCTTAATGATCTTTGAGAGATACTTCTCCATTAAGGGTTCAAGTTTTAGATTAACTATCATCTGCTTCTACTTGACTCGTCGTATATTGGGGTCAAGCTCAATCATATGATGGGTTAAGTCTAGATAAAATCCTATCAATTCTTTATAGCTCCATGAAAAGGTATCATCATACCTTCTACTTAGTTCAATGAATTCTTTGACTTCAGATGGGGAACATATCTTGCCAAATTTCAATAGCTTATCATATGAGATGAAAACTAGCCTGAATTATTCCTCCTTCACCTTCATGTTTCTCCTCTCACCTTTTAGTTGGTCATCATAATTAAATATGATTTCTAGCATGACTATCCCCCTAGGTAGTTTATTTCCCTTTAGTTGAATAATCTGCTCTTCATATTAAAGTTGGAGCCAAGGTTGATTATTAGTGTATAACTCATCTTTGTCTTATAGGAAGTTGAAATTTTTTTCATCACTCTCAAACACCTACCAATTACTTATGTTATTTGGGATAATGGCCTAACTATGAGTCTTATGAGCTATTTGGACTCATTATTTATACTATGAGGTAGGTCATACTATGTTCCCATAGCTATGATCTTATTAGTATCATCATTCTATACCCTTAGTATGGAATGGATATTGCAAGCATTAAACCCTTCAATCATGTCCCATGCCCTATACTTGTAAGCTCTTAGTAGATTTTTTGGGGCATGATTCATGCTTTGGCTTAGTTTATCACTAGTTCATTGTCTCCAAAATATTACAACACCTTTATTAATTTCTTATGCACAAATTAGAGACCTTGGAACATTAATTCATACTCGATAACCTTTTTTATGTAGCCAAACTATAATCTAAATGAATGGAAATATTTCTCCTTTGGATGGGAGACCATTAAAACACTAGCTCCTATGCCATTTTTACTTTGGGAACCATTTAAGTATAAATTCCATATACATTGAAGGTCTTCTTGTGCCTTTACAAGGTTAAGTAGCAAGGTACACTCCTTGATAATGCAGTATGTGCCTAGCCCCATTTCTTCTATATTGTCATATGGATCATACTCATAATGCTCATACACCCATTCATCAAATAAGTCATTTGGGAACTTTTCAAGGCATGTGGTGATTTCATGAAGAATTGAGTTCTCCTCTTGATCAAACAAAGTTAAATTCACATAAACATGGTTAGGAGTGTGGATATGTGATTATTCAAAATAGGCTTGGCCTTGATGGTCACCTTATTCCCATATCTAGTTCTTAATAGCACGTACGACCAATTTGAGGATAGATATCCACCCACCTTCATAATGAAATATTGGGAGAGGCATATAAAAAAGTAAGGGGTAAGTCAATGCTTGAAATGTCCTAAGCAATGGAAATGCTTGGACATTATTCTAGATTGAGACTCAGACCCTTAACCATTCCCATAATTTTAACTGATGTTCCATACAATTAGATGACCACTTTTGAACTAGGAGCATATTTTGTGCCTAGTACATATGTGATTTTATTTAGTATGACTGAGATGCTCACACAACAATTTATCATGTAATTATATATGATATGCTCACCAATAATTAGGAAGATGTAGAATGGGGGAAACTTACCATTTCTATGCACTTATTCCTTAGGTTGGCATAGAATTGTGTGCATAGTAGGCATAATATATGATGGCTCATGAGGTTGTAAGCCTATAAGGGTTTCTTAAAACAAATTCAAGGAATAGTAATAAAACCCCACATGGAAATGCTCAATCCAGTATTTTTCATTTGTTAGACTATATTAAAGGGGATTTGAGTCCCTTTAATCTAGGCCTTTTGAATTGTAGTCTCTTCTCACACTTGTGCACTAGTCTAGGTTTGAAATCTTTCTAGACAGCTTGATCAATGCATATTTAAGATTTTATAGGTGTTTTGACTTGATATATACACATTGAACTTAGGGCACAGAAGTTGAAGGCACTGAAGAAGAATATTCCTCCATCATTGCTCTCTTTCTGAATATTGTGTTAAAAGTAAGTAGGTTGGTTATTGTGCTTGGAACTTCATTCTAATTCACATAACTAAAGCCACCCTCTTGTTAATTTAAGAGGGCAAATCCATCTTGCTCTTATGTTTACACCTATGATTCATCCCTTCATTGATATTAAATAGATGGAGGATCCTAAGAAGGTGGTACATTATGCATTGTAGGTGCCTCATTTGTCACTCCATTCATGTACATGACTTGATCATATGGTTTATCAATTGAATAACACCATTCATGGTCATATTACATGTTATTTTTCACCAATAAAATAGATATATAAGGTCTCACATTATTATGATGTGTCACATAAGGAATTCTATTATATGTGAGCTGATTTTGAGTCTGCACAACATGTTGGTAGGGACGCCTATTCATTGATATTTATATTTAAAGTGTTGATAAGGATTGTAATTATATGATTGATTCATTTTAATCACCACTAGTTCATTTCCAAATCTCTTCAATAAATACTTGACTTTATGTAGCTCGCTCATGGGTGTAGAAGTTGTTGGAATTAGTGGACTGGCAACAACATGAATGGGGTCTAGAGTTAGAACAAGAGGTAGGGAAGATGAAATTGTACATTGGGTATTAGGATATAAGTGCATGGGGGGTCTAGGCACAATTTTCCCTACTTTAATCAATAATTTATCTACATGTACAAAAACCTCATAAGCATCTAGTAATATTATGCCACCCATAGATTGGATCATTATAGCCACATGATTATTCAATGTTCTTAAGAAGTATAAGAATTTAGTGTTAGGATTAGGCCTTACCAAGATTGGAACTTAGTTTCAATTCCTCTATAATATGAAGTTGAAGTCAATTTTTTTTTATTTGTATCTCTTTTGATGGTTATGAGTTGTTCCATAAGTGATAGGTTGTCACTCTTTTCTTCAAATTTCTTGCATAGTGTCATGCCAAACTCATCCTAATTATGAATATAACCTAGTTGTAAGATATGATATAATTTGAGTGATCTCCCTTTCAAATAAGAGGTAAGGATTCACACTAAGATGTTTTATTTGGTCACATTATGGATGGATCTAATATTTTCTATGTCTTATATATGCTCTATAGGTGTAGTTGAATTTTATCCAATAAAGTATGGGATGATATTAAGAGTAGATACGAGATTAACATCATACCGGGGAAGAATAAATGTGATGCATCTATTAAATAAAATAATGGGTTGTTTTCTCTATGTATTCATAAAGGGAATAAGAAATAATCTCCCTTTATGTGAAGGGAATCAACCAAATGGAGGTCTATATTGAGATCTAGGAGAAGGTCATCTTGCATCGCTTGCCCTCCTAACATGGGATAATGATACTCTAACTCCCCTTCTTCTATAAATGTTAGGTAGCTAAATGAAATGAAAATTAGTTCCCTTTGAAGATGATCTCATCTATCTTTACATGTAGATAGAAGGTTGATCTTATGAACCAAGAATGCTTAGAGCCACCAAGTTCTTTATAAAGTGTCTTTAACACTTTAACCACTTGGAATAACACCAATATCTTAACCAAATTTTAAACTTGGTCCCATTAGGAATGATATAAAATTTTATCAATTTTAATGTGCACCCCATGTGTAAATATCTATCATGCTTTATTACACGTGGATATTTCATGCCTAACACTTTAGATCTACACAACAGATATTGAGTTGATGTTTTTGTATTCATATAAAATGTGAAAATTGGTAACTTGAGTGTGACTTGTGACATCCATCCCATAGGTCCCTCATGCTTGCTTTCATAACCCTCATAGGCATATTTTCATTGATTCTCAATCATCCATAGCCTTTTATACATGATCCCAACTGATCCAGACTACTCTTTCCGTGACAGATCCATCCCCTTAGGTCTCATCAACTTAGGACTATATCACCCACCTTGGACTATAGCATTGGACCCTAGGGTGTCCGATTGTTGGTGCTCCTATCTAATCATATTTTGAGCCTAAATGATAATTTTCATCTAATTCCTATCCTTCATCATGTTGGCCTAGCATGAATACATCTAACCCATGATCAATATTTCTCTATAAAAGTCCATCTAAAGGTCATTTACAAAGGGTTAGAAATTATCACTAAGCAAGTAAGAATACTCAAGCAATCTTCCCTATTCTTTGCATAAAACCAACCAATATAATTACAAGCTTATAAAAATCCTTACACCAGTCCCTATCCACCTCAAACACATCTAGTTTAGCATTTTACATATTCATACACATTATTTCACAAAGCACATCAAGTGGGAGAACTACATATGGCTTGATCCCTCTTTGGAGTATTGGTATGTAGGCAGCGTACCCTCACAAGGCATGTGGATACATGTTTAGTGGATATTACACATACTAACCCCCCTCTTTCTAAAAGTTGGTCAAATTATAAAGGAGTCTAGGGTTTGAAGACAAAATATTCTCTATAGGGAGTTCCACAGACATCTTATAGTCAAAAATTCATAAGCAGGGTCACATAGACATAATGAACAAAACCTAGAAAGCTCAAGTCCCCTAGACAATAGTGGTAAAGGTGGACTATAGCATCAGTGCCAATAGTGTCATATTTCAATGCTCTTATCCAATCATAAAACTAATTCCAAATCTAGATTTGTGATATTATCCTAGTCTTGCACATTAAATTCCAAACCTTGCAATAGTCATTTCAGTCAGTTTTCAACTAAGTCTTATTTTCTCTCCTTTATTACTATTTTTAGCAAGATTAAAATTATAGTCAAATTACACAAATTAGTAGCTTAATTATTACATATTTATTTATTGATTTTACCTCTCAAACCCTTTAATTAAATTAGAAATAATACACCAATATTCCCAAAAATTGTTAAATCATTTGGTGAACCTGACTTACTTCATTTACATATAAAAACCCTAGAAACCTTAGGGTAAATTTCCTACTAGGTTTTATTATTTTTTATATTTTTTACTTGCATAATAAAATCAACAATTAACATTAAATTTTGTAGTAATTATAATATAATTTTCTTTCAAACCCTAGTTACCCATATTAGGTCCCAATATTTTCCCAATATTTTTTTGATTTTTTTACTAGCTTATTTAAATCAAAAATACACTTCAAATTTCAAAATTCAATAGTAATTTTCAAAAATATTTATTTTTCAAAACCCTAGTTGCATCTACTAGGTCTCTTTAAATCACCAATTTTCCAATAAATTCTTGATTTCTTACATATTTCACTCAAAAATTCACTTTAAATATCAAAATGTCATAGTAATTTTCAAAAAAATCATCTCTCAAACCCTAGTTGCATACACTAGGTCCTATTTCTTTTGAGATATCACCTTACATTCTAAAATTAGATTTCAAAAATGGATCTCACTTATTTACAATTTTTTCTTACTTTTTTTACAAATAACAAAGAGACCATAATTGGTCCTATTATGTACATGAATGATGAATTTTACCATATGCTAGTAAAAAGCTTCATTATTTGTATTTCATGCTTAATTTTCATAATATGGGATGATGTTAAGAAATTTATTGTTAAACATGTCAAGATGCCTTTTGCTTCACCTCCCTTGGAGCCTCTATTTCATGTCGTGCCATGCTACATGGTCTATTTTACTCTTCTCTAGGTCACTACCCATCACCAGAGAGCCCAATTGACACCCTTTATCCCTCCACCACCTTGACCTATTTATTATATTCACTTTCCTTCCATAGTTATTGATATTCCTATATAGATAGTAGATAATGTATCTAGATATATTACTCAACATGCCACCATGCCTCCTCCACCTAGCTAGGAGCCCCACCACCATCCCATTCCTTCCCATCCCAGACCTAACCCACCTACATAAGAAGATCCACATAAGGCATATGATAATGTTAATCATTTGAGAAACACACCAACTAATATTTCCATGTTAAAGCTGATACAAAAAGCCAATGTGTTCAAGAACATTCTTTATCAAGCACTTTTTCAGACTTCTATGCCCATTTATTTAGAGCCTTCTTATTTTGCATAAGTGGTCAACATGATAAAAACTATAGAAGATTATATTTATTTTGATTATTAGGACATGCCATCTTAGATAGTTATTGATCAAAATTTACAATTGTTCATACAAGTTCAAATCAAAACTGGTGCAGTTAATAGAGTTATAGCTGATAGTGGTTCCAGACTTAATATATGTAATATTACATTCTTATAGACCATGGGTGTAGATATGGCATCTATGAAAAAATCATATAATAATATTAGAGGGTTTGATGATATACCATGATAGACATTGGGCACCATTGCATTGGATATAATGGTAGGGACAAAAACCCTCTCTACATAGTTTTGGGTCATGTTAGGTCCTCTTCATTATAATCTTTTACTTGGATGACCTGGGATACATGCCATGGGGGAAGTTCCTTCTACTCTTCATTGATGTGTTAAGTTTTCCATGAAGGAAACCTATACACATGCCCAATAGACAACCAACCATTTAGATACTATTAGATTATAGAGTCATCTTCAACTATTTCACTAGATGGGACACCTCATATCATCATTTTGTTACCACCTCATTGTATTTATTTTGATCAAATACATACATATGAGGTATGAGAGACTAGCACATTTCACACTCCATTTATATTTATGTCCTTAGATCCAAATATTCAGCTAGTCATAGAAATTGTAGCCATTCTATCTAATCCATTAGTCATATTTTTTACACATGTTAAAATTATACATTCACTAATATTAGTTTCAGTAGTACTAGTTGATTCTATAAATATAATTACTCTATTAGCTACATATACTCTCATAACACTAATATCTTCTACTACAATAGTTGATGAGACTCCCATAACATAGTTACTCCTTGTCATAAATTCTAAATTACCATATATACATGATGTTGATATAGATTCCTAAGCTACTTTAGATGATTATAAGACACCCACACTCATAGATGACTATTTGTGTGGATTGAGATTTACACTAGTTGTCCTAGAGAGTACTGAGATGACTCTAGATCTCTCATTACACATCCTACATCACTATTAGCATCTTGTACTACACTCTCAGGATATACTCCACATTCATAGCCAT
This sequence comes from Torreya grandis, assembly GCA_037957365.1. NCBI lineage: Eukaryota > Viridiplantae > Streptophyta > Pinopsida > Cupressales > Taxaceae > Torreya > Torreya grandis. The sequence continues at coordinate 501,515 of JARHVA010007346.1, forward strand.
AGACAAATCACTTGGCACATAGATTTCACATGGTTACCTCTATAGATATAGATCTAGTCATTCAGATTCAGTTAGGTAGTACACAATATCAGCCATAGATTATGCTATAGATGTTACTTGATCATGGATTAATCACACTACCTATAATACAACACATATCTATTAGCATATTATCATAGTAGGATGGTCACCTATTTTGTCTTTTTCATAGGATCATAGGCCATGATACAAACTCATGTACAACTTTATAATAGAGATTGGATAAACTAAAAGTTCAAGGTATTATTCAAGTTACATCACCACCAGCACTAGCCTCACCACTTCCACTAAATTCATCTATTATGAGAGCTAAACATCCTAGAGGATAATCAACATCTTCACCACCAAAGCCACCTTTAGTTTGAATTCATCAGGATGACACCATGTATACAGAGTTTATAGCATATGATGATACTTATGATGATGATCTTGAGGCATTTGATGATGGTCATGATCCCTTCCTCCATATCTATCCCTAGTGGGCTCCATACTTTAACCCTTTACCCCTCTAGCCTAATATTTTAGGTCATTATGTACATATTGATTTATTTATATGCTTTTATATAGCCTCTTTTCAAAATTATTGTACATAGTTTATTTTTGCTTAGTTTTACATAACTTATTTTTTATTTATTATACATAGTCTTCCTGTAATTGATTGTACATAACTCAAATATAAAAAATTCAAAAATATTTAAACATTTCAAAATATAAAAACATGAAAATAATCCAAAAACACCAAAAATATTTAAATTATATGCATCATCAATGATTTACATTTATACTATCATGCTAGACTTACATTTGTTGTTCTATGTTATTTTTTGTCAATTTATCTACATTACCATGCTTCACTTGATCTTCTTTGAGTATGTGCAGTGATGTCTAGCTCCTTGATTGCTTCACTCTACACATTGAGGGAGAATATTACTTATTCATTCAAGACACACAATGATATATCCTCCCCTTGGGGGCATCTTCTACATGACTACACCATCTAGGTTATGTCATTCCTACACCACACACTCTAGTTATCATGTTGATGTACATTGTTTACTAGCTTACACAGATTACTCTATCGACACTCACTAGTATATATCACTTGTGTATTTCTTATAGTATACCTAGTCTTATACTAACATGTATTGCATACATTCACTTCTTTCTTTGATTAGTTAGATGCGATGGTATTTCTAGTTATTACATGTTTTACTTTCTTGCTTAACATAGCCAGATTGTTTGCATTTCTCAATTCTTATTTATCTCTTGTATGTGCCTTAGGGAATTTTCTAATTCCATTTGCTTCTATGTATTATGTTTTCCTGAGGACCTTTTCCAATGTCCTTTTCCTATACTTTTTTATGTGATTTTGGCTTCCACACCAACCTTGCTTATTTCAATTATAGGTGTATGTGGCATATGAACATGCCTTGTATGCTTGTCTTTTAGTTTGAGTGACATGTGCCCATGTCCCTTATTTTTTTGGCCCCTTTTCCACCCTTTTAAGCTTCATGCTTCTTTCTTGGGATGCTTTTTTCTTATTTGATTCTCATTGTTTGCAATGCCATGATCCACATCATCTATTATCTTGCTTTTTTGGATGCCATAATGGACATCATGCTCCATCCCTCCTTGCCAACTAACAACTAATAAATAACTAGACTTCTAGTTATAATTTACTACATTACACATTATATTAAATTTTTATATTTATTTAGGCATACCCCTATTGATCTAACAATCTTTCATTATAAACCATGTTATATCTTAAGCTATCTTATCAATTACCATTGCTACATCATGTATTTTTGCATCATAACACACTTTTAGGGATCTTTCTTCTAAGGGAGGTCATTTTAGGATGTTCATTCCTACCCTTAGAAGAGTGGGAAACAAATAGGGGTTTTGTCATATAGATAATAACTCTTAACAATCATAAATCTAGATTGCATAACACCTAAAACAATAACCAGACATCAAACCAGATAAAATAGATTAGGTAGATAATGAAAATGTCAAAACAATCATTATATTTAGCCCAATACAATATTTTTGGACATGTAAAATAGTTCTACACACTAGTGTGTCCTATTTTTTATGCTCTTATCCAAATAGTAGAAAAACTAGATTTTCTAGAAGCAGGCAAAAAATTAAGTTTAACGATAATTTTACACTTTCAAACCAATTTAAAATAAATATTTTTTAGTATAATTTTGCTCAAATTATCTATATATAGGGGGAATCATGCGTTTCATGATGGATCCCACTTCCATTTTTAGATAAAATAGTGGGTATAACTTCTAGACCAAAATCCATGATCCAAACACCAGTGATTGGGGTAAATGTGTGTAGCACATTTATTTTATTTTCTTTCTGAGTTTAAAATATTTCCCATGTATTCTTAGTAGTTGCATGACTTACTCCATCGTTAAGTGGTTGGCATCATTTAGGAGTGGCTTTTTATACAAAGCCTAACTTTTACATTTTACAATGGCTTTCATATAATCTTGGTTTACCAGTTTTGGAGTCTCTTTCATATAATCCTAATCTTCACCTTTCAAAGTGGCTAAGAGTGGTCTAGTTTATAACATACATTTGGTTATCCATGCCAAAAATTTTAAATCAAAATACATTTATGGGATTTATGATCCATCTCATGTGACATACATTTCATATCAGTATTAGTTCATAGCTTCACTTTATGGGGTAATGATGGAGCCAAATGACTAGCTAGCCTTTGTATTCTTGAGCCACCTATTGATAGGTATTAGAAACATAGTAAAAAAATCTATTAGCACATGTTTTATAACCTAACTTCACTTAGTGGGAGATAATGGAGTCTAAGGGCTAGCCTTTGCATTCTTGAGTCACTTTTAGGAAATTGATCACTCAGTTCCATTCACGATATTACTGTTGGTATAGAATCATCTAACATTACTCAACATTACTCTACATCACTCAGCATCACTCAACATCATAATATTTTTTTATATTGGTTCACATACTTGGTGAGGTGTATTCATTCCTTTCTCTTCTCCTCTCTCTTTTACCTATCTTTGTATGTTTTTATGTTGCATATAGTGTATATAGTAAGAATTAATCTAATCTTTATTTTCTATTATAGATTTACACTTCAAAATGTGCTCTCTCTATGGACACCCAACATCACATAGCTTCATGGGATTCACCCTTATAAGTAAGTTCAGGTATGTTTTCTATTTTTCCTTTATCCTAGTATTTCACTTTGTTGTATCACTAGAATAAAGGGGGGGCAAATGTAGTCATATAAAATTTGAAAATTATTAAATTGAGTGTGACATGTGGGATCCATCCCATAGGCCCCTCATGCTTGCTTTCATGACCCTCATAAGCATCTTTTCATTGATTCCTAGTCATTTATAGCTTTCCAAACCTGATCCCAACTAATCCAAACTACTCTTTCCATGATTAATCTATCCCCTTAGGTCCCATCAGCTTAGGACTATAGCACCTAACTTGGACTATAGCACTAGACCCTAGGTGTCCCATTTTTGGCACTCCTATCCAATCACATTTTGATTCTAAACAACCATTTTCATCTAATTCATATCCTTCATCATGTTGACTTAGTATGAATACATCTAACCATGATCAATAGTTCTCTATAAAATTCCATCCAAAGGTAATTTACACAGGGTTGGCAATTATCACTAAGCCAGCAAGAATACAAGCAAGACTACTGAAGAAATATTCCTTATTCTCTGCATATAACTAGCCAATACACTTACAAGCTTATCCAAATACTTAAATCAATCTTTAGCCACCTCAAGAACATCTAGTTTAGCATTGTGTATCTTCATACACACTATTGCACAAATCACATCAAGTGGGAGAACTACATATAGCTTGAGCCCTCTTCAAAGTATTGGTATGTAGGTAGCATGCCCACATAAGGGGTATGGAAACATGTTAGATGAATATTACACAAACTAACCCCCCCCCCCACTCTTTCTCAAAGTTTGTTAAAGTATAAATGAATCTAGGGTTTTAAGATAAAATCTACTCTATAGGGAGTTCCATGGACATCTAATAGTTGAAAAGTCATAGGCAGGGTCACACAGACACATCGAATAAAACATAGAAAGCTCAGGTCTCCTGGATAATAATGATAGAGGTAGACTATAGTGACAATGTCACTAGTGTCTTATTCTGGTGCTCCTATCTAATCATAAAAGGAACTCTAGATCTTGATTTGTGACATTATCCCAGTCCCACACAATGAATTTTAGACCTTGCAATAGTTTTTTCAATCATTTTATTGCTAAGTATTATTTTCTCTCCCTTATTACTATTTTTAGAAAGATTAAAATTAAAGTCAAATTACACAAACCAGTAGCTTAATTATTTCATAATTATTTATTGATTTTACTACTTAGACCCTTTAACTAAATTAAGAATAATACACCAATATTAACAAAAAGGTTGAATCAGTTTCATTATAATAATGGGATCATCCCCCAAGGTGTGGGACATTTGTACTCCTTAAGATGAAACTTCAGAGTAGGCTAGATTCCTTCTATTCTAGATGCACCTAGTTTAGTACTAGCATGTAGACCTACAAAGAGAAGAATGAAATCTACAACTAGCACTAAACCTAAACTTGACAAGGTGAAAAGGGAGGGAAAATGTAAGAGATTGCTAAAAGGTAAAAGGTGATGGATCAAGAATAGAATGATCACCTCACCCATTTAATTCCATAATGAAACTAATAGACTAAATACATAAACTTCAAACCAAATGTAATGCATAAATGTTTCACATGGAGGTAAGGGAATGTAGTGTAGCACTAAGAGAGACAATAAACATTCCACAAATAATGCCTACACAAACCTATGTAAACACATAATATAGCTTGTAAGGACTGCTAATTCTATACAAAGGTACAATGAGAGGATAGAAAAGAGAGAGATGAACATCCACAAATAGACATCAACAACCAATAGTGTACATAAAATGCAAATAATGAAGAAAATTAACTCAGTTCTTATTAATCTCAAGGTTTAAGGTAATATTATAAACTCAAATAGGTAGAGATTTATTATAAGAAGAGAGGAAATTTAGAGGGAAATTTTTGGTATAATTAAATTACTTAAAAATCTCTACCCATTTACAATTCAAGACCTAGTATTTTATGGGCAATGAGAATCCCATAAGTCATTAATTAGATACTCACCCACTATCAGGGCAGTTATAACATTTAATAATGATGTGGAGGGGTAGTTGGGATCTTTATCAAAAGAGATCACATGCACATGTTCTAAAACCCTGACATCTACCCTTACATTTAATTTTATTTTGATTTGGCTACATTTATATCCAATCAAGTTCAACCACTATTTGCATTTATGGTGTTCACCTACCAATCCACCTTGACCAACCTATGGCTATGGGCACATGTAAGCATACTCTTAGGTTATACCTCATCATCATATGAAATTATTGTAATTACCACACACCCATATTTTTGGGATGGTGTGAATTGAATTATACATATTTCCTTTTTTATAGAGTCCCATCTATGAATGTGTATAGAATAGCTAAATACATTATATGTAAAAGGTGTGCACTGAAGATCATGTAAATAGTTTATTGTATAGTGAAACTATAATATTTTAAAGGATAATAAGAGAGAACCTCTTTGTAAGTGAATCATGATAATAAAATATTTTTTTCTTAGTCTCTCATGATGGTATTTATAGTTTGTGACCTCATATAGAACTTATGTAGGTCTATGAAGAGAATGTTGCATATTTGAGATCATAGTCTACATTTTACAAGGATGTAGACATGAAAATATTTAATTTGGCATGGTAATTCACCATTTTAGTTTGATTAAGTCTTTTAATAATATTTAAAAATAATTTTTTAATATATGAAGCACGTTCTTCATGATTTGGAACTGTTCCATGTGCACTTCTCTCTTTCACTACATGAAATTAAGCATACCTATGTACTCTAACTTCTACACTATGTTGGTACACAAAAATATATTTAAATGGGACACACATTAAGGATTCCCTATAGTAATGGATCAACATTTAGTTGATTAATATAGCCAAATTAATTTTCAAGTGTGGGTACGAATCGGAAACATCTACATGTAGACTTGTTTGAGAGAAATCTACATTGCATAAGTACATTACTCTTTGTGAAATCCCTATTAGTTTAGCACTTTTTTAATATTTTACTTTAAAATTAAACATTAACATCATTGAGCTTGATAGTGTCTCTCTCAATTAATTCTTATATCATATGTTTCAAGTCAAATAATCTATCAGTTGAATGGCATATGCATTTATGCCAATCATAATATGCATTGATATTGAACCCCTTATGTTGTACCTTTTTAATATCAACATCAATTTTTTTAAGGATAGATATGATATTTAACTTGATTATTTTTTGTAACACCTTTTTATTATATTCTAATAATCATGAAAATTACCTCCATTGAGGAGTTAAATGGACAAAAATACCAGTAGGTTGTGAGACTATATTGATCATTATTTTAGCCTCATTATTAGTATCATTAGTCTTGTATTTAAAAGGTGATTTATTTTAATATTTAAATTAAAATATGTGGGAGGGTTATTCTCATATTTTATCTTTCTTGTGGTTATTATATTAACCTCACAATATTTAACTATATGGCACATGTCAAAAAAAAAATGGAAGCATTTAAACATAATAGATTTTTGGATAGGCAAAAGTAATATTTTATTTAATGTCTTAAAATTACTTATCATCCATAATATTTTCATTTTTGAAATAATATTTTTATATCAAAACACATACTCACTAATGGGCTCATTAGGTCCTTGTTTGAGTTTTGAAATTTGAGCATAGGAGATCTTCTCACTAATATTGATATAGAAGTGACTTAATAATTTGTTAGCCAAAGGATTGAAATCATGTATAAATTTAAGAGGAATATAATAAAACCATTTCAAGGCATATTACTTAAGTATCCTATGAAAAATCATCCTTAGTAATGTATCATTAGATGTATAGTCTAAAAATGTTTCATGTAAGTCTCTACAATATTGTTATGGATCACGTTTACCATTAACTTGTGTAAGTTTAGGTGAAATAAATCTTATGGGAAAGGGATAAATTTAAATCTCTAGGGCTAAAGTGTTTTATAATAGTTTTTGATAGTATTTTGATGACCTTCTTTATGAGAACATTGTTTCATTTGAGAAACATTGGCTTGAAGAGCTATCATTTTTTTTACAAGATCTTTATTGGTAGGCATATTAGATTGATTATAAATATATGGTTTCAAATTAGTTATAAAATTAGGAGGTAAAAAATTATATTTCATAGTGATAGTCATAGATATCTGAGGAATAAATTATGTTGCCCCCATATTATGTATACTAAGTGTAGGCATCACTTATGTAGCCATAGGTGTAAACACACGGAGAGGAGTAGTATGAATAGTGATGTAAACACCTATTATAATAATTATGACTCTAAGAGGCGAATAAGTATCATTCAAAATTTCACATGTTGTTCCTCAAGATTGGTTTCCTTAAAAAGTTTTTATCTTTCATCTCAAGTTACATGCAACAACACATCAATCATATGTGGACTCATTTCAAGATATTATCTAAGTTCATGGCCATATATGTCATAAATATCATTATTATTATTTTATTTTATGATAATTATCATTAATATTATCTTATATTGAAATTATTTTAGGGTTAAACTTATGTAAATAAAGGGAAATTAGAAATTAGATTTAACATTCAAACCCTAATAGGAGATAAGTATGAAAACCTAAGAAAATTGAAACCCTAATATAAGAGGAAACCTATGGATTTTCATGCTCAACTCAATTATTAGGTTGCCAAAAAAATTTACTCATTTAAAATTAGATTTTCCTAAAATAATGCAAAACTAAATCTAATTCAAATTATGTAAAATATAGCAATACCATATAAAAATAAATTGGAAAAGAAAGATAGATATTTTACTTATAAGATTGAGAATTAAAAAGACTAAGGGTAGACATTTACTTAGTTGATTATTATTTAATTTTATCTCACAAAAGGTTTCCATCTATTTGAAAATGCTAGGTATATGCTTCGTTGTTGCTCATATCAAAAAATAGTGGCTCAAACCCTCTTTGGTGCTACCAATAAATTATTATGCTTGTGATATCCAAAATTGTCTATGCTCTTTCAGTGGTATCCTTATATTTTGTGTGGGTATATCACTCATTATATCCATACATGTGTGCCTATGCCTATAGATATTTCTTGTATGTGCATTTTCTCTCAGTTGTGTATGTCTATCTTTATTTTCCCTCCCCTTCCATCCAAACCTTAATTTTGATTTCAACCAAAAAATGACACATGAAAATGGGTTATTATTTAGGTTTAGATATCCATAACTACTCCTTATTGAATATATGATAATTTTATATGTTCTAATACTCTATAGAGGACTCAAATCACACATAATTCTCCTACTTATGTGTGTGTGCAACATCATGATTAATCTATAATGTAATGCAATGAGCTGATGTCAATTCAGCACACCAAAAAATAAAAAGTCCTCACTCTAATTTTAGGAATATTTGAATTGTCTGAGGCATGAGTTGAAGGTTTTGAATCTCCTATGTAGGCTTCAAAAATAGAAGCCAATGAACTGTAATCTCACAAGGTAGGTTCATCTTAGTAATCTGAATCATGCCCAAAATTCTTATCTACATTATTGTTATGATACAAAATCCAAGGTCTCATATAAATAAAGATAAAATGAGGGTAGGGTCAAGTAAAAAAGAGAGTTCATACTTCAACTAGGGAGTTATCTCACTCATGAAATAATTTAGAGGATTTAATACATAGTAATCAGAATTCATCAAATATAATTAAACACTCAAATTTGAATAAATATCAAGGGTTAGAGGATAATTACTATGATCATGAGTCAATCCCAAAAACATATATTTGTAATATAAATAAATTATAATTAATAGCTAAATCACATTGTACTATAATTACTTTATAAAGACCCTGATCATGGCATAAAATAGCTATAACACATTCTAATATAGAAAAGAAAGGTAATAGACTAACTATTTAAGATGGTTAGACTAGATAAACTTCACATTTTAAGATACTCATGATGAAACACATATATTTGCCAATTAATTACTTAAAGATCCAAAATGTGAAACATTAGGCTAATATGAAAAAGAAGAATAAATAGAAAAACATAAATAAGAGCTCAAAAACATTCTAACTAAATTTTTTAGATCTCTATTTGTATTTCCATTAAAATTTTCCTTCTTTGGGAGGCAAGCTATTGAGTTAGCAAACTATCAACATAGTTATTCAAACCCCACTAAATAAATGACATATTTAAAATATCTCAAATATGTATTTATAGATTATGGGTCTTTCCCATTCATTTCCAAAATGGCAAAGTTTGTTACATCCAAAATCATGTGCATAAAAATATAAAATCAAAACTGGGAATATAATATTAGAATTAAATATTACTATTTTTTTGATTCACTTAAACATATGATGGTTTGGTTAGGATATGTAGTGGGAACCATAATAATTAGTCTGACTTTGTCATTTTGTACCCTTACCATATGGTGTGCCTCATTGGATCATGGAATGTTGTCTTAGGTTTTACCTTTGGATATATGAACATATAGACCACTCATTAAATTGGCAATACCATGAAGGATTCCAACTACTTCAGAGGTTTCTAAGTGATGTAGAGACTATGGCATGTTGAAATGATTATGAAGTGACACAAAGACTACAAAGGAGAATGTGAATTGTTGTGGAGACTACAAACTACCACAGAGGTTGTGAAGTGACATAACTAAGTCCAAATGCCATAGAGGAGCCAAAAATAAGGTTGAACATTAAGGAGTGCCACCAAGGATCTGTGAAGACCTATAAATATATACATGACATCATAGACTAATGATTGATAAAAATGGTTAAGTATAATAGACTAGAAATACTTTAAAGTAAATAACTAAGTTTATTACAAAGCCTTCACAAATCCATTATCACAAATTACATCAAGTCATGAAATAACAAGGACTATTGGTCCTAAGTAAATAAACTTATACAATTGATTATATAAAGTCTCAAATGTTTTTATCATTTTTTTTGTTTTAAATATGGGTCCCAATTATGAAAATAGTGGGGTGTGTTGGACACAAAAAATGGTGACTTATGTGGTAAAAACATTATGAAGTGTTTGGAACTCATAAATTCTAGTCAAGTTTCGAAAGAAGATCAGAAATTTATCATGTTTTAAAAATAAAATTGAGTATTATTTTCAAACTTAGCACACACTATACCAAGGTTCTAAAATATACAAAGAGTCTGATGTGTGTGTAGTGATTCATTTATTTACCTTTTGATTTGTGACATGGCTAAGAAGTGATTACATGATTAAATTTTTTCAATGATATTATATTATATTAGAGGAAGGCTTAGACATTTCTCTACTTCCATCCATGTATCCATATCCCTAATAGAGATACTTTTGGATCCATTCTAGGCCTTGTTTCATTTTGAGCCATGTAGGAAAGCCTGTGATAGAGGTTATATGAATCACCATTTGGAAGATAGATTGTAATTTTTCTTTCAAGTTTTCATATTTTCATTTTCTTTCTTTTTATTTATCTTTTGGGTCTTTCAAAGGGTTGGGAACTAACCAGCCAAGGTGAAGGGATTTGACATAAGATTTAATCATAGGTGATATTCACCTTGGTGTTCATACACCCCAAGGAAATTATTTTAGTGTGATAAATTATAGTCATTCCTCTTTTTCATTACAAAAACGTTTCCTAAGTTATGTCTAGTTCTTAAAAAATACTTAGTTTTCTAATGAAAACATAAAATTCTCAAGCATAATGTTGATATTTACTCAAAATTTCACCATATTTCCTAAACTTTAAATATTTCACAATGATTATGGAACTGAGTAGCCAACTTTAAAACATTCAAGGGATCTATTTCCATGGAAACTTAGCCAATCAAAACATTTTAGGAAAGAAAGGAGAATATTTTTTGATTCATTTCACAAGTCATTGAGAGAGAGAACCTAAAAACAAACCAAAACTAAATCTAAAGTGACATAAAATAAAATAAATAATAGAAATAAAAAAATTAAAAAAAACTAGTCTAAGCCTATAGTACTCATAAATTAAAAATGCACAGCTAGTGCATGGAGGGTAGACTTAAAGCTTTGTAATAAACATTTAGCATTTCCTAGTAAAAGGAAGTTTCTAGTCTTCATATTTCTCAGCATAGCAAAGACATCCTTGTAATATTCCTATAATTAACTCAATTTATACATTTCAAATACATGAATATGCACCTAAAAATGATTCATGTGATGATATTCATCAGACATGAATTTGTCAAAAGAATTGGCTTAGGTAGATATACCTCAAATTTAGACCAAAGAAATTCATGATATTATTTTACCTAGACCTTTGTGGTATTTTGAATAAGAGGAAAAATGGATACCAACTCTTTATGATTTTAGTTATTTAGTGCCAGGAGTTTATTTATTCATTTTATGCAGGCTTAATGAATATTTAATCATGGATTATGTCCTTTATTTCTTTATCACTAGCATTTTTTTAGAAAATCAACCTCAACAATTAATTGCTAATTGGATTGAATAGAAAACATTCCTTCTTCCTCACTTGATGGATTATCAAATTCCTATGATTCTTCATGGGAAGCTCTTCTACATCACTCTCAAATTCAAAATATGTAAAAAATAATTCATGCTCATAATATTTCTTACTATCATGTGTATTTTCATCTAAAACATATGTAGTAGTTGGTCCAATCATAAGCCTTGAATGAGAGGAATCTTATTTCATTGTTGTCTTGGAAGAGAACTCCCTACCCAACTTGATAGCCTCTACCTAAGCTATGACTAAATTATTTTATGTTGATGTCTTAAAAATCATGGCTATGAGGGGATCTAAATAATTTGTGTACACATCTAAAATGGTAGATTATTTAGGTATATAACTATTGGGAATGTTGTTATAGATACCTTAAAATCTGAGATTTAATTTTGTACTTAGATCATTAGGTTACCTCTTAAGTGTGAGTAATTAATTTAGTAAAATAAAAGGGTCAATTAGTTATCTAAATTACAAAATAAATGCATTTTCTAATTATTTCCAGCGATGAATTGAATTAGATGACAAAATTAAAAACTATTAATACTCAAAACTATATATTGTGAAGGGAAAAAAATATACAAGTTAAATCCTTATGCTAAAATTTTAAGAATCTCATAGAATTTTTGAAAGCATGAACATGATTTTATGTTTTTCTATTATTATATAATTTTGGAATGTATTTTAAAGCATTCACAAGAATTCCATGCTAAATTATAGGGATTTTAATTTATATTTCACCAAGAAAATCCATACTGTATCTCTTTTGATTTTATTGTTTTCAATTTTTTAGGTTTTTTTATTATATTAACAAAAATAAAAAATAAAATAGGGGAGGAAACTGATCATAAGAGGGCCTTCTTATAAAACCATTTAATTATTGATACAAGTTTTACACATTTCAACTTAATGACATTTCACCCTCTCATTTTAGGACTATTTGAAGTGTCTAAGGCATGAGTTGAAGGTTTTGAGTCTCCTACATACTCTTTGGGAATAACAACCAATGACATGTAAGATCATAATGGAGGTTCACCTTATTAATCAAAATCATCCCCTAAATATTTATCTATAGTGGTGTTATGATATAAAAGCCAAGATCTCATATACAGAAAGATAAAAAGGATGGCATGGTAAACTAGAAAATATAGTTTGGACTTTAGCTAGGCAATTATCTTGTTCATGCAATATTTTAGTGGATTTAATACATAGTAATCATAATTCATCAAATATAGTTAAACACTAAAATTTGAATAAATTTAAAGCAAGGGTTAGAGTATAATGACTATGATCATGATTCAATCCCATAATCATCTCTTTAAAAGATAAATATATTATAATTAATAGCTATAACACATCCTACTATAATGACTTTATAAAGACCTAGATCATGGCATCAAATAAAAACAACACATTCTAATGTAGCAAATAAATATCAAATACTAACTATCTAAGATGGTTAGAGTAGGTAAACTACACATTATAATATACTCATTATGAAACACATAAATCTCCCAAAGAATTATTTAAAGCTCTAAAACATGTAACATTAACCTAAGATGAGAAATAATAATAAATAGAGAAACACAAAGAAGAGCTCAATAATATTCTAACTTAATTTTTTTACTTCTCACTTTATATTTCCATTCAAATTTTATTTCTTTGGGAAGAATGATAGTGAGTTATAAAACTAGAAACATAGTTCTTCACACCTCACTAATGAAGTGACCTATTTACAATGTTTTAAAGATGTATTTATAGACTAGGTATATTTCCCATTCATTTACAAAATGGAAAATTTTGTTGCATATAGAAGCATACATATAAAAATATAAAATCAAGAGTGGGTATATAATATTATAATCAAATAATATTGTTCATTGGAAGCACTTGAATATATGATGTTTCAGTTGGGATCCATTATGTGTACCATAATAAATCATTTATCTTTGTCATTTTATATCCTTACCATGTGGCATGTCTCAGAGGATCATAGAATCTTATATCAAGTTTTACTTTTTTATATATAAAAATATGGACCACTCAGTAATTTGACAATGCCACAAAGGATTCCAACTACCATGGAAGTTTATAAGTGTTGTAAAGGGTGTGGAATATTGAAAAGATTTCAAAGTGTCACAAATATTGTGAAGGAAATTATGAAGTGTCATGGAGGCTTTGAACTACCATGGATTCTATGAGGTGTGGAAACTAAGTCCGAATTTCATATATGAGTCAGAAATAAGGTTGAACATTGTGGAGTACCACCAAGGATCCGTGAAGACCTACAAATATGAAACACAAAATCATACACTAATACTTGATAAAATGGTTGAGTAAAATAGATTATGAATGTTTCAAAGGAAAAAACTAAATTTGTTAAAAAGCCTTCAAAAATCCATTAGCACAAATTACATCAAGTCATGACATAGCAAGGACTATTGGTCCTAAGCGAACAAACTTGTACAATTAATCATGTAAAGTCTCATATGTTTTTCTCACTTTGTTGTTTAAAATGTGGGTCTTTATTATAAAACTAAGGGGGGCATGTTGGTCATAAAAAAAGATAAATTTTATGGAGAAAACATTGTGAAGTGTTTGGAACTCATAAATTCTACTTAAGTTTTGAAAGAAGATCAAAAATTATGTAAGAAAATATCATGTTTTCAAAATAAAACTAAGTATTATTTTTAATCTTATCACATAATATACTAAGCTTTTAACATCTACATGGAGTCGAATGTGTGTGTGTACTAATTTATTTATTTACCTTTTGGTTTTTGACATAGCTAGGAAGTGTTCACATGATTGAATATTTTGAAGGATATTAAATTATATTAATTGGATTAGGGGGAAATCTTGGACATTTCTCTATTTCCATCCATTGATCCATAGACTTGATAGATATACTTTTGTATCCACTCTAAGCCTTGATACATTTTTAGCCATGTAGGAAAGCCTATGGTGGATATTACCTGAATCACCCTTTAAAATATATATTTTAATTTTGGTTTGAATATTTCATTTTCTCCTTTTATTTCCTTGTATTTATATTTTGGGTCTTTCAAAGGGTTAGGAATGAACCATCAAAGGTCAATGGATTTGACATAAGATTTAATCAGAGGTGATATTTCCTTTGTTGTTCATACACCTCAAGGCAATTACTTTAGTTTGTTAAATCATGTTCATGCCTATTTTTCATTTAAAAATAAAGTCTTAATGTATGTGTTAATTATTAAACAAAGACTTAGTTTTCTAATGGAAACACAAAATTCTCAAGCATAATATTGATATTAAATCAAAATTTTAACCAAATTTCCTAAATTTTACATGTTTCACAATGATTGTGGAATTTATTAGCCAACTTAAAATCATTCAAAGGATATACTTCCATTGAAACTTAGCTAATAAAAACATTTTAGGAAGGGATGGAGAATATTTTTTTATTCATTTCACAAGATGATGATAGAGAAAACCTCAAAACAAAACAAAATTGAACTGAAAGTGACATAAAAGAAAATAGAAATTAGGAAAGAACATAAAGGAAACTAATCTAAACTTACAATACTCATGAATTAATAATGCACAACTAATGCTTGGAGGGTGGACTTGAAAGCTTTGAAATAAGCATTTATCATATCCTGGTAAAAGTGTAGACACCTAGTTTGGTACAAGTACACATATTTCTAGTCTTCTTGTATGTATATACCTTGTCATTCAGGATTATAAATCTAATAATGTAGTCTCATGTGGACCTCTTTAGTTCCATATTATTTCACTTGATTTACCTACTTCTTATGCCTTTGTGCTATGTATGTTTATCTTCATCTAATGTATACTAGGGATCCCTACCTATTATACCTATTTTCTATGTATTTATCCCTTGGACATTTATGTCTATTTTGGATACTTATATCCATCTTGGACACTAGCATCGACATTAGTGTCCATCTTTGACATAACTATCCAGGCTTATATTTTCATCTTTTTTTTATGTTTTTCTTTGTGACCATTTTTTTATCCCTCTTTGCCCATCCTATGGTCATCTCTTCACATGTCACTAGCTTCTAATTCAAAGTCAAAATATTCCTATATGTATAAAGGCTATGGTATAATTAACACTGCCTAATAATTTAATAAGGCAAACTCTCTAATTAGAAAGTAATGTTTATTTCAAAATATCAAATTGCATTATCCCACTAAATCAAATATCTAAAGCATTCAAAAGGTCAAATATACAATTACATCACTTATACCAAGGTTTACTATGAGAAATATCATTTATTTTCACTATTAAAATCCCACATGAATGTATAACAAGCATGCAAGTCTGAGGCCCTCTTAGGAGTCTTGGTTAAGTAGGTCGCACTTATCAACAAACATGGTTGTTAGGGCTAGATTGACTCACATTACTAACCCATTTTTACCATGTTATAAGAGGCATAATGCAAAGTAACTAGGGTTGATTATTATCTATATTTGGTAGATAGGTATACATAACTTGAGTCATAGAATAATTACATAGGGGACAACATAGCTTGGTACAAATTTGAAATCACTCTTGTGTATATCTCTCACTAGACATTTGTGTCATAGGTGAACATAAGCATCGACATTACTGTCTGTAGTTGACATTAATGTCCAAAAGTTAAAAATAATCAAAATATATAATGATTAAAGTCCATACCTCTAAGACATCCCTATTATGATTTTGATCACTGCTATAGTCTAGAATAAAATAAAAAATAAGAGAAAATCAATATACTATAATGCATTGTTAAAATCTGATTAGTAATTAATTGCATTCAAAAAAATTATCTCTTGTATGCTTTTATTATGAATCTAAAATCATTAAAACATTTGGTGAACCCATCCCATGTTTGTTTAACCAAAACTCTAGTTTGCATATTAGGGATTTCACCTTCTTTGATAGTTCATCTCAGATTTCTATATTTTATTATCATATCTTTTTTCTCTCACAATTATATGGTCATAACTTAGTAATTCTTAGTTACACTCTTATTTTGGTCCTCCTGTTTGTGTGCTTGGTAGTCATCTTAAAGTAATTTATAACCTTTATGGAGTTCTTAATGGAAGGTTATGCATGGAAACTTAACTATGATCATTTCTTTAGTACACCTAATGATCAATGTATTGCATATGAAGACCTAAAATATGATCAAGCCACTTTTCCTTACAATTATGACAATGAAATAACTAATGATGAAAATGAAAATATAAATGAGTAAGGTAATGATAATGACATTTCCACTTATTAGTTTGATTGTAATGGTATCCCTCTTGACTATGGAACCTATAATATTCCTTTGGTTTATAATGATGAATATTTTTAAGAGTTAGAAAAGATGCATGATGATAACATTCATAGTTTTCAAAATGAAAATGTTGCATTTATACATTATTTAATTACTTCAAAAAGTGAGTGTGTTTCTTCCCTTCCTAATGATTCAAATGTCAAAGAAGTCAAATATTCCTCCACTATCCCTCATAATTAAAATATTGATGATAATTCTATTTTTTAAAATTCCATTACTTATTTACATGACCCAAATGAAAATAGTCAAATAAATTCTTCACCTCTAATTTTTTAGGAACAAATTACATGTCCCATATCTCTCATTGTGTTGATTGAAGAAAAAAATGATGGTGTATTTTAAAATCATAAGGAAATAACTACACAACCTACATTATTTAAGGGCAAAAAAAAAGTCCCAAGTATATTTGAGGTATATTTTTCAAAAATCAAACCATGTAAATCCAAGAAACAACAAAACATATTGACCATAAGTTTCTTAATGAAACAATTTCTTAAGATGAGTAGAAAGGATACAAATGATAGTTATGTCAATGTTCCCTTCCCACACAAAAATGATGTACCTCAAATAGAAAGTGATATTTCATTATTAAAACCTCTTTCCCTTAGATCAAAAGTAAAACTAAAATTGAAGGTGACATTTTCCCATCCCTTGATGTGGTACATAAAATAGAATGTGTTGCATCTTTTTCTCAAAAGGAGATTGTGTTTCAAAGTGAAATTATATATCCTACTCCTATAGTAGGTCATTAATTTTAAATCAATGTATCACCTTGTAATGATAATAATATTAAACTTTGTGCACTTAAAAAATATATACCTACATCTTTAGACATGGGTTTTCATTTATCAAATATTGAAAATTCATATGATGATCCTAGTTGAGAGAATCATAAATAGTTTATCATTCTTATGTTTTATAAGAATGTTAGTTTAAAACCACTACCAAAAGCCTCAAATTTTTATTATGACATTTTATCTATTATGAATACCATCAGATATTTGTAACAACAAGTTAATACTCTTAAATTAGAAGTTTCTCATCATGAATCTATTCTTGAGGATAGTACATTAACAGATAAATCTATTATTAGGTATGTGTTTGAGTATCCTTATCATAAAAAATTAATTATACCTAATTTATTATCCTTTTATGTTTAAGAGGATCTTTCTATTCACTTATAAAAATATACACTCTTTTGAACATTGGACCTAAAATGGAAACTTGCTCTTAAAGGCTTTTTATTGTAGCTTAACCCACGGGGATCTTGATTGGTTTTATTATTTTTTGAATGGTTCATTAAAAAATTTAAAAAAAATTAAAGATGTATTTCTAACACATTTTCATCACTATACCTTACCCAAGTTACCATTGTAACATTTTTAAACATTTCCATAAACATAAAATGAGCCTATACAATACTATGTTATTCAATTTAAGGATGTTTTGTATTACTTACTATAGATGATATTTTGTGATTGTGTAGAACCTCATTCTTTTACACTTGGAAAAATCATGACCCTAGTTATTCTTATTAGTTATACACATGCCTTACTTCTACAAGCCTTGTATCTACTCTATCTTGTGCCCCTTGGCCTATCTCTTAGTTTCACTAGCCTTATATTGATGACACAGGCATCCCATCTTTCCTATAATGATTAAAAAGTAATTATATTATACCTTTATAAGTTCTAAGCTTGTACCTACTCTCCTTCTCCCTAGACACTATATTTTGGGTTAAACAGTAGTGTCAACATTATTATCCTAACCTAACATAAGGTTCCACTACCCTAAATTCATCTAATTTGAAAATGAAATGTATTACAATGGTCATCCTAATTTTTTTAATGCAAGTTGTCTCCATATAGGATCATCATAAATATAATATAAACCATCATTCATTTCTCACCTATAAAAAGACTAAAGAGACTATGGAACTTATCATAAAAAAATACATTAAGAAATTAATTGATCAAAGCTTCCCTATTTCCATACTAGTCATAAATACAACACATATGCAGGTTTGAAGTACTAAAGGAGTAGTCATAAGGTCATATTTTCAAATTTACAGGCTAGGTCAATCTTTTACTTGATTTACACATTGCATGATTCACACACAAGACACTATGTACGGGAGAACTACATGAGTTTAAGGCCTTCTTCTAGAGTATTGACTATGTTGGAAGTGACCTTTGACAATAGGGTTATTATGGGGCAAATTGACATTGTGTGCTCATTAACCCATTTTTCCCCAAGGTCACATTGAAGATGGAAAGCTAGGTTTTTTTCCATTTCACCAAGAATGATAATCCAAGACCTAGATCTAGATGCACTATAGTGAAGGTGAAGCCAAACCTAGAAGCATTCAAGTGGTTACATCTTATTTTAGCACATATTCCATGCAAGACACTAGTACTAACATTAAATAGTATCGACATAAATATCCAAGGTTGGTGTAAGTGTCTAGATAGCCAGAGGCACCAGATATAAAATATGATAATTGATCTAGAACTATCTTCCTACCTAATTTCTTCCTTCACCAAATCCATTACGATATTATCATTAAAAATAGTTAGGTACTTTATTTTATATCATTTATATATCTAGTATATATGTATTTTCCATTAATAGCCTATCTTAGTTTTATAAATTTAGTATGTAGTACATCTAAGTTTACCACACATTAATGTGCCTATTATAGATTTAATATTCACCCTTGTGCCTTATCATTTATAAATACTTTACCCTAACCACTAAATAGTATCCTTATCTAAATTAGCATTAAACATTTTGTGAACCCATTTTGTGTGAATGCAATTTTTTTAATTCCTAGGGTTTTAAACTAGTTGAGGTTTAGATTGATGTACTTTTTCATTTTATATTAGTACTATTTTTTATGCAACCTAACCATAGCCCTAGATTGGGGGTGTGTTTATTGAACATATTGATCTTACCCTCAACCCTACCAAGATGTTTCAAAATAATGAGGGATCTCATACCTTGGATCATGATTATACCCATGTTGACAATGAAAATAATCATGATATGTATAGCATATAAGAAGATTATGATAATTAAAATCTAGAAATAAATGATAATGACCAAGTAGATGATGATTAAATGCATGTAATTGTAATTTTTTTAATTTTATTCAACAAACCCCTAAATATATTGATAAAATATTAAAAACCATACTTGAAGCTAAAAATGGAAAAACATTACTAGATACATCCATTCCCTTAAACATATTAAAAATTAATACATCTAATAGGGGCATGGATTATGTGTCCCAACCTTTATTACCTAAAACTACTATTGATACATTTATTATGAACTTATCGGTTGTTTCAACACAAATACTAGTTTAAATGCCTATTAATACTCAAAACATGCTTCTAGCCCTTATGGTGACTACTTAAATTGCTAATCAAAATCCCATAGGGCCTACATTTCCATCACTCCTTCAAGTTATAAATACCTTACAGGATAAGGTTACAAACATTGAATAAAAGTCTTCAAAGTCTTCACATACTATAAATTCACAAGATGTGTTGCATAACCCTCTTTCACTTGAGATCTCTTTGCACCCTTTTACAACTAGAATTTTTGCACCTAAGCTCACATTTTATGATGGAAAAGGAGATCTTGAATAACATATTTGAACCTTATATGCATCATGCCTTGATTATGCTTCAAATGATAAAATTTTGACCAAACTATTTCCAAAGAACCTCAAGGAATTTGCTTTGAGGTGTTTTAAGAATTACCTCTCCAATACATGAGAGAATTCAAACCTATTGTAGATTAGTTTTAGCACATTTTTTTATTAAAATTAACAAAAAAGTTTCTTATTCTCAAATTACAAATATCAAATAAGGAACCAATGAAGTAGTCAATGAATATGTCTTGAGATATAAGATAATGCTATATAAAATGATCAATCCTATGGTAGTTAAAGATTTCCAAGATATAATCTAGTAAAGTTTTATTTCTCCTTTACATGATTCCATTCTTTTTAAAAAGTTTAAATATTTCAATGAATTATTCCATGTTATACATGCCCATGAAATGAAGCTTATATCATTAAATAAGCTCAAATATGTATCAAACACACTAGCTACATCTACTTCTAGTACTAAATTTAAAACTAAACTAAGTTGATAAGGTAAAACCTCCTAAGCTTAAAATAAAACAACCACCACATTTTACATAGTTTTAAAATAGCCTAATCAACTTGTCCTAGCTAATGCATGAAGGAGATAGTTTACACATTTACTCGAGCCTCATAATTCATTACTTTCATGGTTGTTAGAGTGTCATATTATATCTCTCCATTCCCATATAGAGGTTGATGTAAATATTTATTGTGAATATCACAAAGGCCTTGGTCATTCTATGAATATATGTTTTACCCTAAAACATTAGATCCAAGACATCATCGATGACCAATAAATTACATTTGATGATCCTCCAAAGGAATTAGGTTCACAAGTTAGTGATCATCATAAACATAAAATATTTAACAATAGTTTGCAAGACCATTCCAAAAAGGAACCAAAAATTCAAATGACATATATTTCACATATTCCTTCATCATATAATGGACACCTAATAGATGGGGTCATTGGTATTTGCATAATACATATACCTCATGTGGTTCAAAAACCTACCATTTTCTTTGATGACAATAAAAATAAGGATGATGACTCTGATCTTCATTATCTATTCATTTGAGCATACCTTGATAAACAACCCATATAGAGTGTTATGATTGATAATGGTGCAAACATGTTTACACCCTGACATTACTTATGAATTTGGGTTATACTCATCATGATTTACACCCCTATATTATACTGGTTAAAGCATTATATGGGACCTCCCAAAAGATTCTTGGTGAGGTTGATCTATCTTTACAGGTCAGTCCCAAACATATGGTAATTAATTTATTAGTTATACATTATAAAACATATTTAACATGTTGTTGGGATGACCTTGGATACACACCGTTCGATCAATACCTTCTACATTGAATGGGTATGTTAAGTACATTCATGCCAATTAGGTAACTATAATTTTTAATATTCCATATGAGCATCCTCTTGAATAGGATAAATTCATACTCAGGTAGTTAATTATCAATATTATTAAGGATAATACACCAAAAAAATCTAATCAACAAGTAATCCCATTTATTAGGTGGTTGGTACTTGATATAACTTTACATCAGTGATAGACAGTGGGTTCCACATAATCTTCATCTTTTATGCACCATATTTAGATATCTAATGCATCATATTTAGATATCTAGAGCACCTAAACTTGTTCTTACTATTTTTATTCCAAATAAACCATAGATTATATATAGATGGGTTACAATAACCCTTATTCCTTCTATTAGTACTTCATGACCTTAGATTCCCATTATACATACATCGAGAATCATAGATACTATAGTGATAGATATTTCACCTATACATGTTCTTTAGTAGTACCACTAGTTTTTTGCACCAATTTTTGAGTGGGAAGATACCTATGATTTTCCTTTGGATGATATCATAAAATGATCTTGTCTATTATATAAAATACCAAAAAAATCAAAAAACACTTTTGGCACCTACATATTCTATTGGCTCCTTTACATCTATGTGTTATTTCTATGCTGAGGACTAGCATATTTATTTCATGTATATGTGTATGCCTGTTACACATACACATACATAGGCATACATATATACAGTATACACTTAAATATGTTGGTCCTTCCCTTTACTCACATCATGATTATGATGGGGGCATCCATATTCTAAGATCTTGATACACATAAGTTATATAATTCTATGATCACTCTACACCATCATGTTTGAGCTTACATACGTACTTACACATGCATATTATCAATGATTATACATTATATAGGATAATCGATATGATATGTATGTAAAAAAAAGTGTTAATATATTTTATCCATGGGACACTATGACATTTTTATGTTGATTGCTTATGCTTTGATTTTACACACTTCTTTGAGTGTTTTGCCTTGCCATTGTCTTGATTTTTTGAGCATTTAAATATGCTCTATTGTATACAACCCCTATTCCCATGATTTCCTTCTTGAACATTTAAATATGTCATTACATTATTTTAAATTTAAATATTTCATTCCTTTGTTTTTAGGACATTTTACTAAGTCATGTCCATTTCATTTCGTGACATTTAAACATGCCCCTTGTTTATGGTCTCCTTGGACCATTATGTTTTGACTTGCTTTTGAGTGTTATTTTGTGTGTGCTTGTTTTCTTGTTGATATTTTATTATTAATATATATGAATTTCCATGATATGAATCATGAATATTATGCCTACATGTGACCACATTGGCTCTATGCACTTCAATGTTATGTCTACTAAGATATATTTCCTTCTATATGCTACATGGTTGCATTCACAATTTTACAATTGTCTTACCCTTTTGAGGTGATCTAACTACCAAGTATTATTTTTCCCTCACCTTAAAATGGGGGAATGTCATGGTGACATGGATTCTACATTTTCATAGTTTATAAATTACATTGAGGGCATGCTTTGGAATCATGTTCTCCACATTCACATAGTATATGCTACTTACACCAATTTACATCTTTAATGGGAGCATGTCATGATGACATGGATTCCACACACATTAATAGTTTTAGATTAATTAGGGGCATTATTTGGAATAATTTTTTACAAATTACTTTACTATTGTACTTATAATTCATAGATTTAGTGGAGGCATGCTTTGGAAGCATGTTTTCCACACCTGCTCAGTTTTTAGCATCTCCAATTGATAGTGGAGGCATGTTTTATAAACATGTCCTCCACATAGGTACTTATATCAATTTCATATTTATACATATATATTAGGGGCATGATTTTGAATAATGTACTCCACACTTACACAATTTTACAAATTAGCCAAAGCATACAATTATATGATTCTAATACATATTTATGGTAGAATTCTATACATGGTACTATTGTTACACACAGTTCAACATGATACAAATCTAAGGTGAATATTCTATGAATTATGTTCCTAATTTTTAAAAATCCAAATCAAATTTATATTTTAAAACTATTACACATATTGATACCTCACAAACTTTTAATCACATTAGTGAGCCAATCTACTATAGTAGTTGGTTCACCTTTTGGTATGGTTGGGTGATTAAATCACTCAATCCTGCCAAGTTTTTAGTTTGAAATTGATCATCCAAAATCATCAAGTTACAAGTATCATTAGGTTTCATAGTTGAGTTAATCTCAATTTCTAGGTGGCAACTCACTTTTACTCTAATTACAACTCAGTTTTACTCTAAATTTTGGGGCATCTCTCTCTCTCTCTCTCTCTCTCTCTCTCTCTCTCTCTCTCTCTCTCTCTCTCTCTCTCTCTCTCTCTCTCTCTCTCTCTCTCTCTCTCTCTCTCCTTGGATATATGAACTTTAAACAATAATTATCTATATCTATCCTAATCTCAATTTTAAATCCTTATAAGGATACATCTTTTGCAAAAACAACTTGCCAATAGGCAAGGCAATTACATTGACACGTAGGTGTACTCCTAAACCTTGCTCTTTAAATTTCAATATATTTCAAATAATTTTGACCTAGATTATATGCTTTGATTATACACTATAACATGCTCTTGGTTTTAGGTTAGTCACCAATAAAGCACCTAAAAATTAGCTCTATCAAATCACTCAAATTCAACTCAAAAAAAGACAAGGTGTGCATAAACACCTAGGTACTTATTCCTTTACTTTAAAATAGAAATTTTACTACTAGATTAAGGGGAAATGTATATGGTAACTTATGATTATGTGTCACCTCAATCTTTTACACTTGGAAAACTCATGACCCTAGATGTTCCTCTTAGTTATACACAAGCCTTGCTTTTATAAGCCTCACATATATTCTATCTTATGCCCTTTAACTATCTCTTAGTCTAACCAACCTTATATTAATGACACATACATCCCATATTTCTTAGAATGCTTAAAATATAATTATCTTACACCTTCACAAGTTTTGATCCTATGCCTACTCTCATTCTCCATGGACACTAACATATGGATTAGATAGTAGTGTCAACATTACTAACTTAACCTGACACAAGTGTCTAGTGCCTTAAATTAATTCAATTTTCAAATAAAATGTATTAAAATGGTCAGACCAAGTGCTTCAATGTGAGTTATCTCCTAATAATATTGGTATAAATATTCTATCAACCTTCATTCATTCCTCACCTATAAAAATACTAAATAGACCAAGGCACTTATTACAAATAACTCTATCAAGCACTCAATTGATCAAAGTTTCATTATTTCCACACCAGTCATAGGTACAACACATCTACATGTCTAAAATACTAAATTAGTAGTCATAAGGTCATATTTTCTAAGTTAAAAGCTAGGTCTCTCTTGTACTTACTTTCAACATTGCATGATTCACACACAAGACAACACATATGGGAGAAATACATGAGTCTAAGGCCCTCTTCTAAAGTATTGGCTATGTAATAAGTACCTTTGAAAACATGGCCATTATAGGTCAGCTCAACACCATGTTTTGACTAAACCATTTTTACCTAAGGTCACATTGAATATGGAAAGCTAGGGTTTTTCCTTTTCACCAGGAGTGATAATCCATGACCTAGATCTGAATTTACTAGAGTGAAGGTGAAGCCAAACCCAAAAACATCAAGTGGTTTCATCCTATTTCAACACATATTTCATATAGGAAACTATAATTGATATCATATAATAACATAGATACAATTGTCCTAATCTAACACAAGTGTCCAGAGAGCTAAAGGCACTAAATCTAAAATTTGATGATTTATCTATAACTATCTTCCTACCTACTTTCTACCTATACTAGATCTATCATTCTATTAGCATTAAAAACAACTAAGTAATTTATTTTATGTTGGTTGTATATCTATCATATTTCTACTTTACATTAATATCCTATCTTAATTTTATAAATTTAACATATGGTACATCTAAGTTTATCACATTAATTAGACTATCGTAGATCTAATATTCACCCTTGTGCCCTATCATTTATATATCATTAAACCTAACCACTAAATAGAATCCTTATCCAAATTAGAGTAAAAAATTACATTATATGTAATGAAATTACTTCAAGAATAAAGTATAATAGCAGAATTATATCCAAATATGACTGAAATATATCCAAATATATGATAATAGATAAGCCACTTCGAGGGGGCAACCTCCACAAGCTTCAATAAAAGCATAAACAACATAACGTTCTAAGCCTACTTCCTCAGGGGGTGGTGTTAATGAACTCAAAAAATTAATTATGAAATTAAGACAAACAATACGTTCCAAGTAGTGACTCTCCTTAAAAAATGATCAATAAACATGATTCTGCCCAAATTTGGTGGTCTAAGTCTTCGTCAATGCAATGTAGCATACACCTCTATCATATCTTAGTTTACCAATGGATTTATTTCATTTATTTGGTCAATTTAGGGAAATGAGTGAAGCTTCTCTAGCATTATTTTATTCACAATATGATGATAAATGATTACCCACTACCTCCTATATATAGTCTAACTAGGCCATGGTTACTCCATAGGCCGACCTACTAATCTAAAGAAAGCCACAAGTCAGCCACAAGTCAGCCACAATATAATGTCAAAGAGGGATAAGTAAGCCACAAGTCGGCTAATACTATCCTCATACATGTGATAGGTTAGGGGTGTAGCATGCCCTTCCCCTTCAAACCAACGTTGTCCTCAACATTGAACAATTATGGATGTTGTTGCAGAAATTCTTCACCTTCCCAAGTTGCATCTTCACTACTTTGGTTTTTCCACTTGATCAAATATTCCTTAATCTCTCGGGTTCTCAACCTCTTAGTACATGTTTGGAGGATCTTCTCTAGTTCCAAAATGACTCATCCTTCTTCATCTAGTTCTGGGAGCTCTGTCTGGGTAGAAACTTTTTGTCCAATGACCTTCTTCAAACAAGAAACATGAAATACTAGGTGTATGTGAGATGAATGAGGTAACTCGAGCTTGTAAGCCACACTTCCAATTTTTTGTAGAACCTAATAATGGCCATAATACTTTGGAGCAAGTTTGTTGTCCTTTTTCTATTGCTTCAAGGACATCTACTTGTAAGTTTGGAAATGAACAAATACCCAGTCACCCACCTCAAAATTTCACTCACTCCATTGTTGATATGCTTGTTGCTTCATCCTATTTTGTGCCAAGGCCAAATTCTCTCTCAAACTAGCTAAAACCTCTTGTTGATGTTGAATGTGCTCTTCCACATCTCGAACCTTGGTGTGCACCTTTAATGAAGAAGTGATGGAAGGTGGATGGTAACCATATAGTGATAGAAATGGAGACATTTTAGAAGAGGTATGGAAAGATGTGTTATACCACCATTCTGCAAGTGGTAGCCATTTAACCCAATGTTCTTGTTTATCTGATACAAAACAATGGAGATACCCCTCTAAACATTTGTTAGCCACTTCAGTTTTTCCATCAGATTGGGGGTGGTAAGATGAGCTATGAGCTAGCTGAGTACCCAAACAAGAAAATAGTTTAGTCCAGAAATTACTAGTGAAAGTAGGATCATGATCACTTACAATTATTTTTGGAGTTCCATGTAATTTGAGAACTACTTCCATAAAAATAGCCACGACTATACTTGCTAAAAATGGGTGTGAGAGAGCACAAAAATGGGCATATTTTGTAAGCCTACCCACAATGACCAAAATAACATTATTACCTTCATAACAAGGCAACCCAGTGATGAAATCCATCGAAACCTCCTCCCACCTTTGACTAGGAATTGCTAATAGTTGTAACAAACCTAGGGTCTTAACTGTTTCACCTTTATTCTATTGGCATATCATGCATTCTTCCACAAACTTTTATACATCTCCCTTGAGTCCTTCCCAAAATAATTCTTTCTTAATTCTATGATAAGTTTTCAAGAACCTTGAGTGTCCCCCAAGTGGAGATGCATGCAACTCTGCAAGAATCTTATGCTTAAGCTCTAAAGTTTTGCACAAGTATAACCTACCCTTATACCATAGGACATTACCTTTCCATTCAAATTTTTTAGAGGATAAATTACCTTGCTAGAGATTCTGAATCAGAAATTATGTATCCTTGTCTTGCTCCCATTCTAACCTAGCTTCATCCACCTAATTTGCTTGCAATATGGACATTGTACCAAGTAATGCTTTTGTGGATGCATCCCATCTAGATAGTGCATCTGCTACTACATTATCTTTACCCTTCTTGTAGATGATTTAAAAATCATAACCCAACACTTTGGTTACCCATTTTTGTTGTTCCTCAGATGATAATCTTTGCTCCAAAAAGTATTTGAGACTATCATGATCTGTTTTCACCTTAAAGTGTCTACCCATCAGATAAGGCCTTCATTATTTAACTGCATGAAGAATAGCCATCATTTCTTTCTCATAGACAGGTTTTTGTAGATTCTTACCTTTGAATTGACAAATTTAAAATGCAATGGGTCTTCCTTCCTGCATTAGTACTACCCCCAATCCAGACCCAAAAGCATCGCATTTAACAATGAATGTTTGTGAGAAGTTTGGAGTAGCCAAAATTGGAGTGGTACACATAGCTACTTTTAGTTTCTCAAATGCTTTGGTGGCATCATCATTCCAATGGAAAGCATCCTTCTTTAGCAATGCAGTGAGTGGAGTTGCTATGCTACCATAACCTTTAACAAATCTTCTATAGTAACTTGTTAGTCCAAGAAAACCTCGAAGATTTTTGAGAGTTTTTGGCATGGGCCATTCCATTATCACTTTGATCTTCTAAGGATCAAATTTGACCCCTTCATGGGAAACAACGTGACCAAGGTACTCTACCTCCTATACTCCAAAAGCACATTTAGATGGCTTTACATAAAGTTGGTGCTTCTTCAAAACTATCAATACCTATTTCACATGTTGCAGATGTGCTTCCCATGTCTGACTATAAATCAATATGTCATCAAAGAAAACTAGCACAAACTTCCTTAAAAAGGGCCTAAAAATATTGTTCATCAAGCTCTGAAAAGTAGATGGTGCATTTGTAAGACCAAAGGCCATTACCAAAAACTCATAATGGCCCTCATGTGTTCTAAAAGTAGTTTTATGAACATCTTCATCCTTGATTCTAATTTGATGGTACCCCAAGCAAAGATCCAATTTTGCAAAATAATTAGCACCATGCAACTCATCAAGTAAATCATCAATTACTGGAATAGGAAACTTATCTTTGATGGTGTACTTGTTGAGTTCCCTATAATTGGGGCACATCCTCCATGTGTCATCCTTCTTTCGCACCATAACCACTAGTGATGAATATGCACTTTGGCTATGCTTGATGATCCCTGCCCCCAGCATCTCATGGACCATCTTTTCAATTTCATTCTTTTGTGTATATGGATATCTATATGGTCTGATATTTGGTGGTTGACTACCTGGAATTAGTTGAATGGCATGATCATGTTCTCTTTTTGGTGGTAGTCCTTTTGGCATGGCCCCAAAAATAAATGAGTGGTCTTCAAGAATGATTTGTAGATCAAGATGTGTAGATACCTTTGGGGGTTGAATTTCTATAGAGCATAATAGTGCAATAATTCCCTCTACCCCCTTTTTTAGCATCTTGGTCATCTGATGTGAACTAACCAATTATGGAGATTTTGCATGTAATCCATGTAGTTCAATTTTCTTACCTTCAAAATGAAAGCGCATGAATAGTTCTTAGAAGTTCATCTCAATGGTACCTAAGGTTGTGAGCCATTGGACTCCCAAAACAATGTCTATGTTACCCATGGGAATAAAAAACATAGGAGAGTCAAGATTGTACCCACCCATAGTAAGCTTAATACTATGGCATTTGCTTGAACAATTAATTGTGCCACCATCTACAATCATGACCTGAAATTCTAGTGCTGGGTAGATGAAACAGTTCAATTGAGTGGCCAACTTATGGTTTATAAAGTTATGTGTGCTCCTTGAATCAATCAACACTGTCACCTTCTGTTTCTTGAGGAAACCCACCACCTTAAGAGTTTGTGGAGTGTTAATACCTACAAGTGCATGACAAGAGATTGTAGGTTGGGAATCTTCAGGTACCTCCTCTATATCTTCATCATCATCATTGGAGGCATCATCTGCTTCTTCATTTTCATTTGGTCCCTTAATGTAGAATAACTTCTTCTTAGCACATCTATGTCCTTTACTCCACTTGCTATCACAACCAAAACATAATCCTTTTGCATGCTTTTCTTCAATTTGCTGAGGGGTCAATCTAGTAGGTGGAGGAAATGTTGATGATGATATGCTACGATCTTTGAAGTGAGTGAATGGTTGCTTCTTGTTGGCTATGAATTTTTCCTCAGCTCTACATGCTAGGATAATAGATTCAGAAATATTAAGTGGATTAAACATGCATACCTCATGTTGAATGTGGTCCTTGAGTCCACCCAAAAATAGGTCATTCAAGTTTGCATCAAAAATTGTCTCCACATGTAAGGATAGGTTCTAAAAATGATTAATATAATCCTTGATGGAGCTAGTTTGTTGCAATTTTTATAGTTAGCTGAAGTAATTATCTGTCACACTATTGCCATAGTGTAATTGTAGCTGCTCTATAAAAATTGACCAGGTGACATTGAGACTCATCTTTTTCCTTTGAGCACACAACCATCGATACCAAATGAATTGATCAGGTTCAAGATACAAGGATGCCATGGTAACCTTCTGTCCACTTGGAATCTGATGTAAGTCAAAAAAAATCTCCATTTGGTTGAGCCAATTGAGTGGATCTTTTCCATCGAATTTGCACATATTCACTTTTGGTAATAGGTTCTTTTGTGGCCATGGAGTTGGATTTGAAGTAGACTGGTTAGGAGAACCACCCTGGTGGGTTTGTGAAATAGAGTTATCTTGATGATTTGATTGATTAATATTCAAATCCATCATGATATATCCCAAACTATCTTGTATGGATTGCATATTATATTGTATGTCTTGCACCTCACTCTGAATGCCTTGCACACTATAGTCAAGCTGGCTCACTTTGTGATCTATGTCAGAAAACCCTAGTACAAAGGGTCTATTACACCCCCCTTATAACTCCATATCATCCTTTTTAGGAGTTTTTCCTAGAGTTTTAGCACCCTTTCCTCGGCCTCGAGTTTGTGGACCTGCCATAAAAGGGTTTTACGATGTCGACCCTTATTGACACTTTTGACCCAACTTTGACCAAGCGATTTTGGAATTATTTCGGCCTTAATTAAAAATATACAAAGAACAAACTGTATCCAAATTTTTCTAATCTTTCTAAAAATGTAAATAACTCATAAAAATTCTTTGAATTGCGCACAATAGAGCAATTTTATGAAAAACCATAAAATAGAGATAACTTTTGAAAATTAGATCTAAATGATCTAAAATTTTAATGGAAGTTTAATGTGATGATTTATCACCTCTAATAAAAACATTTTAGATAAATTTGTAACCTTTTTTTATATATCACAAAATTAGTGTTTCACCCACAAGATTGCCCAAATCGCAGCTCTGATACCACTTGTAATGAAATTACTTCAAGAATTAAGTATAACAGCAGAATTATATACAAATATGACTGAAATATATCCAAATATATGATAACAGATAAGCCACATTGAGGGGGCGACCTCCAAAAGCTTTAATAAGAGTAGAATTCACAATATGATGATAAATGATTACCCATTACCTCCTATATATAGTCTAACTAGGCCATGGTTACTCCATAGGCCGACATACTAATCTAAAGAAAGCCAAAATTTGGCCACAAGTCAGCCACAATATAATGTCAAAGAGGGATAAGTAAGCCACAAGTTAGTTAATACTATCCTCATACATGTGATAGGTTAGGGGCGTAGCATTATACACCCTTAGATTTATAAATTCAATTTATATTTAGTAGAGTTCTTCTTTCTGCACTAAGAAAAAGATCATTAAATAATCATTTTGCTTCATTTGATATCTTATATTTTGATGTGCATAAATATGTGTGCTCTCTAATAAACACACAAACTAATTTATCTATTCATCCATTCAAATCCAAATATGCTAAAAATATTATTCCCAAAATAAATAAACAAGTTACAAAAAGTCTCAAACCACTTCAAAATCCTTCTACAAAACCAACCCCATATGTCACAAATCAAATAATAAAGGTATTGAATAAAAAAATGAGCATGATTATATAATATCTCCCATAGCTAAACCATATAACACTACCAAATGGAAGCCTCTTCAATTTGATTGGTACCGAGATAGACCAAATGACATATTGTGAAATTTTTTAAATAAATGAATGATTAGAGTCCCTAATAATTCATATTACCCCCTCATATATTTGAGAAGACAAAAGGACAACACTTTTTCAATTATCATGGTATTAATGGTCATTGAGATAATGCTTGTTTTTATCTCAAGTGTGTGTGTGTGTGTGTGTGTGTGTGTGTGTGTGTGTGTGTGTGTGTGTGTGTGTGTGTGTGTGTGTGTGTGTGTGTGTGTGTGTGTATATATATCCAATCAAAGAATCATTTCATATCAAAAATACATATATAGACCTATTCCACATACTTCTCTTAGAGGCTCATTTGAGAATGTCGATACATCCCATGCCGATCCCTATGAGGAACATATGGTCCATCAACCTTCATAGAATATGACTTCTAGTATAAGTCCTCCTAGTGTACTCTTTCATAGGATAGATCTCTCCCACATTGATCTTACCAAGGAACCATTGGTCAATCAAGTCCTTCATAAAGAAACATAGGGAGATGGTAAACTTACATAGTATATACGAATACCTAAAAAAATACATACAAGATCTTTCTATAGATACTTCAAAGATAATTACATAATCATAACTTATGGTCCCATTTTCACATGATCATTACAATAAATATTTCTTATACCCATTGAATTTTATTACATATGATGATCAATTTATTGCTAATATAATAAATTCATTTCAAAAATAAACATACTTGTTACATATTTACCAAATCCTAACATACACCATGGAAACAAATGCAATTCAAAAACTATATAATCACCAATAGAGAATTAAATAGTGTAAATACATTTGACACTAAATAAAACCATGTGAATAATGTCATATATATATGTTGATACATTTTTTATACAAAAATCATATCAATCATATATTGGGGGAATATCCCCTAGGGTATAATCCTCATCATTATCAACATCTACATATCTAACACCTCTTGATGTAGATGCACTAGGATTAAACAGATAGCATGCATACTCTCTCTTCAAAATCACCTAAACTCTACACTATCTCCTCATGCTCCCATCTTGAAGTTTCATATCAATTAATCAAATCTTCATAATCTCAGTGGAACTTTATTAAGGGATGTCTCACATATCTAGATTTGTATGTAACTCTTCATGTTCTATGCCTATAGTATGGTATGCTATCACAACTCTCATAAAATTATTGATTAATGATGTATGTGCACTAAAAATGTCAAAAAATATCTAAATAAATCCATCTCTACTACATATTTAGGCATATTGTCAGTAAGGTCTTGTATCACCTAATACACCAACATTGACCACTCTTGGTTACCTACAGACATTAGAGATACAATACTAGTTAGTGATGTATCTAAAAAACAAAATAATTTATCTAATATTATAACTAAATAAAATTCAAAACTTAAAACTATGGTACTCACATGTGTCCCTAATAGCTAGCTCATCCATTGGTGTTGGTCCTATAGGAGCATCATCGCCTACCTCACCACCTATCTCTCTTCCATCACCACCTTGTGTTGTAAGAATGTCACCTAGGGCCATAGCTATATTAGAAAAAAGAAATGACAATCAGGATCCACCCCACCATTTCACATAGACATCATTACACTCTACATTATCTTCTATATTTATGATAACCATGGGATATCCCTCATCAATTGGGCATGGAGATATATCTACAGTAATAGGTGTTATCCTATCATGTATCCTATGACCACTTTGGATCATCCAATGCCATTAATATAGTGTTGAGGGAATCCTTTTCTCTATCCCATATTTTCATAAAACTTAGACATACTAAAATAAGTCATAGACACTAGGAAATTGATCAACTAACCACATATTGATGCAGACCCTCTGTAACTCATGTCTATCCTTGAGCCATATATAAAAAGTATTATAAGGACACCACATAATCTAATATAGAGCTAACCTATCCAAAATAATATTTTACTCTATTGTGGTATAAATTATACCATATGTAAATACCCACTACTTAGAAAACACATATGGATGAGACCATCAATGGAGGGGACCACCAGTTGGTTGTACCACTATGATATGCCTATAATCCCAAACATGTAGTAGATTTTCCACTCTATTAGCCCTAACATGACTCTCTAATGCAAAAATGTAGAGATTCCCTATATAGGTGGGATAGTATAGTATGGCCTCAATAATGCCTAGTTTGATCAAGTTTAATGTGATCTATAATCACTGAGAAGGGAGGTGAATCAATGATGCAAGATATTTCAAAATTCAATTGTAATACTTTAAAACTCTTAATCAATAACCACAAGCATTGATAAAACATATAATATATTCATCATAGTGAATAAGAAAAATAATTAAATATAACACACATAACACAATATCTACATGGGAAACCCTCTTGGAGAATAAAACCCACTCTCGATCATGCAAAGACATGGACTACTTGTCCTATAATATGATCACAAATAGGAGACATTTTAGTGAAGCACCCACTTTACAAGGAGTTCCCACCCATAAGTATGAACAAGAACCCACTTTTTATGGATGTTAAACACCCACACAAAACCTTATGAAATAAACAACTCCATAACTCTGATTGCATTCAATTTGATTAGAGAAACAATGTATAAAGCTTCTCTTTCAACTCTTCACACATACTCAAACTTTCTCATATAAGCAACACATCCAAACACCCCTTTTGGATTACTCTAGGCTTCTTTAATCATCCTCAATATTCTCTATAATTTATTCCATCCACTGAGCACACTCCCTCTGATCTCTTTCCTTTGTCTCTATCTTCTACTCTCTCAACACATCCACATTCAAGTCTAAAAACCATTGCCTTGGTCTCCACACTTTATAGATTATTCATGAATATTATCTTTTTGGTTGGCCAAAATAATTACCTTAACCTTGAATATTTCTATCATGATAAAACATATCTCAAATCCATTTTCACACATTGGCCATAGAATCCATGGTTCAAACTTAAATAGCTACACCTTTCAATTAGGCCTTAATAGCCCTTATAGGTCCCATGGAGACCTATTACCTTTTTAGCACTTCATCGAGTAAACCAAGAACATAAGATCAATTTCAAATACATGGGTCCACTCCATATGACCTATAAGACATCTTCAAATAAATACTCCCACCAAAACACTCTTTTGCTAAAGCACACATTGCTTAAATAATATTTTATACACAAGAACATCATGAATGAACATACAATCAACTTTAGAGCTCAATAACTTTGATTGTATAGATATTAAAACCTTATAAATAGATTATCTAGATTAACCTTGAATTATTATTCAACTCTTCCTTTTATACAACCATGAAATTCACCTTGGATCAAAAGATATAGATCAAAAACTATACACTAGTTTTCCCTCGTTAATTTGAATATTCAAATTCCAACAGTCATTGTGTAAATGCTAAACATCAGACACTTTGACATCATATCATGACTCATATAAAATTTTTAAAAATATGATCCATATATCTCCTTATGATTATCCTATTCTTTAACCTATAATCACTCACCATTTATCTTAGATCTGTGCTTTCATGATCGTGCCACTTGGTAGTTTTGCATGCCTTTTATACACCCTATACCATTCAGTCAATGCACTTACACCACTTAGTAGGTCTACATTTAATATTATAATATTTTAAATTATTTATTTAACATGCACCATTTATCTCTAAATTCATGATCATATGCTCATCATTGATCTCTATCTAATAGGTTTCATGTTCACCATATATCTATTGATCAAACTCTATGATTATGACACATGTCACTAGCATGTGTAATATTAACTATTTAACTTTTAACCACACCATTGTATCCTTTTTTTTTAGATTAAATTATCTCTATTACATATTTTGTTTTATTAAATTCTCACCATATATTTTCAATATCACAAATTTGGCTAAGTATGGGAACTTGGTAAACTCTGTCTGAGAAGCCAACTTTATACCTTAATAACTTTTGTTACACTCCATGTCTAGACCTGAAATTTAAAATATATGATATCCTTGCATAGGTAAATACATCCATGTATCATAATAATCCTAAAACCTTCACATGTTTGAAATATTACATCATCAATTTTTTTAGTCAGCCTTGTTTGTAAAGATGACTACTTGAGCTTAGACATTCATATGACTATTGAGATGAATTTTGTTCACTTTCATAAGCACTCATAACATCCCATGGGGTCTATAAAACATGACCATACCATAAATTTCCTCACTAATTCAAAAACTCTCCAAACCATCAATCTAATCACTTTTTCATTAATACACTAGTACCACATACTCTTTTTGACATCAATGACAACCAAACATTAATGACTATGTTCAACAATCTCACCCTTTTTCATTGATGTAAATACACCCTTAGAATGAATTATTACTCATTTTAACTTCTTCATTATAATCTTTCTCCCCCTTTGAAATTAATGACAAAGTGTTTCTTCCTCAACATGCCAACAAACATTTATTAACATCATATATGCATTCAAATACTATTTAAGATTCTCAGGATATTTACATGCTTTTTAAGCATATGAATCAGTTGATCCTCCTTTGACATGAACCAATCTAAACTTGAACTTCTCTAATCCTTGGATCTGACAAATTACTCAAATATCTTAGAAATTTCCCCCTAACATCAAGCTTTATCTTATGTCATATGTTGTTTGACATACAATAATTTAAACTTGGGATTTTTTTATCCTTGGACCTATCTACCTGCATAACTCAAAATCTTTCTTTGCTCATGCATGAATATTCAACACCTTATCAATATACATGACTTGGTTTGATCAAGTCATCATATTAATCTTCTTGAATTCACAACTATAGCAGGGATCTTCACACTTATATCATGACTAAAGCATCTTCACATATGCTTCCCCTCACATCATGAAAATATTCTTCAAGCCACTCAAGCTAATTGAGTTAGCTCCCCCTTAGAAAAATGCATCTTGAATATTATAAAATTAAAGACAACATACCTTTGTATTGATTGGCATTTTGATCATTACCTAGAACACACACACTTGCTTCTGCATATGAAAGATGTCTCTTAAGAAGCATAGGTGGAGATACCCACTTATCCTAAAGGGACTAAAATTACAAAAACTTAGAACACTCCCATATCTCCAATCTCTTACTTGAGTTGCAATCCTTCTTCATCTTTAGATTGATTTTGAATGATTTCTCAACCTTATTCTTTTCTTTTATATCAGGATCTTGCTTGATTTCCTTGTCCATTTGGGTAGATAGGGATTGTTCCTTGATAATTGATTTTTTTTCCCTATTCTATTATGAAAAATAATCCAATTTTATCCTATTTTTCATTTACCTACTTAGGTCTCCATTCACTATGACTCCTCTTCATGATAGGATTGATAATTTTTGAGGTAGAATACTAATCATTCTTATAGAACCTTGCTATGTGACCTCTCTCATGACATTTAAAACAAATGAGGTTTCTCAAATTGTATAAACCTTGTGATAGAGATATAATATGATTCCTTGAAGTTTCATGAATTAGTTCATGTACTTGATCATTTGGTCTCATGATG
Source organism: Torreya grandis (assembly GCA_037957365.1). NCBI lineage: Eukaryota > Viridiplantae > Streptophyta > Pinopsida > Cupressales > Taxaceae > Torreya > Torreya grandis. Next base: position 539,610 of record JARHVA010007346.1, read on the forward strand.
AAGATATTACAAAACTTTACAATATGACCAAATCCTTGACACTTATAGCAAAAGATGTCATTCTTTGATTGTGAACCTATTGACTATCTTGAGTGATGGTGTTCATCATGCTTACCATTGTATTTCTCATTTTTCCACGAAAATTCATTCCTTGATCATTTTTTATAATATTTTAACTTATGACCAAATTGATTGTAAAAGTAACAATAACCATTAAAATTGATATACCTCATAAAATTTGGTTTTCTGATATGATTTGTCTTCATTATATCAATACCTTCATTCCTTGATTGATGATTGATCTTCAGAGTCTGATTGTCCTTGTTCACACCAACCTTTATCTTGTCTTGAGTTACATGCTTTTATTTTTTTTGTATCCAAGACCAGTTCTATCACTTACATGTTTTTGACTACTCATAATAGTGTCAAGATCATTTGAGCTCTTTTCAAACTTCACAAATGACTTCACCTTACAAGATATCTTATCTAACTTAGATTTTAATGACTCAATTTCAATGACATACCTTAAAAACTCATATTCTTTGGCTTTTAGGCTTGTAGACATAGTTTCTAATTACTTATTGAGATGCTTGATAGTATCTTCATGTTCCCTAGTGTCATCATTCATTATTTCTTCAAACACATTGAATTGTTTTTCATATTCCTTTATTTTTGACATCATCTCTTTGTTATTTTTATTCTCAATCTTTAGATCTTCAAGATAATTCATCAATTCATCCTTATTATCTAAATCATCAATTATATCTTTTGTCATAGCTTGATTTAGTTTCATTTGAAAAGACTCTATCTTTGATTGATACAAGATACGCTCTTCATCCTTACTATTTAATTCTTTATTAAGAGTATAAACCTGAGTTTCAAGTTATTATGAGATCTCATCATTTACCTTGACTTAATTATTCAACCTAAAATTCTAATTTGCTCCTCATAGGATTTGATCAAGGAATCTTATTTTTTTGTTATTTCTTTGGAGTAACTTAATTTCTTCCATAGTATCTAGATATGTATCTTCAAGAGTGACCTTATCATCTTCTTATTTTGATCTATCTCTACCAAAGAAATATCTAATTAAAGAACATTCACCTTCATCATCACTAAACTCCATGAACAATGTCTTTATGTCCTTATTATGAAAATAATCATCACTACTAAATGTGTTTACTTCTTCTTCTATATATGATTTACTATCTTCTTCATGGTAAAGGCTCTTACTACCTTTATATGATTCTTTATTTTTATTTTTATTATTGAAGAACTTTTTGTACTTATTATTATCCTCATATTTATTGTTCTCGTCCTCATGAGATTCCTTATAAGATTCTTTGAGTTCAAACTTGTCTTGACATTTAGCTATAAAATGACCAACTTTAGCACATGAAAAACATTTAAAAGGAATTTTTCCTTCATACTTACATGATCCTAAATTCAATATTCTTACAATCATGGCTTCAATTTTATCTTCATTAAGATAAAAAAAATTTAAGAATTAACTTGTTCTTCTTAGATTCCTTGATCAACTTGAAGGTTGCTTCCTTATTAGGAGGTATATCCTAATCAACTCTCATCTCATAGGCAATAAGGATGTTATGCAGGTCATCTATATTCAACTAAATGAGATCATGAATTTATTATATAGTAGGGGATTTTAAATAAAACTTGAGTGTAATATTTCTTAATACCCTATGTACTACAATAGCTTTATCAATCACCTCTCCAAGACCTCTGATCATCTTTACTACCTCATCAACCCTTAAAAGATAAGATTCCACATTATCTTCTTCCTTCATTTTGAGACCTTCAAATTACCTTTGGTAGGTATGTAATTTATCTAATTTTACCTTTTAATCTCTTTCATAGATAGTCTATAATTTATCCCAAATATCCTTGGTAAACTTGCCATAGATCACCTTGGTGAACTCAACCTTGGATAGAACACAAATGCTAGAATTCTATTCTCACTCAAATTATTGTTATCAACACTAGTTGGAGGAGTAGTTGGTATAATATAACCATCTATGATATATTTCCAAGTATCAAACCCTAGAGAAATGGTGTATGTCCTCATCCTTGCACTCTATAAAGCATAATTTGACCCATTTAACAACATTACTTACCTTTTAGAGAAACCCTACTTTTGTTGACTTACCATATTATACCTTACATCACCTTCAAGTGGTTAAACTTGAAATTAAGGTCCTTCTCTGATACCAATTATTGGAGGTACAATCACTGAGAAAGGGGTGAATTAGTGATGCAATATATTTCAAACTTCAATTGTAATCTTTTCAATCTCTTAATAAATTACCATAATCATTCATAAAGAATACAAGATGTTCATCATAATGAATAATAAAGATTATTCAAGATCACACTTATAACATAAGATATACATGGGAAACCCTCTTTGGAAATAAACCCACTCTCAAGCCTACAAACACATGGACTACTTGTCCTATACAATGATAAAAAACATGAGACCTTTTAGTGAATCAATAACTTCACAAGGGGAACCCACTTTTTCTAGATTTTAATCACCCTTACAACACCTTATGAAATCAAAAAATCCTCAACTCTAACTACATTCAATCTAATTGGAGAAATAATGTATAACACTTCTTTTTCAACTCTTTACACACACACAAACTTTCTATTACAAATAATGCATCTAAACAACCCTTTTGGATCACTCTAGGCTTCTTTACTCATCCTTAATATAATTTTTACTTTATTCCATCCACTAAGCACACTCCCTATGATTTATTTCCTTTTTCTCTATCTTTTTCTCTCTCAACACATCCACATTCAAGTCTAGAAACCATTTCCTTGGTCTCCACTCTTTATAGAGTCTTCATGAATATATCTTCTTCATTGGCCATAATAATTGCCTTAACATTTAATACTTATATAATGCTAATACAAAGCTCAAATCCATTGTCATAGGTCAGAAATAACATCCATGGTCATACTTAAGCAATTACACCTTTCAGTTAGGCCTTAGTAGCCCTTATAGGTCTCATAGAGACCTATTACACTTTTAGCACTTCGTAGAGAAAAACAAGAAAATAAGATCACTTTAAAATAAATGGTTTCACTCCATATGATCTCTAATACATCTTAAAATTAGTACTCCCACCAAAAAACTTTTTTATTAAAGCACAAATTGCTTAAACAATATTATGTACACAAGAACATCATGAATGAACATATAGTTAAATTTGGAGCTCAATAAATTTGACTATATAGATATTAAAACCTTATAAATAGATTATATATATGAAAATTGAAGTAATATTAAATTTTTCATTTTATACCATGATGAAATTCATCTTGGATCAAAATATATCACTCAAGAACTACATAGTGGTTTTCCCTCATTAATTTGAATATTCAAATTATAATGGTCACTCTATAAATGCTAAACATTGGAAAATTTGAAATCATCTCATGCTCCCTAAAATATTTTTAAAAATTAACTCTATTTATCTCTTTTATTTTATCCTATAATTTAACTTATAATCACTCATCATTGATTTTAGATATGTTCTTCCATGATCATGCCACTTGGCAGTTTTACATACCTTCTATGCACCCTATACCATTTAGTAAATGCACTTGCACCACTTGGTAGTTTTGAATTAAATATAATAATCCTTTGAATTATTCACTTAATTCATTTTTTTATCTCTAATTTCATGATCATACACTCACTATTGATCTCTATTTGACATGTTTCATGCTTGTCGTAGATCTGTTACTCAAACTCGGTGATTATGACACATGCCACTAACACATGCACTATTGACTATTTTAATTTGAACCACACCATTGGATCCTTATATATTCAAATTAAATTATTTCCATTAGATCTATAATCTGATTAAATTCTCATGGAAGATCTTTGATATCACAAATTTGGCTAAGTATGGGAACTTGGTGAACTTTGTCTAAGAAGCCAACTTTACACCTTAATAACTTTTGCTATGCTCCATGTCCAAACCCAAAATTTTAAACTTATGATTTAATTTCATATGTTAATCCATACATGTATCAAAATACTCTTAAAACATTCACACATGTGAAATATGATGTCATCAATCTACTTTTTCAACCTTGTTTGTCAAGATGACTACTAGAGCTTAGGCATTCATATGACTATTATGATGAATTATGTTCACTTATATAATAACTATAATCACTTATAAAATCATTTATGGTCTCTAAACAATTTACATACCATCAATATCATCCATCAATTTCTTCACCAATTTAAACACTCTCTAAACCATCAATCTGATCACTTTGTCATTAATGTACTAGTACCACATGCTCTTTTTGACATCAATGACAAACAAACATCAATTAATATGATAAAAAATACACTAATTTATATATTATAAAATAAATAACAATATTCCCACCCTCCAAAACTATAAATTATTCTATCAAAACACAAACAAACTTTTACACCTATATAACGTCACCTCTAATAATGATATAAAATTGAATCATGATACTAGGATCTACATAAAGATCCCCTTGAAGAGTAAAATATACATGGTAACATTTAATATAGCCTTGACTAACATATCCATCAACCTAAACTCTCTTTCCCCTAATTGGCAACTGAAAAATATGATACACATCCTCTAAGGTGACTATCATCTCGCATGTGAGAAGCCAAAATGTAAATGTATCTATATTCCACATCTTAGCTAGGGATATGATGAGGTGTAAATAATAATATTTATATCCCAAATGGTCCATATGACCCAAACCTTCTTTATCAATAACAACTTAGTTGGTTGCATCCAGACCCAACTCTGTTAATGTCAAATAATGTTACCTATGCCAAAACACTCGAATATGAATATCCTTATACAATAAAGGAAAAAAAATAAAAACTCCTTAGTGATTATATTTGGATGAAAAATATGGAAATAATAGTTAATTATATAAAAAATAAAAGGACATTAGTTTTATATGCTAGCATCCATGTGGGATAGAAATGTTAGATGTTAATATCCATGCTGGACAAAAATGTCACACACTAACATGTAACAATAGACACTTTCATCAAGGTACCAATGAAAATATTTAGAATTCCAATGTAAGATTTTTATCTCCTATGAAAAATACCTAAAAACACACCTAAGATGAATTTTTTTCAAAAAATCAAAATTATCAATAAAATGAAAGAAACCCTACTTACCGGCTCAGAAAAATCCTAGTCAACTAAGGCACTCTAGAACACATAAAATCATAGTGAGAAAGGGGATAATTTATGTGACATGGATTTTTTCTAAACTCAAATCTCAAAATTCACAAAAGTTCAAAATTCAAATGATTTCAAAATTGTATTACAATGCACCTAATATCCCACTTTTGCACCAACTTCAAGTCTTCATATCTTGAGCCCTAGTTATCTAAATTTGAAATTCCAAGTTATATTTGTATCTAGAAAATGAAACCTTCTATTTTATACCAATTTTTCAAATCTTTAAACACTGCCAAAAATTTCTAAAATTTTTACTACATATATTTTTAGTTAGACTCTAAATACTACCAAAAACAATGCTACAAATTATTGTTCATGATATTTTAAAAATAATATCAAGTGAAATCATATCAAATGCACTATCCATTTTCCTTTTTCAAGGAGATTAACATTATGAAAAATATCACCTCCTCTCAAAAGTGGGGGCATCTTAATAAGGGCATGTTTATAAATATGTTTTACATAATCAAATATGGTTTGGACATTCTCCACACCTATTCAACATATACACATTGGTACTTATTATATTTTTCATATTTATCCATATGCCTCTTGATTTTTGCTCATTACAAAATTTTAGAAGAAGATAAAAAACTAGTAATAAGGCTATGGTATAGATACTTGGTTGTTGATGCATGCATAATCTAGATGAATGTGAGATATCCTCTTTGTATTATAAGGAATAACCTATAGATAAGAAAGCACTAACAAAAGGGGTTGTTAGAAACATAGTTAGGTGGACTACCTAACATGAGCTAGATCCAAGAAGTGTGAGCTTACTAGGAGGATATCAATCCAATATTTGGTAACAATTAAGTTGAAAGAGATAAAATTAAGATACTTGCATCAAATAATAGAAAGGAAATAAAATGAAATACAATAAGAAAGTGAATTATTAATAGTGAAAATGACTAAATATAACAAAAGTGGGCCAATACTAGTGCTAAAATATATCAAATCAGGTTCATAAAATTAGGTAGGGGTTTGTGATCAGGTGAAGACACAAAAATTAAGATTTGGTTGAGGGTAAGGGGTTAGAAATAACTTTTTGTTTCTTAGCATAGTGACCATTGGTGGTTCGGTTGATTGTCGATGACTGGGTTGACTATTACTGGTCAAGTAATTGTTGATGGTTGGGGGTGACCATCAATGGTTATGATAATCATCTATGGTTGCCTATGATATTTTAAAGGTTTTAAAAAAGAGTTACATAATGGTTATTTGATCAGGTAAGGGTCTATTCAAGGGTTTGGTCAGAAATGGGAGGTTAGAAGATAGGTGTAGAAAGGTCTGATGGGGGAAGAGGTTAGAAACTAGAATAATAAAACCAAAGTATAAATATACCTATTGCTTGTTAAATGGTTGATGGCTAGAGAAATTTTGGTACAGTAACGGTACTTTTCCTTAAAATAAATTTTGATATAGGTTTGGATCTCTATTGATGTTACTGAATTGTTTGAAGAATACTAGCTAGTTAGAAGCTTGAATACTTGTGTGCAAGAATGCTTGTGATGATGGATCCATTTCACCTCCTACTCACCTAATTTATAGGAAAAGAGAGATGGAGGGTAGAAGGTTCCCTAGTAGGTTGGATTTTTTATTTTGATGCTTGAGATTTCATTAGCAATGGGCAAGGTAGATATATTTAATTGTGTCATGTTATCTTGCATAGCTAGTGTTTGTGTAAGAATGAAGAGGACCTAATTGTCGTTGATCAACCTAACTATTAGTGGTTAAGTGTCCAAAGGAAAAGGAGTCAAGTTGGGTTAAAATAGGTTGGGTTAAGGTTAAGTTAGTAAGTTAGTGAGTTTAGTTAACTAAGTATCTAACTAGACTTAGGGTCTGATGTGTTGGTTAGTGGGTTAAGAAGGGTTAGGTGGTCCCTATGGTATCTTGAGGCATTTTAACATCTAGTATATTTTTTTATAATGTATACATTTTTCCATTTTTTATTATGTGTATTTAAATTAACAAGATAAAAAATAAAAATAGATTATTTGGTTGAAGGTCTTATTATCTTGAGTATGAGAGGAGGTGTTTCCCCTCAAAGTAGGAGTTGACGAGTTGAAAACAAAATTGAGTCAAGTTTTGATAAGCGATGTATGGTGAGTCATGGGGTTAGTGAAAAATGTATTTGGGAATTTGAAATGAAAAAATACACATAAAATGAGATTAATTATGATATCCAAGATCACACATAGACTAAGGTTACCAATATTGGTAAAAATAAGGTTGGTTTTAGAAGGATTAGTGACAGGGTAACTAGGTCATGACATTAGGCATAGTTGATCAAGTTATTCCTATCAAGTCTCCTAGATAGGGTTAATGATTTCATAGGTATTTGAGGTATGAAGTGTTCCTTTTAAAAACATAAATGGTCTAGTTTTTTACTAGGCAGTACAAATTCAAATGTTCAATATGGTAAGGTTATTCAGTGTGGTAAAAAAACTAGACAAGGTCATCATAGAATATGCAATTGTTCAAGCCATAAAAAATGGCCAACATCAAGATGAACATGGTCTAATGGTTGGTTGGATAAGGTTAATATCAAAAAAATTAGGTTTTGGTTTGGTGGAGAAAGGTTATCTCTAAAGATTTTTAAAATGTGGGTTTCCTGACTAACAGGCCATGGATGTGGATCCAATTGGTGGAGGTCCACAAGTATAGGTATAGGGTAGATAGGTAGGAGCAACACCAGTTATTCAATAGGCATAAATTATAGGGTTATAGGGATAGGTTTCTAGATTACATGTGAGAGAGATCAGGCCAAGACCTCACTAGGCTTGGTGAACTAGGAGAGGAACACCTTGAGATAGAGGGTAGGAGTAGTGGTAACACTAGCAAGACCACTAGGTAACATCCCTATGGCATGGTAATTGGCCATAGTGGAGGAGTTAAGGTATTATGAGGCCATAGTTCTAGCATAATGTCTTGAGTAAACTTGATGGGGATAGTACAGAACTAGTTTAGCGAGTGGGGTAGTTGTAGTGACTCTAAGTGGGATTCTTCAGTGAGTGGATAGGTAGGTAACCCAAAGGGACAAACACCAGATGGTTTTTATAGTGTAGGTATAGTAAGGGCTAGTGGGAGTAATGCCCCAGGGGTATGATATGATATGATATGATGTATATGTATAGATGTACATGATTTTGATATCAGATTGTGTGTTGATGTAGTGAGATGTACATGCTTTAAGAGTGAGAGAGATCATATACATTATTACATGTATTATTTCGTTTGATGATATGATGTATGTGATGTTCATATTTAGATGTGTTTTATGGCTCATGGTTTATGGTTTATGGTTTAATTATTTTGATATGTGATGGTTTATACTTATGAGATGTGGACTCAATAGCTTAGGCATGTGATGATTATAGATGATGGGTTGTTTTTGTTCATGGATATGATTTTTTCATGATCATGTGTTATTTTATTATGGTTAATGATGTGATTTGATATTATGTTTATGTGGTTTGATGTATTTCATTGATTATGGATGTGATGTTTGCTTATAGTTTATGATCATGGATATAAAGTAAGTTGGATAACCAACAAGATGTGAGAAGAGAAATGAGAATCATGAGACATAAGTCTACATGAACTAATGATAATAAGGTAAGGAAAAATTATGATGCCTTTTCATTGGTGAAGACAAAATGAAACATCAAAGTTAGATTGGCTTAAGGAACATAAACCTTTTGAATGCCTCACATTAGCATGCTTTGATTGATAAAAGGGTATTTTGAACACATTGTGTCAAGTAAACCCACAATCCCTTGATTTATAGAGGGTATAAAGGGGAGGTAGGTGATAGGTGAAAGGTTAATGGGTAATAGGTAAGGTAACCTTATATGGGTTAGTTTTCCTTTTCTATAGGTGACCTAAGAACCATATTATACAAGTCCATGTCTTCATGCAAGGTGTAGATTGATCAATGCAGGAAGTCTACTAATGTTAGATAATAAAGTTGAATACAACTATCTTGGGATAGCTTATTCTAATTTTGATATAGGATCTTTTGTTATTTCTATTATTTTGATAGGTTTTTGAAGTTGATCGATGTGGGAAGCTTCAAATAATTACTTTGACCTATTTGACTTAGCCATCCTTCAAGGCAATGGTCTAACTTTTGGTTTGTTTATTTGGTAGCTGTCTTTCAAGGGAGCAATCTATCTTTTAATAAGTTTAGTCTTGGGTCATTGTCCTATAAGGGAGTAGCCTACAATGTTATAGATATGTTACCCAAGTGATATTTTAGTATCCCAAATTATTTTGATGCTAGGTTTAGACATGGACTTGTTTATATAAGCTTAGAGGTTTACCTTTATCAGGGAAAAACTTTAGCACAAAAGGTTAATGGTAGGTGAAATGGGTGGTTTTGAGAGATGATAACCATAGGATTCCATCTTGTTAGAGACAAAAAAGTATCCATGAGAACTATGGTATAGGTAGAGCCATGGTACCCATATTTATGATTAGGCTATAACTATGATGATTAATCACATGGTTATATAATTTAATTGATTGTCCTCAAAAGGATAAGGATAAGTAAGTGAAGGTGAAAATCTCATAAATCAAGGGACAAGTTTAAGTTAGACAAAAAGGTGATTTTGATCCCTATTTTAACAAAATAAAGGATGCAAATACAAAGAATTGAGAGGCTCAAGTTCTAGTTTGCCTTCGATAGAGGATAAATGATAAGCTCTTGATACATACTTGTGGCTTATGATATAGGGTCCAAGCCAATTGAAATAAAAATTACCTCTTTTAATTTTCTCCATATTGGTTACATGTTATTTTTCATTTAAGATGAGGTCTCTGATATTGAATTCTTGCCCTTTTAGGTGTTTATTATAGGCACATTTAATTCACTCTTAATAGACATGAAGGTGGTTAAGTGTAGCTAGGTGATGCTATCAAGTAGCTCAATCATGCTAGATATTCTTGATGATAGTTTCTCTCAGAAATCATATCTTTCAAGGTTATGAGAAGAAAAGGAATTTGGACTTTGAGAGGTAAGACTACCTCTACTATGAAGACTAGAGAGAAATGGATAGCACCTGTAGAGGTTCAAATTCTAGTGCAATAAACCCATAAAGAGAAAGGGATGTGAAAGTACCAATCCCAACCTGAAGCACTGAATACTTTAATCAACATTTTGTTAAGGTTTTTTTATAGGCTTTCACTTATCCATTTACTTATGGATGGTAAGGCAAGGAAAATATTAACTTGATGCCAAATTCATCACAAAGACCTTGGACTTGTTTGTTTTTGAAAGATTTTCCATTATCAATGATGATCTTATGAGGAACACCAAAATGATAGATGATATGATGATTGATGAAGTCAACAATCTTATCAGTTTTGGTCAAGATAAGAGGAATATCTTCCACCCACTTGGTGAAATAATTAGTGGTGGTGATGATGGATTTTTGTCATTGTGAAGAGTGAAGATTAATTTCCTCAATGAGATCGAGTCCCCATTATGAGAAGGACTATTAGTCTTTGGATAGTTGAAGGCCATGGGTAGGTGCATGATGTAGATTGGTGTGTTGTTGACATTTAACACACTTATATACATAATCACAATAATCCTGATTGAGGATGGGCCAATAGTAGCCAAGGTGAAGGATACATTTAGAGATAGCTAAAACACTAAAGTTTTTCCCATAAATTCTATCATGCATTTCTTTGATAGCATGGGAATCTTCATGACTATGTAGATAATGAAAAAATATGCCGTCAAAGCCATGCTTGTAAATGATTCCCCCTAGTATGGTATAATGAGAGGTACTCTAAACAAAATATCTTTGGGAATTCCTAAAGAGGTTGGGAGGAATTTTGTTGAGGTTGAGGTAGTGAAAGGTTTTATCATACCATATGTTTGATGGAGATTCTTCCACACTACAAATGGTAGGAAGGTCAGAATAGATATAAGGTGGTGTGATACAGTGGTGGATGGTGACAAATAGTTTAGAATCAATAGGTGTGAATGGTATTTGGGAAGAAAAGGAATCCATTGTATCCATGAAATTATTAGTATATCATGGAATAAACTAGATAAAGTAATGATCAAATGATGCTAAGAGTACATCTACTAGTAATTTGTACTTTTGAAATACATCATTTTACATTGGTAGGATCCATTGACCTGGTTGACCACAAGTTAAGAATTCCCAAAGACACTGATCATCTTAACTCCTAAGGTTAAAGTGGTTTGGAGACCTATCACTAGGGTTTCATACTCAACCACATTATTAGTGCACTCAAAATCAAGTTTGAAGGAAAGGGGAAGAGGTTCACCATCTAGGGTAATGAGAATAACTCTGGTACCCCCATCATGATGGTATTTAGAGCCATTAAATAACATGGTCATTTAGTAGGTAGGGTCCTATTGAGAAAGAGTCATGATGAACTCATCCATAAATGCAAGAGGAAGTGGTTAGTTATTTGGTAAAGGAACCTTGGCTAATTGGTTGGTAATGACTAGCCATTTAATCAACTTCTACTAGAGGAACTCAAGTTCAAACTTACCTAAAAGCATGAGTCACTTAGCCATATGTTAGTTTTGGTATGGTTTAGAGTGCATGTACTTGAGGGGGTCAGTGTTAGTGATGATGAAAGTTTTTTGGTTGAGAAGGTAATGATGAATTTTGGAAGCCACAAATACTAGTCCAAGGCAAAGTTTCTTAGAATGGGTGTACCAAGTCGCATACTCTATAAGTGTTTGATTTATGTAGTAGACAACTTGCTCTTTATTTTGTTCATCATGGTGAGTGAGCATTGCCTCTAAGGAATGGTTAGTGGTGGAAATATAACATTATAATAGTTGGTCCTCTTTAGGAGGGGTAAGAATGTGTGGAGAAAAAATGTATTCTTTGATTGAATCAAAGGCTTATTTACATTCCTTAGTCCACTTAAAAGATGTATCTTTCTTGAGGATATGGTGAAAGGGTTGGCATCTATCTGATAACTAAGAGATAAAGTAATGAATGGATCAAAGCTTCCCCTATAGGCTATGAAGTTACTTAAGGTGGGTTGGAAGAGTTATCTCTAAAATTTATCTGACTTTGGTAGTGCCTACTTTGATTCCTCAAAGAGAGATGATAAAGTCAAGAAGATTTCTAGATAAGACCCCAAAAATGAATTTCTTGAGGTTGAGTCTGACATGGAAATGGATTAGGTGATCAAAGATGATGGTGAGAATATCTAGATGATCTTCGTGATGTTTCAATTTCCCAAAGATGTCATCTATATAGTCCTCTACTATTTTTTATATGAGATAATGGAATATGTAAGTCATCACACACTGGCACGTTGTGTTAACATTTTCCAAACCAAGTAGCTTGACTTTGTATCAAAAGGTTTCCCATGTGGTGATGAAAAAAGATTTTTATTGATCTTTGGGGGAAATCAAGATTTGATTATATCCCAAAAAACCATCTATGATAGATAACATCTTGTGGCAAATGGTAAGATAAAAAAGTTGGTCAATATTAGGCAAAGGGAAATCATCCTTTGGGAAAGCAAGGTTGATGTTATGAAACTAAGTATAGAGTAAAATTCCCCTTATGGGCTTGGTGGTGGGAATAATGTTAAAAACCCATTGAGGATAATCGATGGGTTGGATGAAATTGATAGACAAGAGACACTAAATATCTTCTTTGACTAGAAGGGTGATATGGGGGTGTATCTTGTGAAGCTTTTGTTGAATAGGCTTAGATCATGATTGGTGATAATCTTGTGGAGGGAAATGTAAGGGTTAATTTTGGGCATTTTTTGATAGGACCAAGTAAATTTTATGCTTCATTCATGAAAGAAAGAATGGTAATCTTGTTGCTCCACAAAATTTAAGGATTGACCAATCTTTACAATGTGAGGGTTATCCTAATTACCTAAGTTAACATCAATAGTGGATTTGTTCAACATGGTTTGGTCCTTATGAGGAATGGATTTATGGATAAAATAATTCCCCACATAGAGGTAGGTGAGAATGGATTCATCATCCTGATGTTGGATGGTGTTGATGGTAGGAAAATCATTTTCTACCATTTCAGGATGAATGAGGGAAAGGATTTTAGTTCAACCACCTTTTTGATAGGTCAAAAGCCTAAACTAACAGTATTGATCCAAAAAAAAGTTAGGAGGGATGATATCAAAATCCTTAAACTTTAAAGGAGGTTGGGTTGGTGAGGATGGGATATCCTCATTGATATTAGCGATGGGTTTTGGTGAACTAATTGGTTCCTCTAGTGGTATGAACCCAAGTCTAAAGAGCTGATTAGGTTTTTGGGTTTTGATTGAAGGTAACTCGTGAGGTCCATGTTCATAATAGTTAAGGCCAAATCCCTTTCAAGCACACCTGTGAATGTATAATTTAGAAAATTTTATTTTGTCTAGATAGGAGAAGTTAGAGGTAAATTATCAGATGGTAGAAGTAGTGGTGGAAGTAAGAAGTGGATGATCAAGTCCCCCATAAATTAAGTTAGTTTGATGATTAGGAGGCCCAAAATGGATGATGGTTATGATGTTTAGGTCATAAATAGGATCATAGTCAAGGTTTCCATACTCTTGAGGAGTAGGGAAGGCATCTAAGGCTAAAATATGATAGTCCCCCAGTGAGAGATGTTAGAACATGGGATCCAAGGGGTCCTTTAAAAAGATTTGAGAATAAGGGATAGATGAGGGTTGAAACTTCATCAATAGTAGGAGTAGATTGTTGTTGGTTGGTGGTGAGGTGGATGAGGGAGGAATAAGAATGTCATTGGATCGATATATCATATTGCATGATGTAAAAGGACTAGGTTCAACTTTGATGGTAACAACTTGACCTTCATGTTTGAATTTGACATATCAGTGTAAGGTAAATGAGAAACAACTCATGGCATAGATCCAAGGCATCCAAGTAATATGTTGTATTATAAATTGGAATCTACAATTTAAAGAGTTTTAGAATTGTGTGAGGTCCCAAGTGGATGTGGACGATGAATACCCCCAAGGTAGTGGATATAGTATCATTGAAGGAGTGAAAGACCACTATAGTTTCTCACATGATAATCTTAGGAAATTGGAGTTGGTCATAAACATGAAAGGAGATAATGTTAATGTTATTTATTCCATCAATTATCACCCTTCTGATGTGGGTCTGATTGATGTATGTAGTAATGAAAAGGGGAGGATTGAGATCCTCAAAATGAATAGAAGGTATTTTTAAATCCTGAAAGGTGATGAAAGTAGAAATTTGAAGGGCTCTAATAAAGGATGTGAGAGGTTGAGGGTCTTATGGTTAAAACTCTATTGATTTTAGGGCCTCTATCAATTCTTGGCAATGATGGGGCAAGGGGTTGATTAGTTCATAAAGGCTCATCTTCACTAGTGTCTAGTGAATTTGTTTTAGAACCACTCATTGGATGGATTCAAAAGGGTTAGAAGGAGAGGCACCCAAAATGGATATTTTGGATTTTGGAGAAGGTGAAGTTAAAGGTGTGGGTGCTTGGTTTTGGTTGTAAGGTTGAGGGGTGGAAGGGTATGTCCATGGTATGGACACTTTGGCTTTTCCCTTAGCCTCTTGTTGGGCCCAAGATCAAGTAACCATATGGATAGTGTGGATTAAGGGAGGTGTTGGGCTAGATAGTTGCTTCAGTTACTCTTCAATTTCAAATGATATTGGAGGAGTAGGTAAATGTTGGATGGTTTGAGTTGGTGGTTGGGTTGGTAATGGACTTAAGGGAGGTTCATTTTATAATACATCATCCTCATCTCATAAACTATAGACAAAGGCTTAGAGATCTTTACATTTCTTTATGTCATGTCTAGGAGTCCTATGGTACAAATAGATAAAATTGTCATTAAACCATGATGGTTTAGGATGTGAAGGGTCAAAAGGGTTGATAGGTGGTAGGCTTAAGGAAGAGGTTTGAAATAACCTTTATATAATGGTCAAATAAGACTCAAGTAAAGGGGTTGAGGGTGTTGGGTTTTTAGTATTAGGAGAGGGTGCCTTCTTATAAGTAAGCTTCACCACAGAAGTTGTAGATGGTGAAAAGGTTTTGGTAGGTGGTTTTGGTTAGGATTATTTGTTTATGGTTAGTTTTGAGGTGGATGGTGAGGGTTTGGAAATAGGTGGGAAGGTAGAGGTAGATATGTTAGTTTAAGAATGATGGGGAGTTTGATGATTTGGTAGAGGTATGTGTAGGTATGGTTCACCTTCTTGGTATAATGATGAGCTTATGGGATTGTATAAGGATGAGGTCCTAAGATAAAATGTAAGTGTGAAGGGGTAGTATAACTATAGTTTGAGGTGGTAGTCTAGGTGGTTCCACCTTATTAGTTAGTTTGGTTGGGGTTTTCTTGGGTGGATTATATGTGGTTAATTCCAACTTTAAAGATAGGTAAGCAAGGTTAGGTGTAGGAGTTATTCCTAGATTCTTGATGGGTTGGGTTAGAGAGGCATAAGGTGATTTGAAAATTTTAGATGGAGGTGGGTTGTATGGTTCCTCTATGGTTTTGGAGGAATAAGTATTTAAGGATGGGGTTAATGATATGTTTGATGGTGGATGAAAGTGGGGTTAAAGGTTTAGGTTTGTTTTCGTAAGGGAGTCCAAGATGATGCCAAATTGTGGCTCTATCTAGGTTGGTTGGGAAGTGAACTCTAGACTTTGGACTAATATATAAAAATACTTGTAAACTAGTTTAATCCCTTGGTCATTCGTTTCAAAGGTTAAGCCCAAAGGTGGAGGTGAGGGAATGGTTTCTTCACCTATGTTATTAATGGAAGGTTCCAAGATTTGGGAGGATATTTCCTCCATGGAAGGGGTATACAAGGTAATCTTTTTTTTTAGGATGGTCCCTAAAGAGAGAATTAGTGGTTCTAGGATAGGGGAGGAAGGTTTGATGGCCTCAAGTGAAGGGACAAAGATGGTTGATTCCTTTGTTTGGGTGTCCAAAGGAATGGTAGCTAGTTTCAACACTTTAATAATTGGAGTAGGGGAAGATATAATTAAATCAATGGTTACCTCCTTTGGTATTTATACCAAAGGAGATGTGGATATGTTCATGGTTTCATCAAGTAAAGAAAGAGGGGTGGTTGTTTCCTTTATTTGGGTGTCCAAAGGAATATAGGGTGAGTCTGCCACTTTAGTGAGTGTAATGAAGGAAGAGGTAGTTGAGGTAATGGTATCCTTAATGATAGGTTCACTAATAATGACATTAACCATATGGACCTCATGAGCATGAGATGATTTTGGTTTATTATCATCATAGTTGCTAGAAGGGGCATGTTTGGGAAAAGGTTTATGAAAGCTATCAAGGGACTGATTTGGGGTGCATTGGGATTATCAAATACAAGTTCCCCCTTATCAATCATGTTTGGACAATAGTTTTAAAGGTATTTCACCTACTAACATCATGTCAAATGATGTGGTAGAAAGCACATAAATCATTATCATTGTACCAACCAAGTGTAGGGTGAGAAGCATCAAATTATTTGGGAGGTTTTATGCAAGGAATTTATATAATGTTAGCTTTGAGAAATTTATCCAAAACTAAAGCATAAGACTCCCCTATTAGAATATATATTTTTAGGCTAGCTCAGTTTTGGTTTTAGTTTTGTTGGTTATATGAATTAGAGAAATTGGTTGGGTTGGTTGACAATTAGAGGTGGAGTAGTTTTAAGGACAATCAAGTTTGTGGATTCCTTTGGTTTAATATTGGGATGGTTAGATTGATTAGTGGTCTTAGATGAGTAAGGGTCATCAGATTTAAATCTATAATTTTTGTTCCTCAATTTCAATTTTCCCTCATCAATGGTTATAATTTCCAATTTGTGTGGCATGTGAAAGCCTCATTAAAAGTCTTATAATTTTGAACTTGAGAAGTAGGGGAAATATGTTTGGCATAACCCTGAGAGAAAAGTTCAACCAACTAAGGTTGGGGTAAGGAGAAAGAAAGTTGGTTGATAAGACCTCTCAATCTAGCTATGAAATCAACAATTGATTCATCATCAAATTGCTTAATGGAATAAAGGTCGGTAATAGAGACTAATGGGTGTTGTCATCCCCTTCATTTAATCAACTTTCTATTGATGTCATATTTAACCAGGGTTGTGTCTAAAGCTATATGCAACAAGAAAAATCATAGCAATTTAGTAATTGAATGGAGGTATTTGTATTTTTGTTTTGTTTTGGGGGGTTTTTAATGTCTTAAGGATTTATTGGTTAAAATCTTATTGGAATCAAACTATGTAAATCTACTAGAAATAAACACACATTGCAAAAATGAAATAGATTGATGGAAATAAACACACATTACAAAAATGAAATTGATTGCTGGAAACAAACACACATTGCAAAAATGAAATATATTGTTGGAAACAAACACATGTTGTAGAAATGAAATTGATTTCTAGAAACAAACACATGTTGTAGAAATGAAATTGATTACTGGAAACAAACACACATTGCAGAAATGAAAATTTAATCTAAAACGCCTGCAGGAACAAATTTACAACAAATCTTAACTTTAAGAATTACACACTTGTTAGGAATTATAGGTCTCTTAAAATGTTAGAATCACAATCAACAAAAGATGGATAATCACATCCTAACTCATCTCAGATCAAAATAATAGTTACAAAATGCAATCAAACTTAATAGAAAGAGAGATTAAGATGAGGTCATTTATTATACATTTATTGGGCATATCTTAGACTCATCACTTCCCCATACTTAATTATTTGTAAGTCCCTTTACAAACTTCACTCTTCAAATTTGGGATTGTATATCTTGCATTCCATTTGATTTCTCATATCAAATGGCTAGAACTAAATATCCCAATGCTTTGATTTAGAAGTACTATGCCCTACTCTTGCTTCTACTTTTATTTTCAATTCCTCAAATTGAGTGGGATGTTGAAGTTCTCTGTTTTGCCAAGGAGATATGGGGGTGAGAAGTAGAGGTGGCTTTGTCTGCATTCCTATCCATATACTCAGGGGAGTTTCATTGATCCATAGAATTATTGTGCATATAGGTTTTGCCCTTTCTAAAGTCTAGATCAAATTTGAAGGGGATATTACTTCCCTTATTTTTAATGCCACTGGGAGAAATTCCCATCTTTTTAAACATGCATCATAGATATTATCAAAATTTGCCCTTTCATAAGAGGTGAAGAAATCCATGCTTTTTTGTAAACTAAAAAGATAAGGTCCCTTGAATTTATCATTAAATGCATGGGATTGGAAATATGTAGCGAAGGTGAGTGGATTATCGTAATGAATTCTCATACAAAGACCAGATGAACTAGCCTTTGACTAATGCTCTGACTCCCTTTCTTTCCATGCAATCTGATTTCGAAGAATAGAGACAAATGTGTTAAGTTGGCTTTCTCCTACATACAAATTGATCATAAAACTTTTATTTCTTTCTAGCATAAAATTATAGAGGTAAAATTCACAAAGAAGGTTTTTCTGTTCTATATTAGCTAAGGAGTAGGTGGTCGAGAAATCAACTTCATCTTTTATTTCATGTGGAAGGCCACATGTATCCTTGCCAACTGCCAGTGAATGAATTGTTCCTCTAAAAGCATGCTATAAACAAGAGAAGGTCTTCTGCATGCAAGCAGCTTGTCACTCATCATAAAAACTATTTGTATTTTCACAAGACATTTTTATTTATCATTTTCCCCATAAAATTTGTCTTCCCATTCCTTCCTTGCTTTCTCTTCTTTTGCAAGTTTGCCTTTCAAGTCTGTATTGGATGATTTGATTTCAATGAGTTCTTTGCATGTGTCATCCCATAACTACTTGAGTGGTAGATAAGTTAATTCAGTTTGTACAAAGACTATTGACACAGAGGTTTGTATTGTACATTTTTCCTTGTTCTCCATTAGTTGCCTTTTAATTTCTACTAATTCCTCATTCTTGGCTGTGAACTGGTTTGTTAATTTTGCAAAGAGCATTTCCTTCTATTCTAACTTGAGTTTGAGGAAGTTCAATTCCTCATCCTTTTCCTTGATAATGAGTTCTACTCTAGACAAAAATAGAGCCTGTTTAATCTACTAGTTTTATTCTTTTTCTGAAAGTTCTTGGGGAGTTAAGCATTCTTCTTCCACCATAGGGGATTTCCCTTTCCTTCTCCAAGATGCATGTTCATCTTCTGCATGTGATGGTGTTGCAGTCTCATTCATTTCTTGGAAAACTATCTCCTCAAATCTTTATATATTTTTTTTTCTACTTGGCTTGGTCTAGGAGGAGTCATGGCTATGCTACCCAAAATATCAGTAGCTTCAGTTTCTAGCCTTTCTTGTTCTTCCAGCTCCTCTAAACTTTCTTTAGACTTTTTATGACATTTTATTTCTTGAGGAGCCTCAAAATTTGCAAACATAGGTCTCCTCTTAGAACTTCTTCTAGTTTTCACCTTTTGCTTAGGCCTAAGTGAACTATCATTATCAGAGACAGGTACCCGTTCTTTTATAGCCTCAGCAAAAGAAGAAATGACTTGAAAAGGTATAGTAGGGTCTACAATTTTAACTTTTCTTCCAAATTTTATTCTTTTTGGTATTTCATCTTCCCCTAATCTTTTCTTTTCTATAGCAATTGTAGCAATTTTCAAATGAACTGAAGGAGTAGGAGGAGTTGCTATTGTTCTTTTGGGAATACCAATGTTTTGTCCAAATTTTCCAAGAAAATTTTCCCACATTTTTTCCCCATTTTTATTGGAAAAGAAATGGTGTTGGCATACTAAATGCACTAACCCATGATGTCTAATTTTTCCTACACCCAAAGAATACCTCTGGGCCATGGTATGGATGGAGTAAAAAAGAAACCCTAGAAGGTTTACTATATATTCTAGTTTTTTGGCTCCATATCTAAGGTGTATAAGGATTTTTAGGACGTCTTTTCCTATTGTCCCAAATTGTCCATCATAGGTTAAATATTTAACTATCCAGAATGCTACTCTGTCAAAGGGTTTGGGCAAGCTAGCCCTCTTAACTCCTTTGATGATTTTCTTTGTATTATAAATATACTGGGGTTCAACTTCCCCTTCTTTCAATAGGGTTTTAGCTAGGTCTTTTAATGTCCCTTTGATAGGGTATGGGACATGCATTATTGGTATTTTAGACATCTCACTTATGATATTCATATAAAAAAATGAAAACCTTCCTAATATTTGTCCTTGTTTGCTCTAAATTGATAATAAATTCTCTTACTAGTTCATCATTGTATTTGGGAAATTTCCTTAGAAACTCCAACCATCCTACTTATTGAAAGATATTTGCTACTTCTTCATCTGCAAGGAGTTGGGTATCATTGTCTGGTTCTGAATTATTTTTTATTCCCATGATTCATTCTCATTTTAATCTTTCACAAGTTAGCTAAAAATTGATTCTCATATCAATGGAATTGATGATTTTAGCTACAAAACTAGCAAATTTGGTTACTGATTTGGTGAATTTAGTTGTGGAATTACTGTACTCAGCTACGAAACTTATCAATTTTGGCTGTGAAACTACTATTCTCTATTGTGGAACTAGTGGATTTAGTTGCTTCAATCATAAAAATGATTCTTTATGGTTATCTGCCAACTCATTCCATCATCAATATCCTTCTCATGATTTTGCACATTTAACCATGATGTATAAGAGATGACTCATCATACTAATCTTTCTAAATCAAGTCTAATCACACATGCAAACTTTCCATTTAACCT
Source organism: Torreya grandis (assembly GCA_037957365.1). Classification (NCBI taxonomy): domain Eukaryota; kingdom Viridiplantae; phylum Streptophyta; class Pinopsida; order Cupressales; family Taxaceae; genus Torreya; species Torreya grandis. Next base: position 560,613 of record JARHVA010007346.1, read on the forward strand.
TTAACAAGTTAAAAACATAATTACCATCCTTGGTGATGTAATCCCTCCATCATGCTAACACATCATCCCTGAAAAATGGTTAGAAAATAGTTAGAATTCAAAAAAAAAATTGAATTAGCCATTTATTTGAGAAGATCAACCCCCATCACTAAGTTTCAATTGATCTTTGATTTTTTCTTTGATTTTTATTTTTTTGTTTTTTGTTTTTTTTTGAGGAATAGAATGCCATTTACTAGTTTTCATTCTCTTCCCTTTATTCTAGATCTTTTCATCTAATTATTTGATCATTTTGGAAGAACTGGGTTCTTCCATATGATAAAATTCTTTTTTTTCTTCAATCTACTTCAAGAATTCATCCTTAATAGGAGGCTTCTTATTAATTTTTATCCTGTGTCCATTGACCAAGAGTATTCTTCTGCTACCATCAATGGGAAGTAACTAGATAGAACCATTGTCAAATATTTGCTTGATTTGATAAGGTCCCAACCATCTGGTTCTTAATTTACCTTTGAATTGTTAGTACTTAGAATTAAATAGCAATGCCCAGTCTCCTACTTTGAATTGTCTTTCCTTGATATGTGAATCATGCCATTGCTTCCTTTGACCTTGGATTATCTCTATCTAGTGAAGTGCTTCCATTCTAAATTCATCTAATTCATTGAGTTGAAGGATTCACTCCTTTTGAGCTACATCCAATTCAATTCCCACCTTAGCTATTATCCTCAATGTCTATAGTTCAAACTCAATAGGCAACAAGGGCTTTTTCCCATAGACTAACTCATATGGTGAAAACCTTATTGTGGTTTTCCAAGTTGTATTGTAAGCCTAGACAACTTCAATTAATATTTTTACCCAATCTCTTCTTTCAGCTTCAACTATTTTAGTGAGGATGTTTTCTAATTCTCTATTTATTACTTCAACTTGTCCATTTGCTTGTAGGTGATAGGGAGATGACTTCTTATGATTGATCTGATAATACATTGTGAAGGCCTAGATCATATTAGACATAAATTGTGGTCCTTGGTCTGAAACTAAGCTTCTTGGTGCTCCAAACTTTACCAAAATTCTATGCCAAAGGAAATCAACAACTGCTTCTTCAATGGCATTTGTTAAAGCCTGCACTTCTGCCCATTTTGTTACATAATAAATACACACAAGAATATGCTCTTTTCCTTGTGAAGGAGGATTAAAAGGTCAAACAAAATCTAATCCCCATCTCTCAAATGGTTCAATCACTACTTGTGGTTGCAGAGGCATTTCATTGGTAATGGTTGGCTATCCCATCCTTTGATAAGGATCACACTGCCTGATATATCTCTTCACATCTTTGTACAGAGATGGCCAATAGTAACCAGTGCCAAGTATCTTGTGAGCTATTCTTTTCACTAAATAGTGTCCTCCACTTGGTTCATCATGACATACCTAGAGGATTTCAAAAATTTCATCTTCTCTTACACACCTATGTAAAACCAAATCAGGACCACATTTAAATAGCATTCCATTTAACCATTTGAACTGTGCACTAGTTTTGATTAAAAATTTTATTTGTTTTTTAGTGAAAGGAGGAAAATTCCTTGTTACAAGATAATTTTCCATGTCAGTAAACCATGGTGTGTTAGCTAAAATAATAAATAATTATTCATCTAGAAAGTTATCCTTGACTGGATCTTGCTCCCATGTATTGGTCAATCTTGACAAGAAATCATCCACCACATTAGATTTGACTAGATTGTCCACAATGGTAATATCAAATTCTTATAGAAGTAATGACCATCTAATAATTTTACCTCCAACCACTGGTTTGTTCATTAAATATTTAATTGCTAAGTGATCTGTATGTACAAATATTTTGTACCCTATAATGTAGTGTCTAAATTTATTGATTGCATAGATCACAGCCAAAAATTATTTTTTAGTGGTAGTGTAATTTCTTTCAGTGGGTGTAAGATTTTTACTAAGATAGTAAATAGCATACATTCTTCCTTCTTCATCTCTCTATCCCAAAACTATACCAATTAAGGTATTTGAGGCATCAGTTTGGATGTGAAAAGGTTTCTCCCAATTGGGTCCTTGCAATATTGGGGCAGTTACTAATTTCTCTTTAATTTCTTCAAAATCATGTTGACACTATTCATCCCAAAGAAATTCACAGTCCTTAGTAAGCAATTGAAACATGGGGGCAGCAATTTTACTAAAATCCTTGATAAAATACCTATAGTATCTAGCATGTCCTAGGAATGATTTGATATCTATGGGATTATAAGGAATATGCAAGTCTAAAATAATCTTGATTTTTTTTGGTCAACTTGAATTCCTCTTTTTAAAATATGGTGCCCTAATACGATCCCTTCATCAACCATCATCAAAAATTTCTCATGACTAAGAGACAAGTGATGTTGTTCGCATCTTGTTAATACTCTGTCCAATTTTTTTAAGGAATCATCAAATGTATCTCCATACACAGTAAAGTCATCCATGTATACCTCTAGATAGTCATTTCTTAGGTCTACAAAAATTGCTAATATAGCTCTTTGAAATGTTGTTGGAGCATTACATAGTCCAAATGGCAATACCCTATAAGCAAAGGTACCCCATGGACAAGTAAATGTAGTATTGTTTTGATCCTCAGCAGCAATTCTGATTTGATTGTATCCACTAAATCCATCCAAGAAGGAAAAGTATTGTTTACTTGAAAGGTTGTTTAAGACTTGATCTATGAATGGTAAGGTAAAATAATCTCTCAAGGTGGCTTTGTTCAGTTCTCTATAGTCAACACAAATTCTCCATTTACATTCTTTTTAGGGACAATTACAAGAGGAGACACCCACTGGCTATCTAAGATAGGGTAGATAAAACCTACTTGTAATAGTTTTTCAATTTCTTGTTTGACTATATCCCTTAAGGCTGGATCAATCCTTCTCTGAGGTTGCCTAACTAGTCTAATATTTTTAGTATAAATGTGATGGGTGCAGATACTTGGATGAATTCCCTTCATATCTCTATAGTCCTAAGAAAATGCTTTATTATGATCCTTTAGAATATCAAATAGTTTGACTTCATCATTCTTTAACCAGCTATTAATATTCAAAATTTTCCCTGGTTAAATCTCAACATGTATGGTTCCAGGATATGATGAACTAATTTGTTGAAAGGGTTCCATTAAGGTGTTTAGTGGATAGGCATGTGGTAACAATATATGAAATGTAGCAACATCTCCAAAAGTTCCTAGAGGTAGAATGATGGACAAAGGACAACATGAAGAGTTATGATACTTATCTTGTTATAGGTCAAACTCCTCATTACTGCTATTTTCCAAAAATTCTTCACCATCTCCTGATATCTATAAAGTTGATGCTACAGATCCTTCCTCTCCCCAAGAGAAATCACATTCCTCTGGGGTGAAGTTATCTTCACTTGCAAAGAATTGGTGTGGTTTCAGAACTAACTGTGACGGTTCTAAAACTAACTATGAAGGTTTCAAAACTAATCCTGACTGCTCCAATGATGATTGATGTTCATTTAATGAAGGATTAACCATATCATCTATTTCCTGTACATGATCCTATAATGTTATCATAGCCAAAGAAGATAGATTTTGCTCATTAATATTAGGATTATCAATCTATAGTTTCACTTGATTAAGTATATGGATATAATGAAATTTGCTTAGAATTCTTACCATTTGAAATAGTCATATCACCTGACCTACAATCAATTAAGGTAGCAACTGTAACTAGCCATGGTCTCCCCAAAATAATGGGATAACCAAGTTTTTTACCTTTTGGCTGCAATATAAGGAAGTCAACTAGATATTCCCATAATTCTACCATTACTGCCATATCTTCAATAACTCCTTCTGGTTTTACTACAGACTGATCTACCATCTACAATATGGTATTAGTAGGTTGTATGCCTATTAATAGTAATGTTTTCAAAGTGTCCACTATCATTACATTGATAGTTACACCCAAATCAATCAAAACATTATGTATATCCTTATTCCCTATAGAAATAGAAATAACAGGGCTTCCAGGATCTCTATATTTAGGTAGTAAGAGTTTCCCTGCTAATAAATCAACAAGTTTCCCATTTACTTGAATAGTCTTGGGGTATTATTTCTATTTTCTAGGTTTTTTAAAACATAAAAATTTAATTAACTTGTTCAACTCTGGAATATCCTTAAGTGCTTATAACAATGGTATTTCAATATTCAATATTCTTAGTTCCTACACCAATTTAGATTCCTTAAGTTCTATAGTTTCTTTAAGTCTTTCTAGAAATGAAATCTTAGTAGAATTTCTTTTTGGTTCCTTATCTTTTTCTTTGTCATCTTTCGTAAGTGTAACTGTTCTAGGGGTTTTAACTTCTTCTGCCATCTCAGTGACTATAACAGGTGGACTACTAACTATTTTGCCAAATCTGATTTGAATGTTTTTATAATCCATTGTATTTAAATCCACTAATTTTTCTAATTTTGTTTCATATACAGGAGTTATTTGTTTGTTTCTTGGATTTGCTATTGGTTGTGTTGGCATTTGGGTTTGGACTATGTTTTCAATCTATGGATTTTGTGTTGGAGGTCCCATTATGGCTTGTTGGTTTTGATTTGGATATGTTTTTCCGTACACATAATTGCTATGACTCCATCTAGGTTGTGGCCAAGCATAAGGATTTCCTTGACCAGCCTAAGGTTGTTGATGTCCTTGAGTATACCAAGATTGACTTGCCCAATCCTGAGGATACCATGTGGGTTAAAGGGCCCAAGGTGGTTGTCCCCAACTTTTTGGTACTATTTGAGCTACCTATGGCATCATCCAGGGATTAGGAGCTGGTCTTGGCATAAATTGTCCTTGGTTAGGTTGTCTCTGAACAAAATTTAATTCTTCTATGGTGGATGATGTATTGGTTTGTTTGAGCTGGTTTTTTATGAGTGGAAAAAGAGAACAAGTGTGAGTATCATGTTCTTTAGATTCACAGACAAGACATACTTCCATTTTATCCAAAGGACATTCCCTTATTGCATGCTTCTTCCTACATCTAGGATAATACATAGCTAATGGTTCAAGTTGAGCATTTGCTTTAGCTTTCAATCCATCCATGGTAGAGGTTAATTGAACTAATGTGTTTGTTTTAAAGTTTGCAAATTCATCCATTAATTTGTTCATATCTATATTTGAGTTTATAACCGTTTTCCCTTTTCTAGGTCCACCCCTTGTTCTTGAATAGTTTCTAAAAATTTCTATGATTTTGTCCATTCTTAATTGAGTAATGTTTCCTCCAACAATTAAAACAAGGGTTTCCCTAGATTCATCATCCAGACCTTTGAGAAAAATGGTTTTATTTAAATCTTATTGAAGTACAAATCCACATCTTTTACTCACAAATATGAATCTGTCCAAATAATCTTCCATATTTTCATCTTCTTCATGTTTGATTTTGAAAAATTCTTCCTTTCAATTTCTTCCTCTATAATAATCTTGATATTTATCTAGGAAGATAGTTTCCATTTGTTCCCAATTGGTAATAGAATTAGATGTTAATCCCATAAACCACCTCATTGCTTCATCCTTCAGGGTAGATGGAAACAACTTTAGTTTTTTATTATCTATCTTGTAATCATAAGTCTGACATAGTACTTTAAACTCAAATAGAAATTAGTCAGGATCCTCATATGACATTCCTCTAAATGTGGGCAAGTGTGCAAGTGAAATGTTTTTCATAGTGGTTTCATCATCCTCGATCTAAATGGGATAGGTAAAGGTTCTCTCAGGTTCTCTTCCAGCTTCTCATTCCATCTTTCTAGTATTTTCTAATCCCTTCTCCCAATCAATGTGGTATGTGGTCTGTTTTGGGGATGGTGAAAAGTTAAGAGTAGGGGGTTGACTACTCAATTGAGAATCAAAACATTCCCTTAATAGATATTGAGAAATAATCATCCTCCCTAAGGTTTTACTTAGTTCTAGTGACTGATCCAAAAATTCCAAAGATGGTAATTTTGCTTCTTGTCTTGTAGGAGATAATGGTGCCTCCAATTCTTGCTCAACATCCTTTCTTAAACTAGAGGATGATGGAAATTCTTGTTCAGATATTTTGGGGAGAAATGTACCCTTGGAATCTCGTGCTCTACTCATAAATTAGGGAAATTTTATTTAATTACTAAATGAATGATTGTTGCTCTTGTTGACACCTAATTAGAAAATTCCAACTAGTGTTCCCCGGTAATGGCACAAAAAAATGATGGGTGTCATCATCCCCTTCATTTAATTTACTTTTTGTTGTAATATTTAACTAGGACTATTTCTAAAGCTATATGCAACAAGAAGAATCATAGTGATTTAGAAATTGAATTGAGGTATTTGTATTTTTTTTTTGTTTTGGGGGGTTTTTAATGTCGATTTCTTGGTTAAAACCTTATTGGAATCAAACTATGTAAATCTACCAAAAATAAACACACATTGCAAAAATGAAATAGATTGTTGGAAATAAACACACGTTGCAGAAATGAAATTGATTTTTGGAAACAAACACACGTTGAAAAAATGAAATAGATTTCTGGAAACAAACACACGTAGAAATCAAATTTATTGCTGGAAACAAACACACATTACATAAATGAAATTGATTGCTGGAAACACACATTGCAAAACTAAAAATTTAATCTAAAATGCCTCTAGCAACAAATTTAGAACAAATCTTAACTTTAAGGAATTGGAAGCATTTATAAATTTAACAGAGTTACCTATTTACTTTTGTGAATAGAAATATAAATATCGACAAAAATGAAGATCCTAGTTCTTTGGAGGAGTGGGCCCTTGCTCTGCCTAGAACAGGATTTGAACAATTAAAATTACTTTTAGAATAGAAATGGCTATTTCATTGATAAAATTTTCTGTATTACAAATGTACTAATCTATCCTTTATCTCTCTATTCTTTAATGATTTTCTCTATCTTCTATATTCTATATCTATATCATTTTTTACTAAATTCCTAGGCCTGTATATATAGATGCTTTGATGGTTGTAACTATTTCATAGATATGATGGAACTGAATCATGCTCAAAATAGATGTTGAATCAAGATGTGGCTAGATGTCCAGTTGTGTGATAAATGTCTTGATTTTTCAAGTTCAAAAAATTGGGAATCTATTCTTGATTTAATGGGATCATTGATCTGACAGGTCACCGACCGTTTGGATTAGATCCTCATTAGTTCCATATCTAGACACAAAAGTTTTGAAGCTTATATGTAGGAGTACTGGAGATAAATATAGAGTTTCAAAGCTAAGTCCAAAAATGCAAAAACTTGAAATAGTATGGTGGAGTTCTAGAACTAACTGTGATGGTTCTAAAATAGATTATATAGGGTTCAGAACTAACTGTGATGATTTCGAAATAGATTTTTTAGGTTCTAAAACTAATCTGAATTAAGTCCAATGCTTCCAAAAACATGCAATCCACTTCATATTTTTTTCTTTAGCCTAATGATGAACTATTTTATTGCAAAACTAGAATTTTCCAACACACTTGTTAGGAATTACAGGTCTTTTAAAATGTTAGAATCACAATCAACAAAAGATGGATAATCACATCCTAACTCATCTCAGATCAAAATAAAAGTTACAAAATGCAATAAAACTTAATAGAAAGACATATTAAGATTAGGTCATTTATTATACATTTATTGGGCATATCTTGGCCTCATTAGAGACCTTTTTAGATATATTGACTGAGAAATGATCTAAAAAAACATGGGTAAGTTGGGTAAAGAAAAATATGGAGTGCTTGGTGAAATAAATATACCAATCCAAATATGGTCCAAATAAAGACATGGGAAAGGTACAAAGGAGAAGAGCATCATCATATGTAATCAAATAGTAAGAGTTGTGAAAGGCTCTTAAGTGCTGTTGGGGGTCCTCCTTACTTTGGAACTTGAAAAACTTGGGTAATTCACATTGAAGAGGATAAGATCAGATAGGGATAAATGGATGGATAGGTTCATTAAAATTTTTATCATAATATAAAAGGTTATGATCCCCAGTGATAGATGACTTCAGGTTGGTCATTTTATCCATTAACATTTTGACCAAATCTATTTGAGGTTGGGAAGCTCCATAATTGTGTGGTAAGTTTGGTTGAGGTTGGATGGTAGAAATATATGGATAAGTGGTAGAAGGTTGAGAAGATACCACATATTAGTATGTGGTAATTGAAGGTTGGGATGGTGCCACATAAGGGTTAATGGGAACAAAAGGTTGGGTAGAAGGTGTTATGTATCTTTGTGGATTAGGAACATATTGGTAGGATGTCATGGGTATTTTTTAAGGGATTGATATAGATTGATTTGTAGGTTTGGATAGGTTGTTATTTAGTTAGGGTTGAGTGGTAACTCTTGTGCTAATAGGTGGAAGGGTAAGAGGTGTGGAAAGTAACAAATTTTGAAGTGGGGTAGAAATTGGTGGGTTAGAAGTGATAAAGGGAATGGTAGAAATAGGTGTAGAAGATACCCCCATGGTGGATGAGGTACGGGTAATAAGAGGTGAGGTTGTTCTTATGTTGGATGTGTTAGTTGGTGTAGGGGGTGTTTGGCTATTGGTTGGGATGTTGGATTGAGTTTGGGTAGTGGTATCAGATGGGATATTGTTGGAAGAAGATGCTTGGTTGATCATAGGTTGGGTAGAAGTAGCACCATCCATAATATGGGGAGGCATACCATAAGGTGAAACTATAGGAGGAACTGGAGCAATAGGGGTGAGGTGAGATAAGGTGTTGAGGTAATGTTGAAGGCCTATAGGGTTATTATCAAGGAAGGTAGTGAAATCCACATCACCCTTGATAACTATCTGAGGCATACTAGGAGGGGGAGAAAGATGAGGAGAAATCTCAACATCAAAAGTATACTCCATGGAAGAAGAGGAAAAGGAATATGGTGGTTCTTAGTTAGTTTGATTCCTCAATTTTTGTCTAGTAAAGACCATGTAAGGAATAGAAAAGAAATGATGAAAATATTGTAACTCAAACACAAAAGTGCATTTAAAACTTAGGATTCTTTTTAGATCACTTTTGGCTTATGCCTTAGAAAGTGTGAAGAAGAAATTTGATTTGTATATCAAGTACTAAAGAGTAAATCTAAGTTTGGTTTTAGGTATTAAAGGCTCTAAAAAAGAATCTATATTGAATGTCAGTATATGGTTTGATATTGGGGCTTACCCCCTCACTTCACACACCACAATGATAAGTGTGTCAAGTGATTGGCCAAGATATACTAAATTTTAGAGTTTATACTCAACCAAAGAGTTGAGTTAGTTCTTCCCTTGGTAATAACCTCCAAGTAAGATTGTTGAGAAAGGGTAAGGTTACCACTAGGTAATGAAATCCTAGTTGGGCCTTGTCTCAAGTTTGTTTTGATTTGTTGATTGATTATGTGGTTTGGTAAAGTGTGTGATAACAAGAGTGAAACTATGATTAATTACTTTGGTTTTAAGCTAACTAGATGAACTAAAATAAGCAAGCAATCAATGTATACAAGGTTTATTTTAAGCACAAAATAAATTTTAGATTTCATTGTATGAGCATAGAATAAAGGAGGAAAGGGGCACCTAGATGATGCTAAGGTCCCACTAGGCATGCCAAAATGTTTCTCTTGATTTGTTCTCATTTTTTAATTTTAGAAGAAGATAAGAAACTAGTAATAAGGGTGTGGTAGAAATACTTGGTTGTTGATGTGTACATAATATAGATGAATGTGATATCTCCTCTTTGTCTTAGAAGTAAAAACCTATATATAAGAAAATATTAATAAAAGGGTTTGTTAGCAAGATAGTTAGGTGGATTGCCTAGCATGAGCTAGATCTAAGAATTGTGAGCTTGTTAGGAGGTTATCAATCCACTCATTGATAACAATTAAGTTGAAAGAGACAAAATTAAGATACTCACAACAAATAATAGAAAGGAACTAAAATGAAATACAAAAATAAAGTGAATGCTTGATACAAAAAATGACTAAATATAGCAAAATTAGGTCAATACTAGTGTTAAAATAGATCATGTTAGGTTCATAAAATCAAGTAGGGGTTTATGAATAGGTAGAGACACATAAAGTAAGATTTGCTTGGGGGTAAGGGGTTAAAAAATAACTTATTATTTCCTACCACATTGACCATCATTGGTTAGGCTAATTGTTGGTGATTGGGTTGACCATCGGTGGTTAGGTAACCATCGATGGTTGGGAGTAACCATCGATGGTTGGGAGTGACCATCAGTGGTTGTGCTAACTATCGATGGTTGCCTATGGAATTATGAAGGTGTTTAGAAAGAGTTACAAAATGGTTTTTTATTAGGTAAGGGTCTATTTAAGGGTCTGATTAGAAACAAAAGGTTGGAAGATAGGTGTAGAAAGGTTTGATAGGGGGAAGAGGTTAAAAATCAGAATAACAAAATTGAAGTACAAATATATGTGTTGCTTGCAAAATGGTTGATGGTTTATGGCTAGAGAAATTTTGGTAGAGTAACAATACTTTACCTCGAGAGTAATTTTGGCAGAGGTTCAGATCTCTATTTTTTTACTAAATTTTTTAAAGAAGATTGGTTGGCTGGAATCTTGAATACCTATGTGCAAGAATGCTTGTGATGATGGATCCATTTCACCTCCTACTCCCCTCGTTTTATAGGAAAAAAGAGATGGAGGATATAAATTTCCCTAATAGGTTGATTTGTTGATTTTTATGCTTGAGAGTTTGTTAGTGATGAGTAAGGTGGATATATTTAATTGTTCCATGTTATCTTTCATAGCTAGTATTTGTGGAAGAATGAGGAGGACCTGATTGTCAATGATCATCTCAACCATCGATGATCAAGCTAACCATTGATAGTCAAATGTCCAAAGGAAAAGGGGTCAAGGTGAGTTGAAATAGGTTGGGTTAAGGTTAAGTTAGTAAGTTAGTGAGTCTAGTTAACTAAGTATCTAACTCAACTTAGGGTCTAATGGGTTGATCAGTGGGTCAAGAAGCATTAGGTGGTCCCTAAGGTATCCCAGTGTATTTTGACATCTAGTATGGTTTTCTAGTGTATACACCATACATAGTGGGGTCATGCCTTAGATTTAGGTTCTCCACACTTACATAAATTCCAAAATGGAAAAAACATACACAATATATGATTCAAATTCACAATTATGGCAAACTTTTATACATTATTACCATTTTTTATACATAGTTTTAGATTGAGACATATCCAAGGTGCATATGCTATGAAATGTGTCTCTAGTATTTGAAAATATAAATTAATTTCATATTCCAAAACTCTTTTAATGCAAAACTTGTACATATTGATATCCTGATGTATTGATACCATGATCAAACTTTCACAAAATATATTGAGTCTCACCCATATATAGTGGTTTTTTATTCTTTTTATCATGATTGGAGGGATTAAATCACATAATATCACCAAGTTCTTAGGTGAACTTTATTACATCAATCACCCTATACAGATATATTTTTCACTTGAGTTGTGATCATTGAGAAATAATACTATTGATGCCTGAAGTGCCACTCTTCTTATTCTAGGTTGGGGGCATGATCACCTCCCAAATCTCCCTTATTCAAGTTAAATCCCACCAAGGTGCAACACAATTGAACACTTAGAGGATCACTCATATTCCTAGCCAGAATATGGATGGGTTGTAAGCCCGCTGTCTACTTCTCTAGTTTCTAGGACTCTAGAACCAGTTAACATACAACATATATATATATAGGTGTATTCTATCCATGATCTTCCTTCATGCTACTTTTAATTATTTTTTACATATAGATTATATATGTTGATTTAATTTTTTTCACTATTCTTTGTTGCAAGTAATGTTTAAATGAAAGATTAAATAAAAACTCAAGTGAAGACAAGGTGTGTTGTACACACCATGATATACATTTTATTTTTCCTTTAAAGATAATAATTCCAATTTTTATTACATTAATATATTAAAGGGGGGAAATTTAGATACCCATTTTATTAAAAGTACACATATTTCTTCTTCTTATTATTATTATTATATTTTTTTCACTAAGGATTAGACATATAGTGATGTGATCTCTCATGGACCTCCTCGGTTCTATATTATTTCACTTGACTTACATACCCCTAGGGCATGTGTGCTATGTAGGATTATCTTTATAAAATTTATGCTCAGGACCCATACCTATTGTAACTATGTTTTTTTAAAATTTTTATCCACTAGACACTTGTGTTTGTCATGAACATTACCATTGACATTAGTGTGCAACTTTGATGTAACTATCCATGCTTATCTTTTTATCTTTTTCCATATATTTCACTTTGTGACCATTTTTTTAGACTTTTTTGCCCATCCTATGGTCATACATTCACATATCACTAGGTTATAGTTCAAATTAAAAAAATTCCTTTATATATAAAGGCTATGGTATAATTAACACTACCTAAAAATTTGATAAGGCAAACTCTTTGATGATAAAGTATTATTTTTTTCAACTATCAATTTACACCATAACACTAAATCAAATATCTAAAGCATTCAAAAGGTCAAATGTATTATTTCATCATGTTGACCAAGGGTTACTAAGATAAATATCATGCATCTAAGGGATAAATACATGTGAGACTAAGGTCCTCTTAGGATTATCGGATGTGTAGGTGGTACTTAGCAATAAATAGCATTGTTAGGGCTAGCTTGACTCATGTTATTAACCCCTTTTTACTAGGTTGAAAGAGGCACAATGTAAAGTAACTAGGGTTTTGTATTATTTAGATTTGGCACATAGGTAGACATAACTTAAGGCTTATAACAATTACATATGGGGTAACACAAGTTTGGTATAAATTTGAAATCTCTCATGTGTACATATCTCACTAGATAGTTATGTTACAAGTGGACATAAGTTTTGATGTTACTATTCCTAGTCGATGCTACTATCTATAAGTCAAAAAGAGTTAGAATATATAATGAATAAATTCCAAATATCTAAAATATACTTGTGGTGATTATCGATCACTGTCACAATCCATAACAAAATAACAAATAATATACGCTCTCTTTATCCCTTAGTTGCTTAGTACTCATTATATTTATTGCATATGCCTAATTGAGATATATTATCAAAATATTGTAGTACATTGTTATAATCTTAAGAGTAATTGATTTCATTAAAATATATTTATTTCTTATATGTTTCTCTTATTAATCCAAAAGCAATAAAACAAAAATCAAGTTTCTTGTCTTCATAATTCTTAGCCTATCAAAGACATCCTTTTATTCTTCCCATAATTAACTTAATTTATACATTCTAAATACAAGAAGATGCACATGAAAATGATTCATATGATTATATTCATAAAACATGAATTTATCAAAGAGTTAGGATTAGGTAGATATACCTCAAATTTAGACCAAAGGAATTCATGAAATTCTTTTACCTATACCTCTATGGTATATGGAATCAGAGGCACAATGGATAGAAACTCTTTGTGATGTGATTCATCTAGTGACAGTATTCTAATTATTCATTTTTCATAAGTTTAATGAATATTTAGGCATGGATTATGTCCTCTATTTATTTATCACCATCATTTTTTTTGAAAATTAGCCGTAATAATTAATCGATATGTGGATTTTATGTAGAAAACTCCTTATTCCTAACTTGATGGCTTCTAAAATTCCTATGATTATTCTATGTAAGATCTTCTACATCACTCTCAAAGTCATAATATGACAAAAAAAATCATATTCAAAATATTCCTTACTATCATGTGTATTTTAATCTAGAACATATGTAGTAGTTAATTTAATTACAAGATATAAATGATAAGAAACATAGTTCATTTTTGTCTTGGAAGACTACTCCCTATACAACTTAAAAAGCTTTACCTAAGCTAGAACTAAATTATGTGTTGTTGGTGTCTTCAAAAACATGGATATGAGTAGATCTTAATAATTCATGTGCACATCTAAAATGGTATATTATTTAGGTCTATAACTATTGGTAATGTTGTTATAGATACCTTGAAATATGAGATTGAATTTCCTGATTATATCATTAGGTTGCCTCTTGAGTGTGAGAAATTATTTTAATAAAATAAAAGGGTCAATCAATTATCTAAATTATAAAATAAATACATATTATAACTCTATCCAACCATGAATTAAATTAGTTTATAATCTAAAAACCAATTGATACTCAAAACCATCTAATGTGAAGGGAAAAAATCTACATGTTGTATCCTCATGCTGAAATTTTAATAATCTCATAACATTTTTGAAATCTTGAACATGTTTTTATATTATTTCATTATTCTATAATTTTGGAATGTATTTTAAATCATTCAAAATAATTTCATTCTAAATTATAACGATGATAATGGTTATGTCAGAAATCCAAGCCATGATATAGCTCTCTTGATTTTATGTTTTCTAATTTTTAGATATTTTTTATATATTTGACAAAATTTAAAAAGAAAATAGGAGAGGAAACTAATCATAAGCGCCCATCCTTATAATTCCATTTAACTATTGATGCATGTTTAGCACATCATATCCTAATTAGATTTAAACCTCTCTTTTTAGGAATATTATAAGTGTCCAATGCATGAGTTGAAGGTTTTGACTCTCCTAAATACTCTATGGGAATAATAATCAATGACTTATAAGCTCAAAATGGAGGTTCCCCTTAGTAATCATAATCATGCCCTAAATGCTTATCTATAGTGATTATATGATATAAAAACCAAGATCTCATAAAAAAGGGGATAAAAATGAGGGGAGGGTAAATAAAAAAAGAGACTTTAGACTCTAGTTAAGCAGTCATCACACTAACACATTACTTTATAGGATTCAATGCATGGTAATTGACATTAATTATATATAGTTAAAAACTCAAACATTAATAAGTTATGAACAAGAGTCTAAGTTTATTAACTATGATCATAATTCAATCCCAAAATTATCTCTTTGTACTTAGTTCATGGCAGAAAAGAGCAAAAACACATTCCAATGTAGCAAAGAAATATTAGAGACTAACTATCTAATATCATTAGAATAGTTAAACTGAACATTCTAATATACTCATCATGAAACACATTAATCTCCTAAGGAATTACTTAAGGCACCTAAACCCACATCATTTCCCTAGAATGAGAAAGAAGAATAAATAGAGCAAGGCAAAGGAGTGCTTAGGAATATTCTAGTTGATTTTTGTAGTTCTCTATTTGTATTTCCATTAAAATATTCCTTCTTTAGGTAGCATGCCAGTGAGTTGGAAAACTAGAAGAATAATTTTTCATAACCTGCTAATAAAGTAACCCATTTACAATGTTTAAAATATGTATTTATAGATCATGGGTCCTTCTCATTCATTATCACAATGGCAAAGTTTGTTATAGCCAAAAGCACACGTAGAAAAAGATAAAAACAAGAGTGGGAATATAAGATCATAATCAAATATTATTCTTCATTGGAGCCACCTAAGTACATGATAATTTGGTTATGATCTATTATTTTAATCACCATAAATCATTTATCTTTACCATTTTTTTCCCTTGCCACACACTACATCTTGCAGGATCATGGCATCTTCTCATGGGTTTTATTTTTATATATATGAAGATACGACCCACTCAAGAAGTTAAAAATTACACTAAGGATTGTGAATGTCATGGAGGTTTCAAAGTAATAAAAAAACTAAAAATTAATGTAGAGGATATGAATTTACACAAGGATCATAAAGTGAGACAAATTTCCACAACTAATTCCAAATGTTGTAAAGGAGCCACAAATAAGGTTGAATGCCAAAGACAGTTTCCAATGAGTTGTGATGACCTAAAAATAAAGAACATTACATCATATACTAATAATCAATAAAATAGATAATTAAAATATAATAAGAGGATTTTAATGAAACAAATAAGTTTACTAAAAAGCCTTTATATTTTTTTAGCACAAATTACATCAAGACATGAATCAACAAGGACTATTGGTCCTAAGCAAACAAACCCTCAAATTTTATTTTGTGAATTCTTATATATTTTTCTCATTTTTATCTTTTAAATGTGGGTCCCTATTATAAAAATAATGGGGGTGTGTTGGCCACAACAAATGTTGGTAGGAGAAATAATGTGAAGTGTTTAGAACTCAAAAATTATGGTCAAGTTTGTAAATAAGATAAGAAATTATGAAATAAAATATCATGTTTTCAAAATAAATATGCATATTAGTTTCAATCTTAGCACACAATATTATAATAATTTAACATATACATATATTTATATATGTGTGTATTATTAAATTTATTTTCCTTTTGATTTTTGACATACCTAAGGAGTGATTATATGATTAAAATTTGTGAAGGATATAATTTATTTTCATTGGCTAATGGGGGAAGGCTAGGGAATTTCTCTACTTCTATCTAGGCATCTTATAGCCCTAATAGAGATACCTTTGGCTTCACTCTATGCCTTGCTCCATTACCAACTAGGTAGGAAAGCCTATGATGGAGGTTACTTGAATCACCCTTTAGAAGATAAATTTTGATTTTGATTTGTATATTTCATGTTATCCTTTTATTTATTTTGATTTATATTTTGGGTATTTCAAATGGTTGTGAACCATGAGCCAAGGTGAAGGGATTTGACAAAAGATTTAATAAGAGATTATCTTTCCTTTATTGTTCATACACCTTAAGTTAATGCCTTATTTTGATAAAGTATAGTCATGAATATTTTTCAATTTAAAATCCTTTCTTAAATTATGTGTTATTTTTGAAACAAATGCTTGGTTTACTGAAGAAAACACAAAATGTTGAAGCATGATGTTGTAATTCAATCCATATTTTACAAGATTTCCTAGATTGTAAATGTTTCATAATGATTTATGCATTAATTATCCAAATTTAAAGTGTGGAAAGGCTCAAGTTCCATGGAAACTTAATCAAAATATTATAGGAAGGGAAGGAGAATATTTTTTAATTTATTTCACAAGCTGTGAAGACAGATAACCTCAAAACAAACCTAAACAAAACTAAAAGTAATGCAAAATAAAATAGATATTAGGTAATAACATAAATCATAATCTAAAAGGAAAATATTCTAAGTTTTCACTACTCATAAACTAACAACACATCCAAATCTTGGAGGGTTGCCCTAAAATCTTTGCATGAAACATTTAGAATTTCATAGAAAAAGCAATTTTCCATTCTTTACAATTCTCAACCTAACAAGGACATCATTGTATTCTTCTCGTAATTCACTCAATTTATATATTCCAAATACCAAACATTGCACAAGAAAATGATTCATGTGATGATATTCATCAAATATGAATTCAAAAGAGGATTTGGGATTAGGTAGATATACCTTAAATTTAGACAAAAGGAATTCATGAAATTATTTTACTTGGACCTCTATGGTATTTGGAATCATAGGCACAATGAATACCAACTCTTTGTTATGTTATTTATCTAGTGAATAGGCTTCTAATTATTCATTTTTCATAGGCTCAATGAATATTTCTACATGGATCTTTTCCTCTATTTATTTATCACTGCCATATTATTTTGGAAAATTGGCCTCATCAATGAATTTTGATTAAATTCCATGCAACAAATTGATTTTTCCTCACTTTATGGTTTCTAAAATTCCTATAATTCTTATGTGGGAATCTCTTTTACATCTCTCAAAATTGTAATTTACATATAAAAAATTCATGATCATCATACTTCTTACTATCACATGTATTTTCATCTAAAACATATGTTTTGATTAATTCATCCATAATAAATGAATGAGAGGAAGCATATTTCATTTTTGTCTTAAAAGATAACTCCCTAAATAAATTTAAAACCTCTACATAAGATAGGAATAAATTATTTATTGTAGATGTCTTACAAAACATGGCTATGAAAGGATCTAAAGCATTTGTGTACGTGTCCAGAATGGTGGCATATTCAGGTCTATAGATAATGGTAATGTTGTTATATATCTCTTGAAATATGAGATTTAAATCCATAATTAGTTCACTAGTTTCCTCTTGAGTATGAATAACTAACTCAAAAAAATAAAAGAGTCAATAAATTATCTAAATTTAAAAATAAATGCATCTTCTAATTATTTCCAGCCATGAATTGAATTAGTTTCTAAAATTACAAACCACTGATACTCAAAAACATCTAATGTGAAAGGAAAAACTCTACAAGTCACATCCTCATGCTGAACATTTAATAATCTCATAACATTTTTGAAATCATGAGCATGTTTTTCTAGTGTTCCATTATTCTATAATTTTGGAATTTATTAGAAAGCATTTGCATGAATATCATGTTGAATTCCATGGATGTTAATGTTTATTTCATCAACTTAGGCCATGATTTACCTAATTTTATTTTATAGTTTTATAATTTCTAGGTATTTTTGACATATTTGACAATTTTGAAGAGAAAACAAAGGATGAATCTGATCATATAGGGCCCTCCTTCTAGTGCCATTTAACTATTGATGCATTTTTAACATGCCATAGACTAGCATATTTTCACCCTCCTACTTTAGGATTGATAGAAGTATCCAATGAATAAGTTGAAGGTTTTGATTCTCATATGTAGTCTGTGGAATTAGTATCCAATGACCTATAATCTCATAAGGAAGGTTCAACTTAGTAATCATAATCATGCCTAGAATTATTATGTATAGTGGTGTTATGATACAAAAACAAATATCTCATATAAAAAAAGGATAAAAATGAGGGGAGGGTAAAATAGAAAATAGATTTCAAACTTTAGCTAGGTAATTATCGCAATCATGAAATGTTTTAGAGGATTAAATTCACATCAATCAACATTAATAAAAAATAGTTAAACCCTTAAATGTGAATAAATATTGAGCAAGAGTCTAAGGATAATGACTATGATAATGAGTTAATCCTAAAAGTGTCTCTTTTCAAGATAAATCACTTACAATAAATAATTATAGCACATCATACTATAATAAAGTTATAAAGAACTTGTTTTCATCATAAAATAACAACACCACATTCCAATACAACAAAGAAAGATCGTAGACTAAATATCTAAGATGATTAGAATAGTTAAACTACACATTATAAACTATTAAAGATGAAACACATAAATCTCTCAAGGAATAAATTAAAGATCAAAAACCCACAACATTACCTGTTGAGTTATGGAGCTAAAAGCTTCAACTCTTTGCAAACTGAAGGAACAGAAGGTTGCTGAGATCCAGGAGCACCGACGTCGGCAGCATGACCAACGTCGGTCATGACCAGTGCAGAAGGCCACCGACGACGGTAGGGAGTCGGCCGATGTCGGCAGAACCAAACTAGCAGGGACCAGCGTCGGTCACCTGTGTGTTCCAGAACTACTCGTTACACAGACAGTTAGTTAAGTGAACAAAGTGTTTGCATGTAAAGGCTAGTTAAGAGTCTTTGGCTGTGAGGATAATTATCTAAATTAAGAGTCTAAGTTATTTTTTGAGTTAGGGATCTATTTATAGACCCATTGGCATGTATTGTAATTAAGGAATAAGATAAGGAAGGCAAGGAAGTTTCTTCTAAGTGTAAGATCATTGAGTTGCAGGTTGTTGCAAGCTCATAGAGATCTACATGTGTGAGTATGGTCTGTTGAATTTCAGGTTGTAGGTTCATGGGAGATCAACTTGAAGTACTATTGAGCGCTTGGTGAACTGGCAGCGTTATTACTGACTAGTTGGAGAGGTGAACACCAATTCTATTTGTGAGTTGGTTATTGGGACCATTTTTTGTGTAGGAGAGTGTTGTGTGAGAAGAATTACTATACACTTGAGGTGTGGCAAACCTCTGTAAGGTGGAAGAGTGTGGCGGCTCTTTATTGTATTCTTTTCTATAAACTGTTAATACAAGATAGTGTATTGTCTCTCATATTCTGTGCTATTGGTGAATTCTAGTTACTTGTGTTTCTAGTTATTTCCACATTTATAATTGCTTATATTTGGTAATCATATTGTGCTCTTTCTGAGGAGCAAGATCCTAACAAAGTGGGATCAGAATAGGTGTTGTTCTTGTGATGCCCCAACAAAGTGGTATCTGAACATGTTTGTTGTTCTAGGTGCCTGATAAGTGGTATCAGAGCTATTGGTTGGGATACTAATAGATTGGATTAGATCTGGTTACTGTGTTTTGATTACAAGTTACTCACAGGGTTTTTGTTTGAGTGGGAGTTGAGTAATGACAGAAGACAGTAAGCTACAGATGGAAAAGTTTAATGGCAAGAACTACCAATTGTGGAGGATGCAGATTGAGGATTATCTGTATCAAAAAGATTTGTACTTACCGTTGGGAGGGGTTAACTGTAAACCCTCGGATATGAAAGATGAAGAATGGGAGGTTCTTGATTGGAAGGCTCTGGGATCTATTAGATTGAGTCTTGCATCTTTTGTGATTTCTAGCTTATCACAATGTAAGACAATGGTGGAGTTGATGGAATCTTTGGCAAATTTATATGAAAAACCCTCAGCTTCTAATAAGTTATTTCTTATGAAGCGTTTATTTAATTTACAAATGTTGGAAGGTGGATCTATTCATAGCCATCTTAGTGATTTCCTAAACCAGCTAAGTTCAGTGAATATTGTATTTGATGATGAAATTAGAGCTCTCTTAATCTTGTGTTCATTACCTGAAAGTTGGGAAGGTTTGGTAATGGCAATTTCTAATACTGTGTCTCCTTCAAAAGTCTTAAAAGTGGATGATGTTGTGAGTGTGATCTTGAATGAAGAGATACCTAGGAATAGCACAGGTGAATCATCAGGAAATGCTTTGAGTATTGAAGGCAGAGGAAGGCAAAGAGAAAAGATAGAGCATGGGAGATCAAGGTCCAAGATAGGCAGAAGATCCAAGTCCAGGTATGGCAGAATAACCTGTTGGAAGTGTGGAAAGCAAGGGCACTTAAAGAGAGATTGTAGATCAGGTGAAGATCAGCATGAAGGACATGAAGAAGAAGCAGATGTTGCAGATTACACTGCATGGGATGCTCTGGTATGTTCTTTGGATAAAGTAGAATCTTGGGTTTTAGATTCTAGTGCCTCTTTTCATGCATCCCCACATAGGGAATTTTTTCATGAGTATGTCCAGGGAGATTTTGGAGAAATTTATGTAGGGGATGGTAAGCCTTATCAGATTGTTGGCAAAGGGAAAGTGAAGCTGAAACTACAGATAGGTAACACATGGGTGTTAAAAGAAGTCATGCATGTCCTAGTTCTGGAGCATAATTTGATTTCTGTTAGAAGTTTGGGTGATGAGGGTTGCACAGTAACTCTCACAACGGACTCTTGGAAGGTTACCAAGGGTACACTTGTTGTAGCTAGAGGTAAGAAAGTAGGTACACTTTATCTATCTACTTATACTACTGATTCTCTTTCTAGGTTATCTACTTCAGTTGTAGATTTAGAGATGTGGCTTGATAGGCTTGGTCACATAGATAAGAAGGAGATGCTTGTTCTTGAGTCAAAGGATATGCTTTCGGATTTCAAAGGTATGGATCGTGGTTTCTGTATGCAGAAGAAGAAGGTAACGTTTCTTGAGGAATCTGATGTTAGTGACAAGAATAGGAAAGCCTTGGTTTTTAAGGAGAAGGTGATGGACAGAGTTCAGCACAAGATGCAGAAGAATTCTGATCAGAGAAAGGGTGATTTAGAGAAGGATTTGATCCAAAAAGAGCTCACGGGAAAAAGTCAGGTCTCACTAGAAAAACATAGAGACCGATGTCGACAGGAAAATTGGTGTCGGCGTCCAGACAGGGACTGACATCGGCTATGTGCAGACTGACATCGGTGACTCAGGGCAGATAACAACTGGCATCGGCCAGGGGAAACCGATGTCGGCAAGGTGGCAGTCACAGGGAACTGACTTCGATCATCTGCAGACTGAGATGTGACCGACATCAGTTACTGAGACAAATTTTGGGTGGACAGCAAGCTGTCAAGGTGTCTCAAACACCCATATGGAGGACTAAAGGTGTAAGTAAGTTCTTAAATTCGTTATTTCCCTTATTTACACTACTTGTTGCTCACTTATGGCATAGGACCAGGAAGTTGTTGAAGAAGCAGAATAGGTAGATCCAGGAAACAGTGGGAGCTTGGCATGGATGAGGATGTGATTCTTTGGAGGAGAACCAAACAGTTGTTTTGAGTAGAGTTACTAGCTGGAAGTAAGCACTGATAGACGAATGGATGTTCAGGATAAAGAAGAGTGGAAATGGATACGTGAGATGGAAGATCAGTGTATATGGTCTTGTATTAGCTGCAGGGCAATGGAGGTTTGATCATTGTGTTTCTCTTTACCAGGTTAGATAATATTAGCTACATTATCCTATTACTGTATGATGTGCTTGTTGTAGGGTTACATATACAGGTATTGCTGAACTAAAGGTGAAGCTAGTTCAGGTGTTTGTCATGGAAAATCTGGGAGCAGAAAGATTCTTTGGCATGAGTGTGTTCTAGAGACATGGTAGGTCATATGTTGACTTTGTTTCAGGATGATTGTGTGAAACCGGTTAGCACGCCGATGGTTGGATAGTTTCATGAACAGGTGTCTTGATTCACATAATGAGGTTGAGTGCATGTTATGTACTAAACCTAAGTTTTCCCAAGCAGTGGGAGTTGTCACAAGTTGGAGCCAATCCGAGAGAAAACCATTGGATGACATTTCAGTGGATTCTTACAGGGACTAGCAGCAGGTGCACATGCTATGCAGGTTCAAGTTATTTTCTACATGGTTTGTAGATGTGGATGTGGTAGGTGATTTGGATGACAGGTTTTGCACTATAGGTTTGTGGTGGTTGGTCTTCAAGAGTGATCTTGAGGAGGGATACAAAGCCAAGGGAACAAACTAGACTGAGTACAGGTATAGGTACAGGTTGCAGTTGTTTATCTCCAAGTGGGAGATTGTTGAGTTGTGGAGCTAAAAGCTTCAACTCTTTGAAAACTAAAGGAATAGAAGGTTGCTGAGATCTAGGAGCACCAGCATCGGTAGTAGGACCGACGTCAGTCGTGACCAGTGTAGAAGGCCACCGGCGACGGCAGGGAGTTGGCCGACGTCGGCAGAACTAGACTAGCAGGGACCAGCGTCAGTCACCTGTGTGTTCTAGAACTGCTCATTACATGGATAGTTAGTTAAGTGAACGAAGTGTTTACATGTAAAGGCCAGTTAAGAGTCTTTGGCTGCGAGGATAATTGTCTAAATTAAGAGTCTAAGTTATTGTTTAAGTTAGGGATCTATTTATATACCCATTGGCATGTATTGTAATTAAGGAATAAGATAAGGAAGGCAAGGAAGTTCCTTCTAAGTGTAAGATCATTGAGTTGCAGGTTGTTGCAAGCTCATAGAGATCTACATGTGTGAGTATGGTCTATTGAATTGCAGGTTGCAGGTTCATGGGAGATCAACTTGAAGTACTATTGAGTGCTTGGTGAACTGGCAGGGTTATTACTGACTAGTTGGAGAGGTGAACACCAATTCTATTTGTGAGTTGGTTGTTGGGACCATTTTTTGTGTAGGAGAGTGTTGTGTGAGAAGAATTACTGTACACTTGAGGTGTGGCAAACCTCTATAAGGTGGAAGAGTGTGGCGGCTCTTTATTGTATTCTTTTCTATAAAGTGTTAATACAAGATAGTGCATTGTCTCTCATATTCCATGCTATTGGTGAATTCTAGTTACTTGTGTTTTTGGTTATTTCCGCATTTATAATTGCTTATATTTGGTAATCATACTGTGCTCTTTATGAGGAGCAAGATCCTAACAAAGTGGGATCAGAATAGGTGTTGTTCTTGTGATCCCCCAACAAAGTGGTATCTGAACATGTTTGTTGTTCTAGGTGCCCGACATTACCTTGAGATGATAAATAATTTTTAAAAAAAAAAAACAAGACATAAGATCTCATGAACATTATAGCTAAATTTATTATTTCTCTCTTTATGTTTTCATTAAAATATTCCTTATCAAGTAGCACACCAGTGAGTTAGAAAATTAACAATGTAGTTTTTTAGACCCCACTAATGAAGTGACCTATTTATAACGTTTCAAATTTGTATTTATAGTTTAGGGGTCCTTCCCATTCATTGTTAAGATGGAATTTTTTTTAGAACCATAAGTACACGTAGAAAATATAAAATCAAGAGTGGTTATATAAGACTAGAATTAAATATTTTTCTTCACTAAAGCTTCTTGAACACATGATGATTTAGTTAGGATCTACTATTGAGAGCACCATAAATCATAGGAGACTTCATAGTACCGTGACTACTAAGAATTATTTTGGAGACTATGAAGTGTCATGGAGACTGTAAACTACTGTGGAGACTATGAACTACCATAACGGTTTCAAATTACCACATAATTCCATGACTAAGTCCAAATGTCGTGGAGGATCCATGAATAAGGATAAATACCTTGGAGTGATTTAAAATAGTATTGAATATTTGTGAATAAGGAACACAACATCAGATACTAATACTTGATAAAATGGCTAAGTAAAATAGACTAATAATGCTTTGAAAGAAACAATAAATTTTATTACAATTCCTTTTACAAATATGTTAGCAAAAAATACAACATGCAATGAAATTAGGACTATTGGTCCTAAGTAAACAAAATTGCATAATTAATTCTATGAACTCATGTTTTTCTCATTTTTATTTTTTTTAATGTGGGTCCCAATTATGAAAATAATAGGGGCATGTTGGCCACTTAAATTGATGACCTATGTAGCGAAAACATTTTGAATTGTTTAGAAATTAAAAATTGTTATCAAATTTGGTAAAAAAAGTCATAAATTATGTAATAAAATATCATTGTTTCAAAATAAATTTGATTATTAGTTTCAATCTTATCACACAATATACTAAGCTTTTAACATATACATAGATTCAAATGTGTATGTGTGTGTAGTGATTTATTTATTTGACTTTTGTTTTTTAACATATATGAGTGATAACATGATTAAAAAATATGAAATATATTATATTTTTTAATTAGTTGAGAGGGGAAGGCTTGGGAATTTTTATTCTACTATCCAATTGTCAATAGCCCCAATAGAGATACCTCTAGCTTCACTCTAGGTGTTATTTCATTTTTGGCCAAGTGAGAAAGATTATGTTTGAGGTTACCCAAATTAACCTTTATAAGAGATATTTTTATTTTGATTTTGATATTTCATGATCTCCTTTTCTTTATTTTGATTTATCTTTTAGGTCTTTCAAAGGGTTGGGAACTAACCAGCCAAGGTGAAGAGATTCGATAGAAGATTTAATCATATCTTTCCTTTGTTGTTTATAAACCTCAAGGTAATGCTTTAGTGTGATAAAGTTCAATCATTTATCTTTTTCAACTCAAAATATTTTCTTAATTTATGTGTTAATTCTAAAATAAAGTCTCAATTTCTTGATGAAAACACAAAATTCTCAAACATAATGTTGATATTCAATCAAAATTTTACTAGATTTTCTAAATTTTAAACATTTCATAATGATTGTGAAATTAATAATCCAACTCAATAATGTCAAATGGATCTAGTACCATGGAAAATTAGCCAATCAAAATCTTTTAACATGAAAGTAGAATATTTTTTTATTCGTTTCACAAGCCATCAAGAGAAAGAACCTCAAAATAGACCAACATTAAATTGAAAGTAACATAAAATAAAAGAGAAATATGGAAAAATATAAATAAAAAACTAAAAGGAAACTAATCTAAGTTATTTCAATTATTTCACTCACTTCTTAATCTAGAAGTAAATAATGAAAATAGTAATAGGGTGTGTAGAAGAATACCTGATAAAGTGTGTGCATGAATCCAAATGATAGTGGGAACTCCTCTTTGGCTTGGAAGGAATAACCTACAAATAAGAAAACACTAAACAAACTTGTTTTTTAAACAAATATGAAGGATGGACTACCTAGTTTATGCTAGATCCAAGAAGCAAAAGCTTATTAGGATGGTTTTCAATCCAGTCCATGATGAAAATTAAATTTGATAAAGGAAGGAAAAGATACTTGCATCCAATAACAAAAAATCAAATGTTATGAAAGAAGGAAATAAATGCCTATTTTTAAAAATGATTAAATATCACAAATATAGGCCAATACTTATGTTAGGGAAATTGGTATCAAATCAAAAAATTAGAATAGGTTCTATATACAGGCCATAATGTATAAAATAGGATTTGGTTAAGGGTGAGGGGATGAAAATGACTTGATATTATTTTCTACAATAGTCAACTAATGATGATCAGGTGAACTAGCTACAGTTGGGATAACTAATAACGGTTGGGTAACCAGTGATGGTTGAGGTAACCATCGATAGTTGCCTATGTGTTCTAGGAGGATATTGAAGTGAAGTTATAGAATGATTAATAGGTAGGTAGGGGTTTTGATATAGGTCTATGGGATGGAGAATAAGATGTTAAGAGGTCTGGTTTAGGTAGGGAGGTTAGAAATAAGATGAAATAATGAAAAAAAGCACAAGATACCTATAACTTGATAGTGGAGGGCTGAGGTGATTTGGCTAGAGTGATGGTACTTTAGCCTCTAAAGGTGATGAACATAGAGGTTTATGTCTATAATGTTACTACTTACTTGTTGAAGGGATGATGAATACCTACATAAGAAAATATGATAGCCTAGACACAATTTTTTTTTGGGATCCCTTTCACTTCCTCCTCTTCTCCTTTTGTAGGATGAAGTTACTAATTTGGATGGAGGAAGTTACTAATTTGATAAGGGGAGAAAGTTACCAATTTATGAAATTTTAAATCTCATTTTCTTTTCACAAAGAAGTTGTTAAATTATGCAATGTTTTTCTTTCACATGGCTCGTAATTACTATAAAGTAGGCTCGAGGACCTAACCATTGATAGTCAGGCTAACAATCTATGGTTAGGTTGACCATCGATAGTTAAGGGACCAGAATATAATGAGTTGAAGTAAGTTAAAATGGGTGAATTAAATGTTTTATACAAATGTGTTAGGGGTTTGATAGGGTCAAGTTAGTAGATGAGTCTAATACATTAGGTGGTCCCCTAAATGTGAGGTCAGACAAGGGTCAAAATGCAATTTAACATCAAAATCTATCATGTGGAGTTTTTAAGTGTCTACATTTCCCCCCTTTTGTTATGAAACTTTGATTTCACAAACTGTAGAGCAAAAATAGATGGTTGGTCAAGGTTTGGTTGCCTTGAGTATAGGAGGCGTTGTTCCCCCTCAAATTGAGATTCAATGACGTGAAAGTGAAATTAGGTCATGGTTTTATAAATGGTAAATTGGTATTCATGAGGTAAGTGGCATAAAAAAAGGTTGGATAGTTGAGATGTAAACATGTGCACAAAATATGACTAAGGGTGATAGTCAAGATCATGCAAAGACTAAATTTGCCAATGTTGGTAAAAATAAGGTTGATTCTAGAGGGGCTTGTGATAGGATTGATCAGTCTATAGCATTGGTCATAGTTTATTAGGTTAGGCCTATAAATCCATTTAGATAGGGTCAGTGTTGGTCACAATTATCTAAGGTAAGAAGTGCACTCATGAAACAACATAATTAGTCAACTCATGTACAATTAGTTCAAAAGTTTAACATGGCAATGTTGGTCGATGTGGTTAAAGTAACCATGCAAAATCATTGCAAAACATGTGAATTATCTAGGTCAAAATGACCAACATCAAGGTGGACATGGTGTAATAGTTGGTAGGTTGGGTATGGTTTGGTAGGGGATGGCCGAGTTGACTCCATATGCACTAGGAAGGTGGATGTTGCCTACATAGTTCCAAGGACATGAAATATAAAAAGAATGTTAGGCTAAATGTAGTTTTTCTAGGGTCAGTTATGAAGTAAGGATTAAGTGATCTCCTAAGGGTAGAACTTAGGTGAGGTACCTAGAGAAATAAAAAATGGGAGGGAACACTGATTGGTGATAGTCAAGGGTTACCTTATGGTTGATCAGTGATGGTCACCCTCACCATCACTGATCATGATAAGACCTTAAATGATCGAAAGGTTAAAAGTAAAAAAATGAGTTCATGTTTTCCATTTGACTTTGGTTTTTTATTTTGGGTAGTTTGTGCATTTTTTCTTTTTAGTACTAAGCATGCTAAGGTAGAGGTGATTGAGTGGGTGATCAAGAGTTTGATTTTACTGAGATCATATTCGAAGGAAGGTGGATGAGGACACGACCACATGGTTAGATGGGGGCATCGAACACATCAGTGATTGTAGAATGAGTTAGGTTGTGTTTTAAATTTGATAGGTAGCTTTAAGTTAATGATGTTAAATTTGCATGTAAGAGATAGAGGTTTTGGGAAGGAGTCAAGGTAGAGTGTTAAATGAGGTTTTGAAAAAAATTATGCCCTAGGTTTAAAATGTTGTGAAATTGATCAAAATAGAGGGGGAAATGGGGATAATAAAGGTGTTAAGGGTTGGTAATATGATGCAAGATCAGTGTAGGTAGGATTTCTATTGAATATGGGTGTGGGTGTGTGTAGAGGGTTTGGGAGGTCATAGGTTTGAGGTGTGTTATTAGCGGTCACATATAGTGATCATCGATAGTTCACCTGAATGGTGATGATTGAACCTTAAGACAAAAAATGGGGGGCAAGGGACCATTGATAGTTTTCTGAATCATTAGTATTTGAAGGGCTTGAAGGAATATATGAAAACATTTTTTTTTAGTTATGTTTAAATTTTGAGATTTTGATAAAGTTGAAGTGTGGTAAAAAAAATTAAATTTTGAGTTATTTTATTCATTTTTAGAATGGTTTTAAAAGGGTAAAATGCTTGAAGTTTTTGAAAATTTTGAATTATAGAAGTGGCTAAGTGGAGTTTTAAGTTGTTTAGTAAGAGTGAATTGGGTTATGTAAAAATTTTGGACACTACGGGAAATGTGAAAGATAAAAAAAATCACTAGAGGTGTAGAAAGCATGTGAGGGTTTTTAGATTGGTCAGAGGTTGTTAAAGTTGGGAAATGTTTTAGGAGGTGTGTGTAGGGGATGTTAAAAAGGCTTAGATTGGAGGAGAGGCTAGTTTGTTAAAAATAAAAATTATTTAGTTGGGGAAAATGATATGCTAAGGTTGGTGTTGAGATATATGTAAGTGAGGTCAATGTGATAGATTTTATCATGAAAAGTTAACAAAGAGAGGTGTAAGTTAAGACTTAGTTTTTAGGTGGAAAACTAAGTATGCAAGCTAATGTGATTACTTTTGTAGGCCTGTGAGTAGATCTAGATGAGGGACCGAGTCCTAAGGATCTTCATCAAGGTTTGAGATAGGATGATAGTAGAGGATTGGA
Organism: Torreya grandis; assembly: GCA_037957365.1. NCBI lineage: Eukaryota > Viridiplantae > Streptophyta > Pinopsida > Cupressales > Taxaceae > Torreya > Torreya grandis. The sequence continues at coordinate 589,951 of JARHVA010007346.1, forward strand.
GGCACATGGAGATAGTTAGCCTAGGGGCCATGATTCATTATCATCACCTACTATGGGATTCACCTATAAACATCATGATCATTGAAAGATGGGACCCCATGATGAACACCTTCATGTTATCGACTAGAGAGATGACAATTATTATTAGAGGATGTGATTAGGATCACATGGCTACCCATCTGGGGGGAGTCAATTTATCATATAGAGAGAGGATATAGATTATTATATGGACCTGATATATAGAGAAGATCATGCTCATGCCAATTGGCATGCATGGGGGTTTAGGATTAGGACATTATACCAAAGGGCCCAAGAGGATTGATACTTATTGATGATGATGATGATGATGATGATGTGATGATGGTAGTGACTTGTTTCACATTATCAAAATTGAGCCATGGTTAATTTCCATACCTATTACTAGGGGTACTAATGGAGATGTTGTTGGGGAGGACTATGTTTAGATGGGCCCTAGTGTTACTAGTCTAGATTTATAAGGAGTTATAGGCATTTTGAGCACATAGGAGATATGGGATTAGTGTTAGTTTTATACTCCATTATTGAGAGTTTAAGTATATTTAGGTTTTGAGACCATTAAGGGTACCATGGTAGGGATTCACTCAGGTAGCCTTTCTAGTGGGTTTCATGTGATACAGATATATTGATGATTTGATAGGGAAATGTGGAGGATACAGAGACATTGATTGGTTTAGGGATGCTTTTAAGGGATTGGTGGTAGGTGATGTTATATGAAGGGCATATGTGGATTGGCTTGGTTGGACTGGGCATAGGTATCAGACATTATCCTTACATAGCTAGTGTTGGATTTATGGGAGGTGAGATGGGGAGACTAAGTCGATCTCCTTTGATTGATTATGGTGATATTTTGGGATAGTATAAGGGATCCCCATAAATTTCCATGATAAATTAGGGAAGAGGTTGAGTTTTTACTACTAGAACCATAACCATAGGATGTCATAATAAACTATGAGGAGATACCAACTAGAGCAGCCATTGATAATGCAAAGCTTATAGATGGTTGTGAAGCATGGTTCTAGGATAGATATGTAGTGGCTAGCTTTAGATGGGGTAATGTGGGGTAGAATCCTATGAATGTAGACACTATAGGGTAATCAACATAGGATGGTTAGACAATAACGACACTATTAGTAGCACAATCTTAGATCATAGGGTTATAGGGATAGGTGGTCACATTATAGTCATAGATTTTCCCCTTACAAGGGTAAGTTACCACTTTGATTGGTGAGCATGATACAGTGAAGACCTCCTTGGATTTAGTTACTTAGGACAAATATTTATTGAAATAGAGGGAAAGAGTTGTTATACCCATAGGAGGAGGACCTCTTGACATAGCTTTGAGGACACAGTACCTAGCCATCGTTGAGGAGTTAAGATATTAGAAGTCAATAGTGCTTGCATAGTTTCCATTGGAGATGAGATATGGGGAGTATAGGTTCAAATCAGTATGAGGTCCATCTATAGTGATTCTAAGATAGTGGGCCTTAATAGTGGGGCAGGCAAGGAAGCCACTACTAGATGGTAGTGCAGGTGTAGGTGTAGATGGGGATAGTGGCAGTGGTGTACTAGAGGCCTAATAGATGAGATTATGTCTATGATTTTTATATTGTCATACATGTTGATGATGTGAGATGTATATGAGTGAGAGATACATTTATGAGATGTATATTTTTTTTATTACAATGGATTATATCATTGACATTTGAGTATATCGATGATTATGTTGACATATGACATGATGATTATGTTTCTATGTTCATGATGTTGCATTGATGATGTATTTTTATATTATGATTATGATTTAATGATGTTTATGGATCATGGATGTCATGTATGATATTACATGCTTATGGTTATGATTGATTATTTAGTTAGGTAGTTGATGATGGATATGATGGACGTTGTTTAAAACATGTTTTTGATTAATATATTTGTGGTTATTTATCATGGTTACATATGAGTCGGAATATTTGATAGATAGGTTATGATGATGTTATTGTTTATGAGATGATTATGACAATGTGGTTGGTAGATAGGATGATATTATATTTTAGGGATGATGTTGATTATGTTTTATGATGGTCTTATGATGTTATAATGTTATAATGATATGTTGTGATTGTTCACAATTTATGGTTCTTGATGTTTTATTTATGGGTAGGATATGTGTTCAGTTACTAATGCTATGGGAATATAATGGAAGCACATAAAGTAGGTGTAGATAACAAACTAAATGTGAGAAAGAGATAAGAATTGTGAGACATATGACCACATGAAATAATGAATAAAGGGTAAGAAAAAGGCATGATGTTTTGAGTTGGCAAGGATGTAACAATAAAACACCATAGTGGGATTGACTTAGTAAACATAAAACTATCAAATGCTTCATAAGAGCATGCTTTGATTGAGAAATAATGTTTTCCAATCACTTTGTATCAATTAAGCTCATAGTTCCATGATTTTAGAGAAGGATTTAAAGGAAGGGAGGTGATAGGTAGAATGTTAAGTGTTAAATATGTAAAAAGGTAACTTGATGTGGGTTAGCTTGCCCCTTCTATAGGTGACCAAAGAACCATCATAGATAAGTCCATGCCTATGATATATAGACAAATTAAATCAAAAAGTCTATAAATTCCATATATAGGAGCTGATTACAGAGCAATGGGATAATGCATAGATTGATCGATGTAGGAAGTCTACAAATGACACTTATAAGAAATGATTATGGCTTACTTATTTTGATTGTGACATAGGGTTGCTTGTTGCTTTTGTTATTTTGATAAGTTATTGAAGTTTATCAAGGCGAGAAGCTTCACATGATTATGCATTATCCATCCTTCAAGGGAGTGGTCTAAAATTGGATTTTTATAGCTTTACTTTAAGGAATAAGTCTATTTTTAAGCAAATTTTAATTATTAGGTAGTTGTTCTTTAAAGGAGCAGCCTGCAATGCTAGAGATATGGGCCAGACAATGTTTTGGTACCCCCAATTTCTCAATTATGAATGTTGAGTTACACATGGACAAGTCTATTTAGGCTTAAAGGTTTACCTTTATGGAGGTATAACTTTAGCATAAAAGGTTAATGATAGATGAGGGAAAGTGGTTTGAGAGACAACTAATCTATGGATTCCATCTAATTAGAGATGAAAAGTATCTATGAGAACCATGTTATGGGTAGAGACATGATGCCCATACTTAGGATTAGGCTATAACTATGATAGATAATCACAGAGTTATATGTTGTAATTAATTTTTCCCAAGGGGATTAAGGATAGGTAGGTGAAAAAATATTTTAAACCAAGGGACAATCTTAAGTTAGACATAAAGGTGAGTTTGATCCTTATTTCAACAATTGAAAGGATGTAAATATGAAGTGTTGAGAGGCTTAGGTTTTGGTTTGCCATCAAGAGAGGACAAATGATAAGCTTCTGATCCATACTTATGGGTTATGATGTAGGGACCAAGCCAATTGAAAGAAAACTTGACCTTTTTTATCTTCTCCATATTAGTTACATGTTGGTTCTCCTTAAGGATGAGGTCTCTGATGTTGAACTCTCACTCTTTTAGGTTTTTTTGTATACACATTTGATTCATTAATTATAGACATGATGATGATTAAGTGATACAAGGCAATGTTCATCAATAAGTTCAAGATATGTGAGGCATTCTTGATGATATTCACTCTTAGAAAGGATTTCATGTAAAGATATGTGAAGAAATGAAATTTAGACTTCAATTAGAAAGACCACCTTGACTCTAAAGATGAGAGAAAAGGGGTAGTACCCACAAAGGTTTGAATGATAGTGTGATAGGCCCATAAAGTGAAAGGGCTGTGCAAATACCAATCTTGACTTGAAGCACTTACTACTTTGGTGAGTATTTTGAAGAGAATTTTATTAGAGGCTTCCACTTATACATTGGCTTGTGGATGGTAAGGTGAGGATAAGCTTAACTTGATGCCAAAAACATCACAAAGCCCTTGGACTTTCCAATTTTAAAAATATTTGCAATTATTGATAATGATCTTATGGGGATCACCAAAGTGGTAGATGATATGGTGATTGATGAAGTCAATAATTTTTTTGGCTTTGGTTGAAATAATAGGGATGGCCTCCACCCACTTGGTGAAATATTTAGTGGTGGTAATGATGTATTGATGTCATTTTGAAAAATTAGGATTGATTTCCCCATTAAGGTTAAGACCCCACTGTGATAAGGGCCAATAATCTTTGGATACTTGAAGACCATGAGGAGCTGCATGATGCAAGTAAGAATGTTATTGACATTTAAAACACTTTTTCACATAGTCACAATAGTCTTGATTGAGGTTTGGCCAATAGTAGCCAACATGGATAATACGCTTAGAAAAAACAAGGCCACTAAAGTGTCCCCCACAAACTCCATCATGAATTTCCTTGATGGTGTAGGAGGATTCATGACTATGCATGAAATAGAGAATAATGATGTTGAATCTACATTTGTAAATAATTCCCCCTAGTATGGTGTAATTAGAAGTACTTTGAACAAAGTTCTTCATGCATTCTTCAAAAGGTTGGGAGGAATAATGCCAAGGTTAAGATAGTCAAAAGCTTAGTCATAGCAAACATCAAAAGGAGATGTCTCCACATTATAAATGGTAGTTAGATCAGAACTAGTATATGAAGGTGTGATTAAATGATGGATGGCGATAAATAGTTTAGATTCGGTAGGTTGAGATTGGATTTGGGAAGCAAGGGATGCCATGGTATCTATGAACTTATTAGTAGAGCAAGGAATTGACTGGATAGTGTAATGATTGAATGATGCCAAGTGTACATCCATGAGTTGTTTTTACTTTATTAGGACATCATTTTTACATTGATAATATTTGGTGACCTAATTTATTACTATTTGGGAGTTTACAAAGACATTGATTGTTTTTACTCCCAAGGCTAGGGAAGTTTGGAGACCTATGACTATGACTTTATATTTAGATATGTTGTTGGTGAATTTGAAGTCAAGTTTAAAAAAAAGGGGAAGAGGTTCACCATTAAGGGGAATGATAATAACTCTAGAAACCCCACTATTTTTGCATTTAGATCCATAAAAAAACATGGTCATTTGGTAGGTGGGTTCTTCTTGAGAAAGAGTTTTAATGGACTCATTTGGAAAGGTAAGAGGAAGAGGTTGATTGTCTAGTAGAGGAGCTTTAACCAATTGGGTGGTGATGACCTATCCTTTAATAGAATATTTTGGAAGGAACTCAAAATCAAACATAGATAGGAGCATGAGCCACTTAGCTATACACTGATTTTGGTATGGCTTAGAGTGCATATACTTCATAGGATCAGTGTTAGTGATGACATAGGTTTTATGATTAAGGAGATAGTGATAGAGTTTGGAGGCTACAAAAACTAAAATGAGGTAGAGTTTTTTTGGATGGGTATATTGAGTTTCATATTTGATGAGGGTATGGCTAATGTAATAGATGGCTTGCTCTTTATTCTATTCATCACAATGTGTGAGCATTACCCTAAGGAATGGTCTATGGTGGATATATATAGGTAAAAGTGCTAGTCTACCTTAGGAGGGGTGAGGATATGTGGAGAGAGAAGGTACTTCTTGCTTGCATCAAAGGCTTGTTGACATTCTTTGGTAAACTTAAAAGAGGTATACTTATTTAGGAGGTGGTGGAAGGGTTGACATTGATCGAATAACTGGGAGATGAAGTGATAGATGGATTGAAGTTTTCCCTATAGTCTATGGAGTTACATAAGGTTGGTATGAGAAGGCATCTATAATATTTCTTTAACTTTAGTGGGGTATATTCCAATTCCATGGATAGGGATGATGAAACCAAGAAGCTTATCTGATAAGACTCTAAAAATGCACTTCTTGGGATTGAGCCTAACATGATAATGGATTAGTCAGTTGAAGATGATGGTGATAACATGTAGATGATACTTATAGTGTTTGGATTTCCCAAGTATATCATCCACATATTCCTCTATGATTTTATGGATGAGATCATGAAAGATATAGGTCATAGCCCACTGATAGGTTACTCTAGTGTTCTTGAGTCCAAAGGGCATGAATCTATAGTAGAAAGTTCCCTATGGGGTGTTAAAGGAAGTGTTATGCTGATATTTGGGGGACATCAAGATCTGATTATATCTTAAGAAACCATCCATGAGAGATAACATTTCACGGCCAGTTGTAAGATTAACATGTTAGTCGATGTTGGTAGAGGAAAGTCATACTTTGGTCAAGTGAGGTTGAGGTCACAAAATTTGATGCAAAAATGAAGTCTGCCTATGGGCTTAGTGATCAAAACAATGTTAGAAACCCATTATGGATAGTTAATGGGTTGAATGAAGTCAATGGATAAGAGATTCGAAAGTTCTTATTTAAAAATAAGAGCTATGTGAGGATGTATCCTATGAAGCTTTTTCCAAACTAGTTTAACCTTAAGATGAATAAAAACATTGTGGATGGTAATAGAAGGGTCAATTCTAGGAATATCCTAATAGGACCATGCAAAATCTATTTATGGTCTTGAAATAAGGAACGGTATTCTTGTTGCTCCATGAAATTTAAAGATTGGCTAATTTTGATGATATGAGGGTTATCCTAAGTTCACAAATTAACATCAATGGTGGATTTATTTATCATAGTTTGGTTCTTCGAAGGGAGAGATTTATGAATTAAATAATCCCATACACTAAAGTAGATGAGAATGGAATCATCATCTTGACATTGGATGGTGTTGATGGTATGAGAATCATGTTCAATCATTTCAAGATGGATGAGAGGAAAGGTTTTAGTTTGGTCATCCTTTTGATAGGTTAAGGGGTCAAAACTAATGGTATTGATCAAAAATAAAGTTATATGGGATGATGTCAGAGTCCTTAGGTTTAGAGGAAGATGGGGTTTGTGAGGATGGAGGTTCTACATTAATGGTGGCAATGGGTTTTGGTGATTTGGGTTCTTTTGGTGGTACAAACCCAAGGCCAAAAAACTCATGAGGTTTTTGAGTTTTTATGATGGGTAACTCATGAGGCCATTATTCATAAAATCTAAGACCAAACCCCTTCCATGTTCACTAGTAAGGTAATCTTTGGCAAAGGTTGGTTTTTCTAGGTAATAAAAATTGGTAGTGAATGGTTGGATGAACAGGGTAGTGGTAGGAGTGAGAAGTGGCTGATCAAGTCCCCCATAGATGAAATTTATTTAATAATTGGGGAACCCAAAATGGATGATGATTCTAATCTTTGGATCATAAGAAGGGTCATATTGGATATTCCCATATTCTTGTGGAGTAGGGAAAGCATCTAAGGCTAAAAGTCAATATTCCCTAAGAGAGAGATGTTGAAATGTGGATTACAAGGGGTCCTCAACTTGAATTTGGGACAAAGGGATGGGAGATCTAGTTGATGCTTCATCATCATTATGAGTATAAGTGTTGATGGTTTTGGTTGGATGGGTTGCCTTCTTATAATATAGTTGAGAGATAGATGAAGAAGGTAGTAGAACATCATTAGACTGACATGCCATATTGCAATAGGTGAAGGGACTAGGGCCAGCTTTGATGGTAACAACTTATCCCTCATGGTCAAATTTTACACAATGATGTAAGGTGGAAGGGATACAACTCATATCATATATCTAAGGGTGTTTGAGGAAGAAATTGTATTGAAACTCATCCTCTATCATGTAAAATAGTTTGGGAATGGTATGAGGTCCCAAGTGGATATGGATGACAATGATACCTAATGTAGTAGCCATGGTATCATTAAAGGAACAAAGTACTATTGTACTTTTTAACATGATGTTTTCAGGTAGATAAATTTGGTCATATGTATGGGAGGATATAATGTTGATGCTAGATCATCCATCAATCATAACCCTCTTGATTTGGGTTTGATTAATGTATGTTGTGATGGAAATGGGATGATCAAGTCTTCAAGATTACCGAGAGGTATTTTAGAATCCTAAAAGTTGATGAGGGAAATTTTTTTGAGGGATATAACAAAGGGCATAAGAGGTTGAGGTTTATCTAGTTGAACCTCTATAGATTTCATAGCCTTGATTAGTGCTTGGTGATGGTGGGGTGAGGTGTTGACTAGTTCATAAAGTCTCATTTTCACTAGTGTTTAGTGAAGTTGCTTCAACATGATACATTGGAAGGATTTTGATGGCTTGGAGGCAGAGGCTCTAAGAATGGATACTTTGGGTTTTGTTGGTGGAATAGGTGAAGGTGTAGGTATTTGGTTTTGGTTGAAAGGTTAAGGGGTGGAAGGGTAAGTACATAGAATTGATGCCTTAGCTTTTCCCTTATCTTTATATTGGTCTTGGGATCACGTAACCACATGAATAGTATGGATAAGGGGGATTGATGTGTTTTGTGGTTGCTTCAATTCCTCCCTCTCATCCTTAGGTAGGAGTGGGAGAGTAAGTAAAGGTTGGGTTGATGAAAAGATTGGTAAAGGGGGTAAGAAGGGTTCATATGATAACAGGTCATCCTCATCATATAGGCTATGAATAAGGGCTTGGAGAGATTTAAAGTTCACCATGTCATGTTTTGGTGCCCTATGGTATGCATAAATCAAGTTATCATTGAACCAAGAGGGTTTGGTATTGTAAGGGTAGAATGGTTTGAGAGGTGGTAAGCTAATGGAGGAAGTTTTCAACAACCTCTATAAGATAGTTGAATAGGATTCCATCAAAGGTGTTGGAGGTGATGGATTTTTGGTTTTAAGAGTGGGAAACTTCTTAGGCATAGGTTTTATTATAGGATTTTTTGTTAGAGGAATGATTTTCGTTGGTTGTTTTGGTTGTTTGATTGGTTACAGTTGGTTTAGAGGTTGAAGTCATGGATTTGGAAGACTTAAATGTTGAAGGTTTTTCTATAGGTGGGAAAGTATAGGTAGACAGGGTGGTTAAAAATGATGGAGAACTAGAGGGTTTGATAGGTGTAGGTGGAGAAAAGGGGGATGTTTTTTAGAGGAGGAATATGTGATTATAATGGTAGATGGATGGGGTCCTAAGATGGAATGTAAGTGAGAAGGAGGTGGTATAGGTCTAGTTTGAGGTTGAGGTTTGGGTAACTCTAACTTCTTAGTTGGTTTGGTTGGGGTTTACATTGGTGGACTAGATGGGATTAAGTCTAACCTCAAAGGGGGATGATCATGAATAAGTGTGGGAAGAATTCCTAGGTTTTTTATTGGTTTGGTGAAATAGGCATTTTGTACAGACTAATTACCCAGTGATTACTAGATTCATTAGTCTAATTAAACATTAATTATCAACCCTGGGTGTGTAAGCTTTTCAATAATGTCAGCACTATATATGTATTATTGATTCAGAAATAAAATTGCTTTTCTAGTTATAGTATAATGAATTTATGTTATATTTACTAGATAGATATATTATGAAACTATTGTGACAAAATTATAGAACTATTCCACACTTATGTACCATACATGCATCATACTTATATAATCAAACTTAATAGTAAAATCAACTTACACAACACACTAATAACTAAAGAGGGTCAAGATATTCATAGTAGCTCATTTTGGGGGGGGGGTGGTCATCCTCATTTAGAAATGAGCTCCAATACCTCTCTGAGAGAATTCACAAACTTTTTACAAATTCAACTTCCTCATTACTCAATTATGAATACAAATGTTATAGTTCAAAAAATTCTACTATTAGCTTCTCAAAACTATCTAACTCTTATTCTGATCTAGGTTATACCTTTAAATACAAAAGGTAATTTATTGACTCTTAACCAAAAACACCAAACTAGGAAAATATAAAAATACTTATAAACTACGCCAATCAACCTTCAAGTGGTTAGTAACCAAAGTTACTTGTTTTAGGTTTGACTAGGTTAGAGATAAGGCATATTGTTTTGTTCTTTTATTTCCTTTTGTCTTTTCTCATTATCATTATGTTTTCCATATTTGGCAACACATCTAATTTCTCCTTGCATGTAGGGAATCTATAAAATAACTATGTTTCTTCTTAATTTTCCATTTGGTTTCCCAAGACAACTAGATGTGTCTATAATATTTCCTCAATAATGACTCTGCTTTGTATAGTGGCTATAGGCACTCTGTAGTAGCTACAAGAAACCTATAGGTGAAACCTTTAGTTGTTGTGGGTACTCTGTAGTGGCTAAAATTATCTTATAGGTGAATCATATAGCTATTATGGGTATTATATAGTGGTTGTAGGAAACTTATAGGTGAAGCCTATAGTTGTGGGTATTCTACAATGGTTGTAGGTAACTTGTAGGTGAATCCTATAGTTTCTATGGGCACTCTATAGTGGCTATGGGAAACTTGTAGGTGAAGCCTATAATTTCTATGGGTAGCCTATAGTAGCTATGGCTTAGCAAGATTATACATATTTTTATGACCCTTCAAATGCTTTTTAGATAAAATCACACCAATATAATTCAATAAAGGAAAAACATCAATAATTCATAACATAATACACACACACACACACACACACACACACACACACACACACACACACACACACACACACACACACACACACACACATGCACACACACACACACACACACACACACACACACACACACACACACACACACACACACACACACACACACACACACACACACACACACACACATCAATGAACATACAAAATCATAACTTCATTCATTCATTTACATTAGTGATAGATGGTTATGTCATTTACATATAAAAAGTCATAGACTAAGCATGGATGAGGCTATAAAAGTAAGCAATTGGTGACCTCATCACTCCCCCATACTTAGCCTCTTACTCGACCTTGATCAAGCCTTGGTTTCATTCTAAAACCACAAAATTTTCTAAAGTCTAGGGGTTGAGGACATCCTGACCCTTCCAAGATGTAAAAAATTTTAGCATTCTCAATGTATTACCATATTTTCTTCTCTACCTCTTTGTCAACTAAAAAATTTCCTTCCTAGTCAGGAATCAAGAACCATAATATAGGGGGTTAAAACATCAATCCCAAACATTGTATTCTCCACTTCCTAACAAGTTCAATATACAAGTATACTCTATGGATAGCCTCCCTAAAGTTTTGAGGGGAGTATGTGTTTCTTGGGCTAATTCGCTTTCTACATTCGAAAAGTTGAACAAAGAAACTAGAGAAAATGGACGAGGTTAGGAATACCTGGATGTCGACTGCGCACCGTGATCCAGACGCTTGTGAGCACTCCTCTTTGGCTGTGGAGGAATGACACCTGCAAAAGAAAGGAAAACTTGGACAAGGGGATGTTAGATAAATAGACGGTGGGTTGCCAAGCGAAAGCTTGTCCCCGGAAGTGTAAAAACTTCCTCAAAGGGAGGTCAACCCACAGATGAAAAACAGATAAAAGACTGAGAAAGTATAAGATGCCAGAATACAGAAATGATGAATAGCTTAGAAATGAAAGAAAACACCAAATGGTTACCTGAAATAAGCAGTCGGGTTGATGACAGTCGCCGATGTCGGAAGTTCTGCCGGCGTCGGTTAGGAGGTCTGCCGTCGTCGGTTATTCTGCCGACGCCGGTATGGGAAGTGACCGGCGTCGGTCGGGGTAATGGCCTGTGGTCGGGTCTGAGATGTGTTCTGGACTGTGGACAGGTCCGGGATGCTGAAGATGTCGAGACAGAGTCTGGGGACGGGTCAGAATGGACTATGGAATGGTCTTGCCCTATACAGGGTCTTTTGTGGACAAAAGGGGAATGGGGAGTTGTCTGGAACTGGGATGAAGAGTGGGACAATGGGAGAGGAGGATGGGCAGAGGACAGGGCCTGAGAAGGCCTTGCAGCCTCTCAAGGGGGAAGGGTAGAAGGGAAGCAGATAACAATAGATAACTGAAAGCTTAAAACAAAGAATCAATTAACAGATTTGCTTACCTCCCTGCCTGTTGAATGAAGAGTTGAAGGAGCTGTTATTGAAGCCAGAGGGGATTCTGCAAGAAGAGAATTCTGATGAAGGGCCTTTGCACCTGCTGCTGTTGTTGCACGAGGTTCAAAACGAAGACCAGACGAATTCCAAACGCCAGGAGAGTTCTGTTTGCGAGCTCAGGAGTCCAGGGGTTGCAACGGATACAGGACGGGATAATGAAGGCTGCCGACGCCGGCAGTTTCGCCAACGTCGGCCGAAGGGTCGCCGACGTCGGTGGTCGCAGGATGGGCACAGAGGCTAAAAATAGCCTCTGCCCATTCTTGCACGCCGCCGAGCGAGGGGTCATGGGCAGAACGGTCGCAAGGTTGCCAAAATGGACGAGGGGGGCTATAATGGTGAGATTTGGGCTAATAAATGCTAGGGGAAGGTGGAGGGATTCAAGGGAGGATCCAAGGAGGCAAGGGTAGGGTGGAAAAAGGGGGACTCAATTAATTAAAAGATGTTAATTTTTAATTAATAAGACCTAGGTGGGTTAGGGACCAAGGAGGACTAGGAGGGAGAAAGGACCAAGGGAGAGAACCAAGGTGCAGACACGTTTGCGGTGTCTACATTTGCCCCTTTTTGTCTTGTTGGTTGTTCTGAACGAACTGCAAGACAAAAACAGGGAGTGGTTGCCCCAGGGGAAGGATGATGTGGATTGCCCCGAAGTATGGATGAGGTACTCCCCCTCAAAGCAGGAGTCGAGAGAAGGAACCTTATGTCGGGTGCTGATTTGACAAAAGGTGGATGAGAAAGAGAGAGGTGAGTGAGAGTGCTGCAAAAGTCATGATTGCGCGCATACCACTGCACAAGATGGTCAGGTCAAATTGTCGCATGGTCAAGGGTCAAGGAGTGCCAAAATTGAAGTAACCGGGCCCCAGCATTTAGTCGTCTGCTGATCGGGTCACTCAATCTAAGCTGAAGCTCCAAATGGTCGTCGTGTCCCAGGTATCCAGGGCTCAGGAAGTGCTCCCAGAAACACGAAAAAGTCACAAGTAGTAGGGATCAACTAGCTCACGATCCTATACTTGTGAAGGGTCGAAAAAGGTCTGCGAACAATTTTGCTAACCAGCCGTGGAATAGCATACACGCAAAAACAACCAAGGCAACATTGGCTTGGAAGTGGTCGAGGTCGAAGGAGATAGGCATGATCGCCAATGGTCATTGGTCAAGAGGATGGATAGACGAAAGGATGCGGCCGAGCTAACCCCAGAAGACCCCATGTCAACTGAGTGTTGCCTACATAGCCCTGGTGACAGGGCCTCAGGCCGATGTAGTTCTCCCTAAAAAGGGAGGGAGGGTCAGAGGGATTGATTGGTCTTGGTCAAAGGAAATGATTGGTCTTGGTCAAAGGTCTATGATTGGTCTTGGTCAAAGGAAATGATTGGTCTTGGTCAAAGGTCTATGATTGGTCTTGGTCAAAGGAAATGATTGGTCTTGGTCAAAGGTCTATGATTGGTCTTGGTCAAAGGAAATGATTGGTCTTGGTCAAAGGTCTATGATTGGTCTTGGTCAAAGGAAATGATTGGTCTTGGTCAAAGGTCTATGATTGGTCTTGGTCAAAGTTGACGAAGTTGGGTGTGATAAGAGTCAAAGAAGAGAAGGTTTGTCCATCATAGAGACGAACAAACGGGGGTGGTCGAGCTAACCTCAGAAGATGTGTTATCTGAGTGCTGCCTACATAGCCCTGGTCGTAGGGCCTCAGACCAATGTAGTTCGGACTAGGAGACAGAGTGATCGATGATTGGATGTGGTCAAGTGTCAAGATTATGCTGCAAATGTCACAAGAGTCGAGAGTCTTTCATCCCTTAACAAGTTTCCATAGTCGTGATGGATGCATGCTAAAGATGAATGGAAGTCTATTTATGTTTCAGCAAGTATTGGTTTATGCTTAACATAAATTGGGTCTGGTCGGTAGTTTCCATGTGTATTGGTGTCCGTGGAAACTATGTGGAATAGACGAGGATGATGTCTGAAAAATGATGAAAAATGGCTTGGTTTGAGTTGAGTCGCCAATTGATGCGGTTAAATGTGACCAAAGTGTAGAGAAAAGATGGAAAGCAAATTGCTCTTTCATTGACAAGGACCAACAGGAAGTATAGATAGGGGTTATTAGAACAAAAAGCCCCGTTCATGCATTACGTCGTGGACCAGTGTTGAGTTAGAACGGTAATCGAATCACTTTTGACATTAAAGTGAGCTCGAAGTCCCTTGAGCCGGTGATAGGAGGAGGATAGGGTAACCCAGTGTAAGAGCAGGAAGAACCTTGCCCCTTTTGTAGGAGACCCTGAGACAACTACAAGCCAATGTCCGTGACTCTTTTTTTTTTTTTTTTTTTTTTTTTTTTTTTTGCGCAGGCTGATCGATGCGGGAAGCCTACATAGAGATGTCTTTTGATTTAGTGGTCATGTTGCGAAGCTGATCGATGCGGGAAGCTTCTAAGATAGGTTGCTGTTGGTAGCAAGATTTAATTATAGCCATCCTTCGAGGGAGTGGTCTATATCTTTGCTTTATATAATGTTTGAATAGCTGTCCTTCGAGGGATCAGTCTATTAACTACAGCAATGATAGCACAGCTGTCCTTCGAGGGATCAGTCTGTCTTTTTGGATTTGATTGTGTGACCTTGGATATGTTTGGACATCGTCTTTTTTTTTTTTTTTTTTTTTTTTTTTGAGTCATGGACAAGACTGTAGAAGTGCAAGGACTCCCTTTTTCTTAGGACAAAGCATCACTGCATCCTAAAAGGGTTGTAGAGGACTTGTTAAAGGGGAATAGGGTTGAAAGGGATGAGGATTAAGGGGATGAAGATTGCTCAAGGGACGAGCTCAAGTTACGTGTCAAGTAGACGAGTACTCGACTAGCAGAAGAAAGGTCGAAGATGCAAGACAGAAAGGGGGGCTCAAGGTCTGATAAGTCCTTGGGCCATGCTAGTGAGTTAAGGTCTGAGTCAATTAGGAGCGGACTTGCCCCATTTGGCTCTTTCCAGATTGGTCAGATGTTGATGGTGGATGAGAAGTTGACTGATATGGTTGTTGATTGGTCGAGACTTGGTTGAAGATTGGTTGAATGATATTTGGTTGTTGATTGGTCGAGGATTGGTTGAAGTGTGGTAAAATGTTTGGTCAAAGTTTGTTGAAGGTTTGGATCCCCCCAGTCGCTTAGGGAGAATGTTGGATAGATTAGTCAAGATTGACTGAGGCTTGGTGATTAAATGGACTGTGTTAATGTCAAATAATGGGGTCAAAGGCGGTAAAGAGACCATAGTCTGCCGTGGAGATCTCGATTTAGGTGATGAGGTTGGAGAGGCACGGGTCGGGGTTGATGTTTTGTCGAAGAGGTGGTTAAGAGGGTCCTTGGTGAGAAGGAAAGGATTTCTCCGTTGTTGACGAATGACAGCTTTAAGAGCGCAACAACGCTCAGTGTCACGTCCCGGAGTGTGATGATAATGGCAGAATACGGAGTTGTCGAACCAAGATGGCCTTGATCCGAGAGTTGATGAGAGGGGTGGTGTTGAAGGTTTGTTGATGACGTGGTCGAGAAGAGAGGTGTCATTCGCCAGACATTGGTGAATGGCAACCTTGAGGGCATGACAATGCTCCGTGTCGTGCCCAGGCGTGCGATGATATGCACAAATGCAAGTGTCATCGAACCAAGGTGGTTTAGGTCCGAGAGAATGATATGGTTTGAGAGGCGGAAGGTTGAGGCGAGATGACTGCAATAGGTGCCGTAAAAGCAAGGTATAAGAACCTGCTAATGGGTCTAGATGTTTTATTGCAGTGAGGGTTGATGATGTTGGTTTAATAGGCATAAGAAGCGTTAGTCGATGGTTTGAGGGAGATATATGTTTGATGGGTTGAGGGAGTAATGGAGGCGACGTGCCCCTGTGAAGGATGGGAGTAGGCAGTACTCCTATTAAAGTGGATGGATGCGGGCCTAAGATTGAAGGCAATGATGAAGGTGGGGGAGAAATTCTCCGATGTGGTCTAGTAGCTTTCGTGAGTTTGGGTCGAGGGCCACTATTATGTGAGGCAAGGTTGGATGTGGGTTTGGGTTTGGATGTGGACGAAGGTGAGTGAGATGTAACAATCTCAGGCAAAGGGCAAGAGGAAACTGTGACTGGGTCTTCCTCGATTGAAATGGGTAAAGAGACTGGTTCTTCTCTTGGTGGAGAAGAAATAGGAGAGGGTGGCTCCTCCAGATGGCAAGAGGCAGGGATGATTATGCCTTCCGCTTGTGCTTGAGGAGTAGGCAAGGTATGGTCATTGGATGAAGGTGCGGATAATGGTATAGGTGTGGTCAAGGCATCCCCCAATGTAGGAGAAATAGATGGAGAACTAACAGGAGAAGAGGGTTCTTCATCTTGTGATAGATGAATAGGAGAAAACTCTTCTGCCTGTGAAAGAGATTGATCAGAGATAAGAGGTAAGATAGTGTTAATCGTGTGAATGTCATGGTCATGAGGATCTTGGGTTATGGTTTGGACGTTGTTTTGAGTAGGCGGATGATTTGGAAAAGGGTGTTTGAAGATGTCGATATGTTGATTAGGTGGGGCGTTCGTGTTATCTAAAATAAGATCCCCCTTGTCGATCATGTCCTGGATTATGTTTTTGAAAGTTCGGCAGTTGTCGATGTCATGGCCTTGGACGCGATGAAAGGGATAGAAGTCGGCCTCCCTATACCATGTAGGGAGGGCTTTTGAAGGGTCAAATTGAGGTGGTCGGATTGGAGGGAGATTGAGGACCCCCTGTTTGAGAAGTTTTTCCAAAACGGAAGCGTATGGTTCTCCAAGTGGAGTGTAAGAACGCTGGATATACCGTTGTTGGAATTGTTTGGTAATGCTGGAAGATGTCGAAGGTTGGGAATAATTCGTCGTTGTTGAGGATGGTGATCTAACGACCACAGTGTTGGCCACTCCTTTGGATTTGGAGTTGGCAGAAGAAGAAGGTCTGAAAGAAGAATGGTCAGTAGATTTTGCGTTGGTATTACGCAATTTGACCTTGTCTTCTTCAAGGGCACGGAGTTCGAGCTTTCGCGCCATGATGAAAGCTTCGTCAAAAGTGCGAAATGTCTGAATCCGCAAGGTAGAAGAGATGTGGTTGGCACATGCTCGAGAGAAGAGCTCGATGAGCTCGGGTTGAGGTAAAGAGAAGGAGAGCTGGTTAATCAAGCCTCTCCAACGAGCGACAAAATCGACAATTGCTTCATTGTCAAATTGCCTGATGGAGTAAAGGTTTGTGATAGAGACTTGTTTGGTGATGTTGATTGAGAAATGGTCAATAAATAGTTGGGCTAGTTGGATGAATGAAAAGATAGAGTGTCTGGCAAGAGAACTATACCAGTCAAGGGCAGGGCCAGAAAGGGACATAGGGAACGTGCGTAGAAGTAACGCATCATCATGGGCGATAAGATAACAGGCATGTCTAAATGCCCGTAGATGTTGTTATGGGTCTTCCTTACTCTGAAAGCGAGTGAATTTAGGAAGCTCCCAATGGTTAGGATATGGTCGAATAGGGACGGAAGGATGAATGGGCTCGTTGCAAATTTGTTCATATGACAAAGTATTGCTTGAACCGGAAATAGAGGCTTCGAGACTGGACATTTTATCCATCAGCATCTTAATGGTGTCTACTGACGGATAGGCGGGTTGAGCGCCCCCTAGGTTGTAAGGCGCTTGGACGAGGCTAGAGGAGGTGTGCGACATAGTCGGTTGTACAATGTACGGATGACTAGTTGCAGGGGCAGAAGTGGAGGCTAAGGGTGGTTGCGTTATGAAGGTTGAAGGTATAAGTTGACTGGGCACCGCCAAAGGTGGTTGAATGGCGGCACTGGTAGCAAGCGAGGTGGGCACTCCTACATTTGTGGGTGCAAGAGTGTAAGAGGTCGAGGTAATCAAGTTCTGATATGATGTAGAACTTGGTTGAATTGCAGGTGGTTGAGGGGGTAATGGAACGCCGATGGAGGTCGGTCTAAAAATAGACGGGGAGGCCAAACTTTGCGTATTGGCCATGATTGGGTTAATAGTTGAGGCGAAAGGCCGAGTCAAAAAGGGTTGGGTGGCGAATGGTGTGGATGTTGTCGCCATGTCACCCGAAAGGTCTCGCGTTGGGTTTCTCGCGAGATAGTTTTGGAGGGCTGCGGTATTGAGGTCCAAGAATCTCTCGAAATCTTGGTCCCCTTCAGGAATGATGGGAATTTGAGTCGGGGTCGGGGTCGGACGGACAGGAGTTCTTTCGGTCTCCGAGTGGAACTCCATGATAGGACTGGTTAGAGGCAGGATAGACGGAAGCGGCTGTTGGCTAAAGTGGTTGACAAGAGCTTTGGCTTGGCTACGAGTCAAAACCATGCAAGGCAAGGAAGGTTCAGGTTTCAAAAACTGTGCTGTTTAGTTTCAGAAAACCGGGATGGTGTCTTTGACAGAAGATGGACAGGTTTAAGCTACTGTGTTTTGGAAAAAAAAGGACAGTGACAGAGACCGACGTCGGTTTAAAAACCGATGTCGATAGGAAAGATGGCCGACGTCGGTCAGATAACCGATGCCGGTAACAGAGGGAAGCCGACGTCGGTGGAAGAACCGATGTCGGTGACTGTGTTTTCCAGAGAACCAAAAGATTCTTGGAAAACAATGAAGAAAGCATCCTCACTTACTCAAACAGACAGATGAGAAGAGAAAACGGAGAGAGACAGACAAGCCTAAGCGATAAATCCTAGGAATTAACCTTAGAAGCTGTGGCTTATGCCTTAGATGAAATGTTTGGAAAGATTGGCTGTCAAGAAGGTCCTAGAAGAAGAAGTCTAGAGCTGGTTTTGGGTTTTGTTTTTGGTGCTCAAGAATCTGTGTTAGGGTTTGGTACGTGGCCTGGTGCTAAGGAGCAAGCTCCCCTCACTTCACGATTCCAGTGGTTAGCTGGTCTCGCTTAGCCAAGATATACCTCGCCTAGAGTTTATCCTCCGCCAGAGAACGGAGTGGGCTTCCCCCTTGGTGATGAAATCCAAGTAGGGTCACCGGGACGGGTAAGGTATCCGCTGGGGGATGAAATCCCAGTCGGGCCTTGTCTCAGGTAAGTTATATGTTTGTTTTGTGCATGTGAGTCGGTAGTGTAACATCAAGTGTCTAGATTTATTCAATATGCGTTTAAGTTACTAGATGTGGACTACGAAGATGCAAGCACAAGCAGAGATGAATGCAAAGTGTTTTAATGCCCAAAGTCGAAATGTGATATTGTTATGAAGACAATGTTTTGAGAAAGGGTCAAGAATATGACGTTTAGACTAGTCTAAAATGCACAAGGAAGAAAAAGAAGGATTCGTTTTAATTCTTGCTTATAGTGCCATTGAGAAGAAAAGAAGGAGGAGAAAAGGTAAGAACCTAATGCTCCTAAATGAATAGAAGAGAAAAGGAACCCAGGAGGAACCTAGGGTCCCACCGGGCGTGCCAGAATGTTTCTTGGGCTAATTCGCTTTCTACATTCGAAAAGTTGAACAAAGAAACTAGAGAAAATGGACGAGGTTAGGAATACCTGGATGTCGACTACGCACCGTGATCCAGACGCTTGTGAGCACTCCTCTTTGGCTGTGGAGGAATGACACCTGCAAAAGAAAGGAAAACTTGGACAAGGGGATGTTAGATAAATAGACGGTGGGTTGCCAAGCGAAAGCTTGTCCCCGAAAGTGTAAAAACTTCCTCAAAGGGAGGTCAACCCACAGATGAAAAACAGATAAAAGACTGAGAAAGTATAAGATGCCAGAATATAGAAATGATGAATAGCTTAGAAATGAAAGAAAACACCAAATGGTTACCTGAAATAAGCAGTCGGGTTGATGACAGTCGCCGATGTCGGAAGTTCTGCCGGCGTCGGTTAGGAGGTCTGCCGTCGTCGGTTATTCTGCCGACGCCGGTATGGGAAGTGACCGGCGTCGGTCGGGGTAATGGCCTGTGGTCGGGTCTGAGATGTGTTCTGGACTGTGGACAGGTCTGGGATGCTGAGGATGTCGAGACAGAGTCTGGGGACGGGTCAGAATGGACTATGGAATGGTCTTGCCCTATACAGGGTCTTTTGTGGACAAAAGGGGAATGGGGAGTTGTCTGGAACTGGGATGAAGAGTGGGACAATGGGAGAGGAGGATGGGCAGAGGACAGGGCCTGAGAAGGCCTTGCAGCCTCTCAAGGGGGAAGGGTAGAAGGGAAGCAGATAACAATAGATAACTGAAAGCTTAAAACAAAGAATCAATTAACAGATTTGCTTACCTCCCTGCCTGTTGAATGAAGAGTTGAAGGAGCTGTTATTGAAGCCAGAGGGGATTCTGCAAGAAGAGAATTCTGATGAAGGGCCTTTGCACCTGCTGCTGTTGTTGCACGAGGTTCAAAACGAAGACTAGACGAATGCCAAACGCCAGGAGAGTTCTGTTTGCGAGCTCAGGAGTCCAGGGGTTGCAACGGATACAGGACGGGATAATGAAGGCTGTCGACGCCGGCAGTTTTGCCGACGTCGGCCGAAGGGTCGCTGACGTCGGCGGTCGCAAGATGGGCACAGAGGCTAAAAATAGCCTCTGCCCATTCTTGCACGCCGCCGAGCGAGGGGTCATGGGCAGAACGGTCGCAAGGTTGCCAAAATGGACGAGGGGGGCTATAATGGTGAGATTTGGGCTAATAAATGCTAGGGGAAGGTGGAGGGATTCAAGGGAGGATCCAAGGAGGCAAGGGTAGGGTGGAAAAAGGGGGACTCAATTAATTAAAAGATGTTAATTTTTAATTAATAAGACCTAGGTGGGTTAGGGACCAAGGAGGACTAGGAGGGAGAAAGGACCAAGGGAGAGAACCAAGGTGCAGACACGTTTGCGGTGTCTACAGTATGGTTTCTTACTTTTTAAGGCATTTTAGGTTCTTATTATCTATGAGAGTAGGAAACAAAAATTTGCCTTCCATCTCATTCCATGAGACTCAAATAGTGGTTCTAGACTTCCACCTTCTTTCTAACAACCCATTCTTATGGAATATTTATGTTCATAAATGAGATCCATTCTTCCACTATAGCATCTAAATCTTTGGATTCACTCCTGATCATCAACGTGGCTTCTTTCTCCTTTCCTTGATATTCTTCCATTTATTTTCTTCTTTCATTCAAAACATATGAAGAAAATGCATGTAATAGGACATCCCCCAAATAGATGTTGGGATTCCATTTTGTATCACTGGGAATAGCATATTGGTGAATGTATAATTCACTTAGCTAGGCTTGAAGATTAAGATCAACATGTCTATACGCATTAAAGAAATATCTTAGGTCACAAACCATATAAGATTGATCATTATAAATCTTATTATGCCTAAATTTCAACCATTTTTCTTTAAAGTATATAGAATACACCCTAGAAGGGGGTCTGCACTCCATCAATAGCTCAATAATTTCATGTAGTTTACCAATATTTTCCTTCAAATATCTGATCCTAGTTTTAGAAAATTCTAATTTTTATTGTAATTCATCCTATTTTTCTTTTGATTCAACATATCCCTTGAATATTTGCACCAATTCTTTGTAGTAGGCTTCATTATTACTAAATTTTTCCTTCAAAAAAATTAAAATATCATCATTCTATACTAGAGTGGTGGTTGAGAAATCCACATCAATAACTTCTACATTAGGTGTTGGTGTAGTGGGAAATGGAGGAAATCCCTGACAGAAGGGTACCAAAGCTAGAGCATACTCTATTGTAAGAACTCTTATGGTGAAGGTGGATGAGGATGCTATAGGTTCCTCCACTATATTCTCGTTGTCCGTAGAGGGTTCTAAAAAAATTTCTACTCCCAGAAGTGTTTCAATGCCTCATTTTCCTTTTAGTTATGTTATCTCATTTTTGAGTCTATATATTTCCTCCATAGCTTGTTCCAATGTTTGGAACTCCTGATTATTATTTTTTTCTTGTTCTCTTCCTTTTTCCATAACCTCTTATTTAACCAATTATTATTCTCCTACATGTTACTCTGCCTCTCTCAATTCCTCCTTTGTGTATCTAATGTTTTTGAGGAGATCAATGTCCTCCTTAGTGAATCTATATGGGAGAGGTGACCATTATTCTTCTCTACCATAGCAGATCCTTCATTAGTAGACCATTCTTCTATTTAAAATCCATCAGGGATTTTCTTAAGCCTAGGCTCTTTCCTTAGTTCTTCATCATCACTAATAGCTATGGTTAAGGAGGATGTAGTGGTCTTTTATTTCTTCATCCTTTGATATCTCCTAAGAGGAGGTCTCCTTATTTTTAACACCATGGGTTTCTTTCACTTGGTTTTCATTTTCTTTATATGAGGGGTGACTGATGGAATTTGTGTTTCTTGTACATCAGTTGATAGGGGAACTTCTTCTTGTCTAGCAGGAGATAGTGTGGAGGAATCAATCTATGGTGAGGACATAATGGGAGAAGAGACATGTTGTTGTGGGATTTTCACCTCTATATCAGAAGGGAATAAGACCAGTCTTCTCCTCTTCTTCTTTCCCATAGAAATCTCACATGGACCTTCATTACATATGGGTTGACTAGTAACACTAGTGCACTCAACATATTTTTGAATAGTTTATTGGGCTTGTTCCTCATTTGATTCCCTCTCATCAATGTCTTCTTCTTGCTAGGGTGTAATATTTTCTAGGGCCAAAAATTACTCCCAAGTGAGTTCACATCTAATAGAAGTTATTCCTTGTTTAATTATGAACCATATTAGGTAGTGGTGAGATAGAATTATTTATGTGCCCTTTTGATATTCTTTGGACATTATTTTCAAGATATTCCATAAGAAATTGGGAACATTAATGACTCTATTATGTCTTAAATGATTTAAAATTTTGAACTAGAGAGTGTAAATGAGGGAATACCTTCCCTCGTAGGTCATGTAACTAATAATATATGATGTTATCTCTATCCATTTTATATGTAGACTAAGTCTTTCAACACCACCTTTCTTTAATACCAATCTTTCATTTTCTTGACAAAACTATTGCTTGGCTTCTTGGCCATTGGGTCTATCCTACCGATTTTCCCCCATGCTTGGTAGCCTAGTTGCTTGGCTCACCAAGGTCTCAATAAATAGAAATTTGATACAAAATGTCTTGGATTACATCAAAATAACCTATAAAATCCTGAGCAAGAGGCTCTAAAAAATGTCATAACCATTCAAAATAGGTAGTCCAAACAACTCTATGGAAGACATCCCAACTGGCTTGGTCTCCTTATAAGTGCATGTGGTCTGAGTGCTCTGTTTACATGATTGACCCTCCCATTTTAACTTATCTATCAATCCCTTTAATCAATAGTCAGTTTCACACACTTTGGACCTATATAAATCTACCTGTAACAAGTTTGTTCTATAATGGCAAATGTAGGGTTTGTAGGTTGTAGCGTTTGGCTCAATAATGGTGGATTTGAGGTTATAGGTTACAAATTATGGAATCTCAAGGCTTATTTTAGTGGATTAGGTTTAACATATATCATTCTCCCCCCACTTGAGCCATCACATGTCCTCAAGTGACATGTGTTTGTATCTCAAATTGCATTGAGATAATTGGGCCCTTGTCAATGGAGAATGCCTAAAATTTAGAGCACGCTGAGTATTAAAGTCTATGTCTAAGTATTTTTGTCCTTATGCATTCCTTGGGAAGGTCAATTTCTTAATAAAAAAATTGGTTAAGTCCTTTGTGTTTTGTCTTTACTTGGTAAAAGTGTTTATCCCTTAGAGTTTTGGGCCTCTTCTAATGAACACAATGCTCAATGAAAATGGTTTTTTAGACTTTTTGTTTGAAGCAAAAAATTTGAAGACTTATTTCTGTCAGACATTTTATCTACTAAAAAATTCATTTGTTTCAAAAAAGGGTACCGAGTCTTATTTGTTTTAGACTTTTTGTTCAATGGGAAAAAATCCAAAGGGCACTTGTCCCTCAGGCATTTTGCCCATACAAAAACTGTAAAGGAATTGTTCACTTTAGCCAGTTCATTTTTAAGAATCTCAAAGGACACTTTAAAAAGTTTTGAAGGGTATTTTTTTAGGTGGAAGGACACTTTCAACATTTTCAAAGGGAAACTCAAAGGGCACAAAACACTTTTTGAAGTCCCAAAGGCCACTTTCAAGACTCTTGAAGGGTTACTTTGGAGATTTTGGGGAGCCTTTCCAAGACTTCCAAAGGGTATGCTCCACTTTTAGAGGGCACTCCTAGGCATTATCAATGGCCATTTATTGAAGTATTCCCCAAAATGTATTCCTTTAGGTCATGCATTCTCATAAATAAATGAAATCTCTTCAAAGGGTGGAAGAATGTTGCACTCCTCTTTGGGTTGATTAAAGGTACAAAGGTAAAAGATAGTTGATGGCCCAAATGAACATATATGATGGACACATGGTAGCATCACAAAATGATTTTGGTTTTAATTCTTTTTCAAAGGTTGTCACACTTATGTTTTTTCTACCAAAGGTACAAGTTGTTTCCAAAGTTTGGACTCCTCAAATCATGCCATGTGGCAGTCTCTCAGGGGTGAGGATGTGAAAAGGTTCCCAAAGACCCAATGAGTTTCAAAGGTGTATTTTCACTTATTTGATACCATGTGTTATAAGAAAAATTGTTTAGCTAGAAGAAGAATCATCGTCGAGTTTCCCTCCTTTTCTTTTTGAGTGATGATTAAAGATATTAATATAGTAGCTAAAGGTTAGCTATTATACACCAAGGCTTAATTACTAACCCTAATTTTTAAAGGAGATGATTATAACTAGGTATTTTCCTTAATTTTAATCCACCTTTCACAATTGGATCTCACACTTATGTTTTCAAGTAATTTGGAAACTAAAGTGACATGAGATGAGAGTAGTAACTGTTATCATATTTTTCAAGTGATTTCTTACTAAGGTTTCATATTTTTCAACATGCTTTCAACTAAGTATTATATATGTTATTGACTTAGTGCTTTGAAAGGGAAGTTTTGAGGAATTATAGAATTAGCCACTAGGAAAGGGTATTTTTCAATTTGAGGGAAGGTAGTGTCAAGTTAGTCAAGAAAAAATGGGTTATTCTTTTTCAATCCCTTTAAAAAGTAGCATTACCTCAATTCTTGATGGGATTAAAGACATTGATGTCTAAGGCTTAAATTTTACTTCCCTATCAAATAATTTATAGAAACCTAATCCCCTTAAGGTAGTAAACAATTCGGGTATGAGTTATATGGTTCTTACAGTAGCTTTGCCCCTAGTAGCCCCATAACCAGAGTTGGTCATTGTATGTGCAAAGGTATATCATGAGGATATAATAAATATACTTGATGAGAGATAATTATTTGTCTACTCATTCACCCCTAAAACTTTAAGTACCATGCTCAAGATACCACCATAACCTGAGGGAATTGTTTTAACTATGGAAGAATGTCAGGCGTACGCTAATAAGAATGATAGATTCATTTGGGATATTTTAAACACTTGTTGGCTCACCAAGAAGATAACTAAGGTTTCCATATTGACTAGGAATCTTAACCTAATAGATTTCAAGGAACTACCATGATATGTTATCACCATGGCTACTAGAGTTTATAGGGTACCCATGGTAGAGAAGTTTGAACCGTGGATGTTTTCAATCCTTATTTGTGTGTTGGGAGGGTAAGTAGTTGGACTGGGCCTCAATTCTGAGTAATAACCTACAAACCTAAATAATGTAGTTTCAGGTGGCCATCTCTTCCAAGGAGACATTTAATGGTATATTTTACATTACTTACTACCTCATGTATAGCTTAGTACTTAATAGAGATTTCCCTATACTCAATATGAATCCCTCTAATCTTAGAATTTATGAGTTGTATCCTTAAATGAATTTGGAAGGTTTTAGGAACAACTGGGCCAAGGTATATAATTGTTTTTTAATGCCATGATAAGTGTCTTATACCCTCTAAGGACCTTAAATAGAATGACCAAGGTGGTTAGGGGGTGATCAATAGGTTTGATATGGTTTACATTCAATTCCACACCATTACATATATTCAACTGAGTGGTTATTTAAGGTTTCCCCACAAGCTACTTAGGTATGTTGATTACAAGGTAACACTCATGTAATTATGTATAAAAATGGTTCCCCCACATGAGATGATTGTGGAAAAGAATATTAACAACCCCTTCAAGTTCCTTGTATAGATAGGATATTAAACATGTCCTACTAGATCTATAGAAAAGTGGTTGGAACAAGAAATGGGGTCATTTTAGATGGTCAAGAAGCCTCCTCAATATAAATACAACATAAGGTGGCTAGATAAAAATGATATGGGTGTAATTATGCACCAAGCACACTATGAGGATATCTAATAAAAATTCACATTGGAGGAGTAAGGAAAATTTATTACCTAAGGCTCATTGTTTAAGAGATTATTGCATATGGCATCATCCCCATGCCCAAGGACATGATGGATGGCAAGGCTATAATTTCATCATCTTACACTGAGGAAAATATAGAGATGAAACCTATAGCCTAACTAGACTTCACAATCCTAAAGAATGATTTAATTTCATAGAGGGAATATCATATAATAAGAATAACATTTGAGTGGTTAAAGTCATGAGGTATGGACCTCAGTGTACATGATACCCCTACCCTTAGGGAGTTCATAACTATATAAGAGCTCAAGGCAAGTATTCCCCCTCACACTAGACATTTAGTAGGCCCTTAAGTAGAGACCAAATGCAAAGAGAAGCTGGCAAGTGATACCAATTTCACCAAACTATTCAATTTTGATGAGATTATAGTATCACATTCCAAGTCTAGAATCTCTTTCAAAAAATTAACCAACTTGGCTAGAAATTGGACTCAAATTGCCACAAGGGAAGTGTAGATTTCAAGTGTTTCTCCCATTTTGATCACCACTAAGGGAGTTCCTACCACATTAGCCAAACCAACCATTGCACCATCCCCTCAGCTTGAGAAATCACTAGAGTCCATTCTACCCCCAAAAATGTACACAAGGAAAAGAGTAGGGGAGGAACAAGTAGAGTAGCTAAAGACTAAAAGGAAGAAGAAGGTGTTGTAACCTCCACCCATAACCTTTAGGAAAAGGAAAGAGGTCATATATCTAGATTCACCCTCTCAACATGAATCTATAGAATCCAAAGGATAAAAGTCCTTGTATGTCCAGTTGCTAAGGGATATGAGTGATGAAGAAGACTAAGAGGAAAATAGGATAATTATAGAGATGATGAAGTAATCAAAGGCATTCACTCCTCTCCCAATGAATATTTCCCAAATAACTTCAAGGGAAAGGCCATAGACTCCTATAAAGTTTCTAGTAATGGGATTGTTTAGATGATAAGCACCCTTGTGAGGAGCATACAAAGGTGATGAGGAAACTATGTTGGCCTCAATTGACCCTTTGACCTTTAAAGATGTGACACAAGTAGGTGTCAAGGTGGCCATGAAATCATAAGATACACTCTAAAAATAATTTATCTCCTTAAACACAAAAGCATTTGTCTAGGATATGTTCACCTAGCCATTAGGGTAAGAGGTAGAAGGTGAGATAAAAAGTATGCTAGGGTCCAGTGAGAAAATTGAAAATGAGCCAATGCGAGAAGAGAAAGCCCCCACTAGTAGTGAAAAGGTAGAGGCTCAAGGAAAACAACAAGTGGATGTTGTGGTAGCTATGGAGATATCCCCACAAGACCATCCCTCTCTAGTACACACAAGTTCAATATAAGGAGAGGTTGCACCTAAGGGAGATAGGGGATCAAGCTTGAAAATGTGTACCCTTATGCCTTAAAATATAAATAAGGAGGAAGAATAAATTGATGAAGTTACAAGGGAGGGACCTTCATCAAGAACTAATTATATTAAAGTACCCTAGGGGATCCTTCCCCAAATAAGGGTCCATGATCCTATTGGGCACATGAGTTTTGAGGCCGTGATTGGTGATGAACCACCTAAGGGTGACAAATAATATGTCATATCCTCTTCTCAACTCTCCCAACCAATTACACAATATGAGCTAGAAGAAAAACCACCTCGTCATCTCATAAGATAAGAGAGTGTCATTGATAGACTATTGTTGGGGTCCGAAAAGCAATCTAAAGTAGTTAATGAGGTCTTAGAACAAGTTAAACTAGGAAAAGAGGGATCAAGAAGATGAAAGGGAGAAACTCAAGTTGGATAATGATGAGGATATAAATAAGATGATAATAGGCTCATACCCAAACCATATCACTCTCCCTCTGGTTATTGTTTCAGTCACACCACCATTTAGTGCATCCAAGCTAGCCTCAAGGTCCATAACTCTAACGGGTTTTCAAACCAAGCCCCTCGTATGGGTTAAAGAATAGATTAAGGATAAATATAGCATTAAAAGTAAATTAGGAGATATAGACGTAATGAATATTTCCTAGTCATAAAGGGAAAAGCCTCCCAAGAAAGATAAAGCAATCTCTAGGACCACATTCACTAGTACTAGGGAGAGAACACAGGGGATAGTTGTCCCCTTGCAAGGTGATAAAAAGAAGGATGTTCCCCTTAAAAGATATGCAGTATATAGATATGATTTGGGGGAGCCATCAAGGAATGAGATCAAGCATAGTTCATAGTTTCTAGTAAGCATGGTGGCTCATCATTTGGATAAGGATAAAGCATTGATGGAGGTGTTGAAGACATAGAACTAGGGAATGATACAATACTTACAAAATTTACTGAATGAGCCTAAGGTAGTGACTCCAACTAATATCAAAGCCCTTAGTACACCCATTACCTCTTGGGATACACTTGACTTTGGCTTCATCCAAGATTTGAAAAATAGAGGGTGGGAAATAAAATATTGGTAGCAAGACTTGGCATCCCATTCTAAAGAAGCCATCCATATAGCCATGGAATGGCTTGATAATGAGATAGATGGAAGAGGAGAGTGTAGTTCCCTAGCATTTATCTATGATTCTAATATCAAAATTTTGGAGGCACTCAGGGCCAAAATGGATGAGATATATAAAATGGGAAAATATGCCTTAATATATTGAAATGTTCCCCTATTACAGAGATGACTTGCATAGTGTACATGTTGTATAATTTCCACCACATGATATATGTATTTGAGATTAAGATGGATAATGTAATATACATGTGTTTTGTTGCTCTGTCTTGTTGTTGAAATCTAATGCATTATTCTAAGTTCTAAATATATTGGTACTCTCACTCTTTCCTTTGATGGTAGTCATCTGGGAAATGTGTTGATATTATAAAATCCTTTTATTTATTGAATTTGGAATGAAGTATTAATAGTCTTTTTATGGGTAGTCCCAAGATCATGGATTTAGTGAGAAAGATATCTTGAATGATTACTTGTAGCTTTGCTTGTGATTATTTCGAGGAACTAAAAAGTATTATTTCATTCCATTTATTTTGAAGGTTCTAAAATATTTGTTTGTGGAAATGACATGATAGTTCCATGATTTTATTCTCTCTCATTTGAAACCCATCTATTTATTTGTTTAAATCAACCCACCTTATCTTACCCATCACAAATACATGATATCTTACATATTTGAAATTAATTTATAGTTTTGTGCTTAAAATCTTAAATCTATAGTTTCTTATCTAGTTTTTATTGTTGAATGTGTCTTAAAATAGAGATTATATCCATCCTTTCATCTATCTCTACTAGCTTGTATATGAATTAAAGCATTTGTGAATTTCATGTGATAACCTTTATAGGTGAAGTGTGCAAACTTGGTTATGCTTTGGTCATATTCCCTTTATGTGCTAAAAATCTTTATGAAGATTGAAGTGTGAAATCCCTCAATGTGAGTAAGCTACCCCATAGGTTCTCTTACCTTGGTTTAGGTAGATCCAAAAGTAGTAGGGAGTTAACCATACCCATTATAGGTGTCTCTCAATCATTGTCCATTTTCAGTTCTTTGTTTGATGCTTAACCCTTCCCCAGATATAATGACATATTAATGGGTTTTTCATATTTGTTTGCCATTTTTGGTAAGGGTGGAAAGCCAAGCATATGATGTGTATAAATTAGAATCAACACATTTTTTGCACCATTTTTGGGGATTTTTTATAGAGAGCTTTGATCACATTTGAGAGGTTATTTACTTACCTATGGTGTGTAGACGTTACCAACTCACTTTTAAGTGAATCTATGTAGTTTTGTACTTAGAGACAAAAATTGACTAGTTATGTGTTGGAAGGTGTCTAGCCCCTTTTGAACATCTTATTTCATATCAATTTTTTGTCTCTTGTTTTCTAGAAGTCTATTTTTAGTGGTATCTCTCAATTTTTTGTCTCCTAGTTATTACAATACCATTTCCTATTATATCCCTCACCTTCATAATATTTTATTTCAAGTATCATGTTGTTTGTAAAAAGTAAAGATTGAGATCATCCTTTAGGACTAACCCTTCAAATAAGTTTTTCCTTCCATTGTGTACTCCTATGAGAAAAAGGAAATTAGCCTAGAGACCTATTAAGTGGCTTAGTTCTATCATTGAGATTCATCCTAGTGTTACTAACCTTCAAAAATTTGTAGACCAACCTCTTGTTGAAGATTACCATAGATATTTTGGTACTTATGAGCCTTATTGCCCTATTTACTATCCCACTCCATCCCCACTAGATCAATCCATTCTTGAATCTAACCTACCCAGTCCTCCTCATTCCCCTCCTCACATCCCTTGCTAGTGATTCTTGAACCCCATGATATCCTAATCATGAGGCATAGAGACTGAGAGGAAAATTCACTCCCTAATTTCTATGTTCCAAAATTTAGACCTATCAATTTCAAGGAGATAGAGGATTTTCATAATTAAGTTCCCATTAAAATAAAGAAGAGGCTCCCAAAGTTTCAAGGGAACAATACCGTGATTAGTAATTAGCATTTAAAGACCTTATAGAATATTATTGAGTATTATGAGGTCAAACTTGAGGACGTCTGCATTAAGTTGTTTGTGTAAACATTAGAGGATGATGCTAGAGATTGATTTAACTCCCTCCCCAAGGGATGCATTGACTCATGGGAAGAGATACAAAATGTCTTTAGGATTCAATATGGGGAAAGGCTAGATCTAAGGTTCCTCTTAGCTGAGTTTGAAAATATAAAAAAAAAGCATAATGAGGGTGTGCACTATTTTAATACCCACTTCAATAAGGCCATGATGCATTTACTTAAAAATATTAGGCCTAGTGATATTGCTTGTTTGATAAAATATTGTGATGTTTTTGATAAGAAGATTGCATACTACTTCAGAGACAAGGCTCCACAAAACCTTAGGTTGGCCTTTAATATTTTTATCCAAATTGAGAATAATATTAAAGCTATGGGAAATCATATGAATAATAGGGATGATGTGAATTTAGTCAATCTTGAAAATCCATGGTCCACCAAGGCCACCAACTTAGAATAAACTATCAAGACTTTGGCCTCCGCTATTAAATAAATGTTGTAAAAGTTGGCTAATGTAGAAAAGGGCATTCCACATGTATCTTATATCCATGATTAGTCCTTGAATCTATATCAATATTAGTGAGGCCCTCCATTCCATGAATACTAGCCTTCACATTAATACTGGCCAAAAAGGAATCAAGGTAGGTGTGTTGGGAAGGAAATGTCAAATCCCCTAAATGCTAAGGTAAATTATGTGAGATTTGATATAGACATTGATTGGTGTGACAAATGCTTCCTACCCCACCTACCTTGAGATATTACTAAGGTATTAGATTAATAACTAGATGAACTAGAGGATGCACCATTTGATTATGAAGTTTTCATGTTTGATTTCCATAGTCCTTTGGCTGAAGTAGTGACTCCCATAGGGATGCCTACTAACACCATGATTAGTGAAATTTGGGGTGTTATTGAGTTAAAACATGTCCCTATCTTTTATTTTGCATGTGATGTCAATGTATAAAAATCATATGAGCTACTTGTGTATGATTTTGATCATCTATGCTCTATGATGATCAAGAAATATCAAGGCAATCCATCAAAGGAAGACTGAAGACTCTTGATTAATATCATAGATGCCCAGAGAAGTAAGGTTAACTTGAGAAGTAGGTAAGTAGGTATTATACCTAAAGGTGTTATTACTAGTTACTTGAAGGTGAGGGATGTAGGCAAAGAGGCAAAAAATCCTTTTCTATTCTAGAAACCTCTAGGAGGGAACCTATTGCTCAAGTTGTTAGACCTAGATAAGTTCCTACTAAGAACAATAAGATGCCTATGTTGTCTAGTGTCCCCAAGCGTACTAATGAGACTAAGCATATGCCTATTGAAAATGTCACCACCCTCTCACTAGACACACCCCTCCCTCATTATAGTGTGTGATATGGCCCGGTTATTAAGTCACATAAAGATCATTGTTCTACTCATTGAGTCGTTATAGATCCCTTAAAATAGGAAGAGAGATTTTGAATATTTAGAGTTTGGCAAGGGATCAACTACCAATGATTTTGAAATGTCCCAAGTGATATTAAAATATCATGAGTTGGGGGACATTTATGATCCTTCTCCTAAAATCTATCTATGGACTACTTTGGTGGAGAGTTAGTTGGATGTGGAGCCATTTTATACAACATTGATGATCAATAGTATGAATGTCCATAATTACATGTTTAATTTTGGTGAATCTTACAATGTTATGCCTTTATATGTCTTAAATGAACTCAATGTAAATACAACATCTAATTTTGGCAAGTGTTATGCTATGGATTCATGAAAGGTTCCTATTGTTGGGTAGGTCAAAGGGTTGGTTGTGTAATTGGTAGTTCACCCAGGCAAATTTTTGAATATGGATGTGGTAGTTGTAGATTGACCTCCCAAATGGGGAATTTTGCTATCATAGAAATGGGCTACCAATATGGGAGTAAGTGTGCAAATGGACCTCTCTTATGCTACCATCCCCCTAGAAGGTAAAATGGTCAAACTTTATAGAGAGCTTAAGATGTTACATATAATTGAAGATCCAAATCATAATCTGAATGAAGTAATGTACATCGATGTTGAGCTAGGCATTTTTGTTGTTATTTTTTATGTGGATGAATAGTCTATTATCATTAGTGCACAACCTGATACAATGGTGGTTATTTTGAAATTATTCTTTGATGGGGCCTACTCTATGTTGGGAATGGGGCTGGAGTGACTATAAATGATCCTAATCAAAGGAGGTATACTTTATCCTTCCACCTTACTTTAAATTGTACTAACAATGTTTTTAAGTATGAAGCACTTATACTTGGCCTAAGGATTACATGTGAACATGGGATCAAGTGCCTCTTTATCAAAGGGGACTCAAAATCAATGGTGAAATAGATCTATAATTCATATACCACCAAGTCTAAAAGATTGAAATAGTACTAAAATGTTGTATGGGATTTAATTAAAGGATTTGATGCATTCAGCATCTCTTATCATGATAGGGAATTCAACCAAGAAGGTGAAAAATTTGCTAAGGTAGGAGCTCAATTTGATATTTCAAGCATAAGATCATATTGTTAGTACTAGGTGGATGTAATTACTTGACCATCAGGCCTAGATAACATTCATCTTTGGTAGATGTTCAAGGATGATGACTAAATAAAAAGGTTCTTGACTCATGAAGCAAAATTTCATGATCAGCTTGTGGACTTAGAATCTATGGTTGAAAATTATGATGGAAAAGACACTTTATTTGGGAAAGAGGTCATTCAACTCAAAACAAACACTATCCATAGGGGATTGGTCAGCTTAGAAGCATCCTTTGATGGAACAAATAGAGTGAGGTTAAGAGAAACATTTTTCTCAAGGGATGTTACTAATAATAATTTGGGTTCCCCTAGGAATCCAAGAAAAGTATGGCTAGGTACTTATCTCAGCATTAAAGAGAAAAGAGATTATGTATAACTATTGAGTAAATATCAAGACTACTTAGCATGGTCTTATTTAAAGCTTAAAAAGTATAGGGAGGACCTATACCAATTTGTCATCCCACTATAGTCAAATAGTAACCCATTTAGGTAGAAGTAGAGGCCTATCAATCCCATCTTGGTCACCAAGATGCATGTTAAATTAAATAATTTAATGGATGGTGGTATTATTCAACCTATTAGGTACTCATCTTGGGTGGCTAATTTGGTCCCTATGTGTAATAAGAATAGTGATATATGCCTCTATGTGGATTTTTGCAATCTAAATAAAGCCTCCCTAAAATATAACTATCCCTTGCCCAACATGGATAATCTATTTAAAGATGTTACTATGTCCAAAATGTTGCCTACCCTGGATGGCTTCTCTAGTTATATCCAAGTTATGGTCAAGGAATTTTAGAAGTCTAAGACTGCATTCACCACACCACGGGGCACCTATGTGTATATGTGAATGCCTTTTGGGATAATGAATTTTCGTGTAACATTTCATCATGCCATGGATGTTGATTTTGTAGGGATGATTCATCAATTTATTGTTGTATATCAGGATGATGTTACTATGTACTATAAGAGAAGGGATGAACACTCAAAAAAGGTATTAATTAGATGTCAAAAATTTGATATCTCCCTCAATCCTAAAAAGTGACATTTTGGAGTTCAAAAGGCTAAATTGTTAGGACATATAGTGTCCAAGGAGGGTGTTATGATTGATATTGAAAGATTTAAGGCCATTGACAAAGTGCCCATCCCATAGTCCAAGAAAGGAATTCAATCATTCTTTGGGAAAATTAATTTTGTAAGAAGATTTGTGTCTAACTTTACAGAAATCACCCTACCTATTAATTCTATGTTGAAGAAGGATCAAGTTATTAAATGGGATGAAAGGGATGTGTAAGAATTCAATGATGTCAAAGTATCTTGAAGTCTACTCCTATTTTAGCTAGTCCTAATTACACCAAGCCATTTTAGATTTTCTCATTTACATCAGCCCATACCATTATTGTTGTTTTATTACAAAAGAATGATGATGGCCATGAATAACCCATATCATTCTTCAACAAATCTATGCAAGGGTCTAATTTGAATTACACCCTTATGGAAAAATAATATTATGCTTTTTTGAAGCTGGTTAAAACATTTAGATCTTATATCTTGAGTGTGAGGATTATTGCTTATACCCCTCACACCATGGTGAAGGATATCTTGACTCAAACTAACATCTCTAGTAAAAGGTGTAGATGGGTAAATAAGTTACAGGAATATGATATAGACATCTAAACCACTAAATTGGTATGAGTAATGGGCTTGGCCAAGATTATGGCTGAGGTGAATTTGCAAGCACTTGAAGTTAACAACATTGTTGCCAACACCAATAGTGCTTTAGATCAGTTTAGTGAATCCTAGTGGTATAAGGATATTGTTTATTATCTATGGATTATGTGTTATCCTCCCAACTTGGATAAAATTATAGGACTCTCAAGTTAATATCCTAGAAGTACCTCCTAATTGAAACTAGATTAGCATGGATAAATCTTGATGGGGTCCTTCTGAAGTGTGTGTTAGAAGACCAAGTTGATGGCCTAATTGAATATTTTCATTATGGAGTGTGTGGTGGCCATTTTGTACCTAAACTTACTACTCGTAAGATTCTTAGAGATATTTATTGGTGTCCATCACTATTCAAGGATGTTGTTCAGATTTTTAGGTGATGTGAAAAGTGTCAATACTTTGTAGGAAGATTAAAGGCATTTGATTTTCTCCCTTTACAACCATTTACTATTAAAGCTCCATTCAGGCAATGGAGCATGGATTTCATTGGTGAGATTAGTGAGGCTTCAAGTGCTAGGAATAAATGGATATTTATTGAAACTAATTATTTCACTAAATGGGTGGAAGTAATCCCCACTAAGAAGGTAACACACCAAGTTATGATGGTCTTTCTATTGAATTAGATTATCTATAGGTTTGGTGTGCCAGTCAAGATCATTGTTGAAAATGCAATGAGTTTCAAAGCCAAGCCTCTAGATTTGATATGCAAATATTATGGATTGAGCTCACTTATAATTCCAATTAAAATCATGTAATGGAATGGGAAATTAAAATCAAGTAACAAAAACTTCCTCAATATTATCAAAAGGATGTTGGAAGTCAACAAGAGGAGGTGGGGTGAACATTTTAAATTTTCCCTATGGGTCAATAGGATTACTCCTAAAATATCCATATGAAGGATCCATTTTGATATTTTTTATGGAACTCAATTGCTTTTACCCATGAATCTACAACTTCCTACATATCATCTAATATAGTAACTTAAGGAGGATGAATACGCCGACCACTATAAAGAAAAAATGAACCAGATTTTGGAATTGGATGAGTCATGTAGGTTAACCCATGAGAAGCACCTAAAGTTCAAGGAGAGGTTAAATAAAATATTTGATAGGAAGATTATTCCCAAAACTTTTCAAGTAGGTGATCTGGTTTTACTTTAGGATAGCAGGCATGAAGAGAAAGGTAAGCATGGTAGGTTTGATGCTTTGTAGATGGGACCTTACTCGATTACCTATAGGATTAGGGAGCATGATTTTTTCCTAAGATATATGGATGGAGAAATATTGGAGTTGCTTATCAAAGGTAGGCATCTAAAACACTTCCTAGATTGAGTCTATTTTTAATTATGTACCATATTGTATAGTGTTTTATTTCTTTATTTTTTTTTTTGTTTTGTCACCCCTTTGTCTGGGCCTTGTTTATATAGTTCTTCTCCTTGTGTTTTTTTCATGTGTTCATTTTTATATCCTCCTGACCTATGTTTTTTGTAAGGGTGCCATGTTTTGTTCAACCTTCTTATTTTCTAGAAGTTGTTTTGTCCTAATTCTATGGCCCAATGGATTGGCACCTGGCCTTTTGTTATGTGGTTCTTTACACACCCATGGGGGGTAAGCATCCTCAGGTGAGAGCCTATATTAGTACATGATATTTCATTGAGGTAATTGGGCCCTTTTTAGTGGAGAATTCCTAAAATTTTGACCACACTGAGTATTGAAGTCTATGTCTAAGTATTTTTATCCTCATGCATTCCTTGGGAAGGTCAAGTTCTTCGTAGAAAAATGGTTAAGTCCTTAGTGTGTTGTCTTTTCTTGGTCAAGGTGTTTATCCCTTAGACTTTTTAGGCCTCTTCTAATGAACACAATGCCCGATGAAAATGGTTTTTCATAATTTTTGTCTCAAGCAAAAAATCCAATGACTTATTTCCATTGGGCATTTTGTCTACTACAAAAGTGCAAAAAAATTCCTTTGTTTTGGAAAAGGGTGCTGAGTCTTATTTGTTTCAAAAAAATTGTTTACAGAAAAAAATATAAAGAGCACTTGTTCCTCAACTATTTTTCCCATACAAAAATCCTAAAAGAATTGTTTAATTTGGCTATGTCATTTTCAAGATTCCTGAAGGACACTTTCGCAAGTTTCAAAGGGTATTTTTGTAGGTGGAAGGACACTTTCAACATTTCTAAAGGAAAAATCAAAGGGAAAAGGACACTTTTCAAAGTCCTAAAGGCCACTTTTAAGACTCCCAAAGGGGCACTTTTGACATTTTGAGGGACCTTTCCAAGACTTCCAAAGGGTATGTTCCACTTTCAAAGGGCACTCCCAGGCATTATCAAGGGTCATTTCCTAATGGATTCCCCAAAATAGATTATTTTAAGTCATGTTATCTCATAAATAAATGAAGTCTCTTCATAGGGTGGAATAATGTTTCACTCCTCCTTGGGTTAATTACTGGCATAAAGGTAAAAGATAGCTGAAGGCCCAATCAATCATATATGATGGACATGTGACAGCATCCTAAAATGATTTTGGTTTTAGTTCTTTTTCAAAGTTTTTACACTTGTGTTTTTGCTATCAAAGGTGAAAGTAGTTTCCAAAGTCTAGACTCCTCAAATCATGCCACATGGCAATCTCTTAGGGGTTTTAGTTTTCAATCCCTTTTGGAAGAATGCCTTGACTCAAAAAGGGGGGGAAGTGTAATGTGTCCATGAGGAATGGGATATTAGGGTCATAAAATAGGATCATGACACATGGCACTTTTATGGGAGCCTAGAATATATTATAACAAAGCACTAAGTAAAAATCAGGGTGAGACATTGCAAATGTCCCCATCACCCTGAGTGCCTAGATTTTTGACACATGTCAAAGTTGTTATTTTCAAAATAAACTTTAGGGCATGTGGCATCTCCTCACTAAATAATATGAGGGGTGAGGAGGTGAAAAGGTTCCCAAAGACTTGATGAGTGTCAAAGGTCAATTTTTTATTATTTAATGTCATGTATCATAGGTAAAATTGTTCAACTAGAAGAGGAAACACCATCAAGTTTCCCTCCTTTTCTTTTTGAATGATGCTTGAAGATATTAATATGATAGATGAAGGTTAGTTATTCCACACCAAGGATTAATTTCTAACCCTAATTTCAAAAGGGGATGATTATAATTAAGTATTTTCCTTCACTTTAATCCACCTTTCATAATTAGAGCTCACACTTGTGTTTTCAAGTGATTTGTAAACTAGAGTGATGTGAGATAAGAATAACAACTATTGTCATATTTTTCAAGTGATTTCTTACTCAGGTTTCATATTTTTTAGTGTGGTTTCAAGTAAGTATTCTCTATATTAATAACTTAGTGATTTGGAAGTGAAGTTTGGAATAATTATAGATTTAAATGCCAAAAAGTGTATTTTATAGTTTGAGGGAAGGCAGTGTCACGTCGATCAAGAAAAATGGCTTCTTCTACTTTAGTCCCTTTGAAAAGTAGCATTACCTCAATTCTTGATGGGATTAAGGACATTGATGTCCATGGCTTAAATGTTGATATCTTATCAAATATTTTTCAAAAACCTAATCCCCTTAAGGCTGTAGATAATTTGGGTATGAGTTATGTGGTTCTTGTAATAGTTTTTCCACCAGCAACCCCATACCAAGAGCTGGTCATTACATGCACAAAGGTATATCATGAGGATACAAGAATTGTACTTGATGGGAGCTAATCAATTATCTACTCATTCACCCCTCAAGCTCTTAGTTCCATGCTTGGGATACCACCACAACATGAGGGAATTTTTTTAACAATGGAATAATGTCATGCGTATGCTAATGAGAATGATATCTTCATTTTGGATATTGTAAACACTTATTGGCTCACCAAGAAGATAACTAAGGTTTATAGATTATCTACAAATCTTATGTTAATAGAGTTTAAGGAGTTACCATGATATGTCATCACCATGGTTGCTAGAGTTTATGGGGTACCCATGGTAGAGAAGTTTGAGCCATGGATGTTTTCCATCCTTATTTGTGTGATGGAGGGTAAGAAGTAGCTAGACTAGGACTCAATTCTAAGTAACAACCTACATAGCCAAATAATGTAGTTTCAAAAGGCCATCTCTTCTAAGGAGGCATTTAATGGTATATTTTACATGAATTCCTACCTCATGTATAGCTTAGTACATAATAGAGATTTCCTCAAACTCACTAGGAATCCCTTTAGTATCATAATTTATGAGTTATATCTTGAAATGAATTTAGAAGGTTTTAAGAACAATTGGGCTAAGGTCTATAATTTTTTTCTCAATTCCATTATAAGTTTCTTCTACCCTCTAAGGAGATTAAACAAAATGACCAAGGTAGCCAGGGAGGTGATCGATAGGTTCAATGTGGTGTACATTCAATTTCACACCTTTACATACATCCAGGTGAGAGGTTATTCAAGGGCACCCTAGAATATACCTAGGTATGTTGATGACAAGGTATGACTCATGAAATTGTGTAGACAAATGGTTCCCCCACATGATATGATTACAACAAAGAAGATTAACAACCCCTTCAAGTTCATTATACAAATAATATATTGTACATGTCCTACTCTAGCTAGAGCAAAGGGGTTGAAAAAATAAATGGGGTGGTTTTAGATGGACAAGATTCCTCCTCAGTCCAACTATGAAATAAGATGGTTTGTTAATAATTCTACAAGTGTAATTATGAACCGGGGACACTACCAAGACATCTAGTCAAAATACACAACAAAGGAGCAAGTAAAGAAATTTGATTACCTAAGGCTCACCATTCAAGATATTTTTGCATATGGAATCATCCCCATCCCCAAGGACATGGTGGATGAAAAGGATACAATGTCATCAGTTTACACTAAGGAGAATATAGAGATGTAACCTATAGCCTAAGTAGACTTCATAGTCCCAGAAAATGATTCAAGTACATAGAGGGCATATCATATAATGAAAAGAAAACTTGAAAGGTTAATGTCCCAAGGTGTGGACCTTAGTGCACATGATACCCTACCCTTAGGGAGCTTATAACTATATAAGATCTCAAGGTAATTCTTCCCCTTCACAATAGATATTTATTAGGCCCTCAAGTAGAGGCTAAAGTTAAAAGGAAGAAGCTATCATGTGATACCAATTTTACCAATTTATTCAATGTTGATGAGATTACAGTAACACAATCCAAGTTTGAACTATCTTTCATAAAATTGACTAACCTAGCTAAAAATTGGACTCAAATTTCCATGGGGGAGGTGTAGCTTGCAAGTCTTTCTCCCATTTTGATCATCATTGAGGGAGTTCCTACCACATTAGTCAGACTAACCATTGCACTAGCTCCTCATCCCAAGAAATCACCAGTTCCCATTCCACCCCCAAAAATTTACACAAATAAAAGAGGACAAGAGAACAAGCAAAGTATTTGAAGATTAAAATAAATAATAAGGTGTTGTTACCTCCACCTACAACCCCTAGAAAAAGGAAAGAGCTCATACATCCAAATTTACCCTCTCAACATGAATCCATAGAATCCCAAGGAGAAAAGTCCTTGTATGCCTATTTGCTAAGGGATATGAGTGATGAAGAAGACTCTACGGAAAATAGGCCAATTATA
This sequence comes from Torreya grandis, assembly GCA_037957365.1. Lineage (NCBI taxonomy): Eukaryota > Viridiplantae > Streptophyta > Pinopsida > Cupressales > Taxaceae > Torreya > Torreya grandis. Next base: position 630,763 of record JARHVA010007346.1, read on the forward strand.
GAGATGATGAAGCAATACAAGGCATTCACTCCTTCCCTAATGAGGACCACCTAAATAAATTTGAGGGAAATGCCATAAACTCCTATCAAGGTTCCATCAATGGGATTTTTTAGACCACAAACACCCTTGGAAGGATAAGACAAAGGTGATGAGGAAATTGTGTTATCCTTAAATGACCCTTTGTCCTTCAAATATGTGACACGATTAGGTGTTGAGGTTGCCATGAAATCCCAAGATCCACTCCAAAAATTAGTTGTCTCCTCAAACACAAAATCATTTATCTAGGATATGTTCACTAGGCCATTAGGGCAAGTGGTGGAGGGTGAGATAAAAAGTATGAAAAGGGCCAGGGAGAAAATTGAAAATGAGATGAGGTTAGAAGAACAAGTACCCACTAGTAGTGAAAAGGTAGAGGCTCAAGGAAAATAACAACTAGATGTTGTGGCAACTATGGAGACTGCCCCACAGGACCTTCCCTCTCTAGTACACTAAATTTCAATACAAGAAGGAGAGGTTGCACCTTAAAGAGATAGTGGATCAAGATTGAAAATGGGTACCTCTATGCCTTTAGTTATAAATAAAGAGGCAGACCAAGGTGATGAAGTTGTAAGGGAAGGACCTTTAATAGGAACTACTTATATTAAATTACCCTAGGGGTTCTTTCCCCAAATAAAGGTCCATAATCTTGTTGGGCACAAGAGTTTTGAGGCCATGATTGTTGATGAGCCACCTAAGGGAGATAAAGAAGACACCATAGCCTCTTCCTAGCTCTCCTAACTAATTGTATAATATGATCTAGAAGTAAGACCACCTCCTTATCCTGTAGGATGAGAGAGTGCCATTGATAGACTGCTACTGGGGTCCTAAAAGCAATTTAAAGTAGTTATTGAGGTCCTAGAACAAGGTGAACTAGGAAAAGTGGGAGAATAGGAAGTTAAAAGGGAGAAACTTGAGTTGTATAGTGATGAGGATATAGATTAGATAATAATAGGCTTGCACCCAACTCTCACTCTCCCTCTAGTTAATATTTTAGTCACATGACCATTCAACATATCCAAGCCAGCCTCAATGTCTACAACTCTAATGGGTTCTAAAACTAAGCCTCTCTTATGAGTTGAAGAATAGATTAAGGACAAATAAAACATTGAAATTAAATTGGGAGATAGAGATGTAATGAATATTGTATAGTCATACAGGGCAAAGCCTCCCAAGAAAGATAAAGCATTCTTTAGGACCACTTTCACTAGTATTGGGGAGAGAACATAGGAGATAAGTGTCCCCCCACAAGGTGTTACAAAGAAGGATGTTCCCTTTGAAAGCTATGCAGTATATAGATATGATTTGGGGGAGCCATCAAGGAATGAGATCAAATAGAGTTCATAGGTTCTAGAAAGCATAGTGGCTCATTAGTCAGATAAGGATAAATCATTGATGGAGGATCTAAAGATGTATAACTAGGTAATGATCTAATACTTACAAAATTTACTGAGTGAGCCTAAGGTAATGAATCCAATTGCTAGTAGGGCCTTGAGCACACCCATTCCCTCTTTGGATACACTTGACTTTGACCTTGATGAGGGTTTCAAAAATAGAGGGTGGGAAACAAAAGATTGGCATCATGACTTGGCAGCCCATGCCAAGGAAGTCATCCATATAGCCATGGAATGGCTAGATAATGAGATAGATAGAAGAGGAGAGTGTAACTCCCTAGCATTTATCTATGATACTGATATCAAAATTTGGGAGGCACTCAAGGCCAAAATGGATGAGATCCATAAAACGGGAAAAGATGTGTTAATAGCAAAAAATATTATTTCTTTAGATGATCTTAAAATTCCTAGAGAATGTTTATTGTCCATAAATCATAGGCTATCCATGCTCAAGGATGGTTCCTTTGATATAAAAGGAGAAGAGTAGTCTCTCAAGACTATATGGAAATAAATTGAGGCCTTCCTAAGAGTGATGATGAATCTTAATGGTGTAGTGGACTTGACAAAAGAATTGTTAAAAGATGCTTTGAAGAACCTCATCAATGCACCCCATGGAGCCTTTAATAGCCTAAAGATAAGGGACCTAATATCACTTGAAAAGTCTTATGACCAGTTAAAGGCATTGGTACATAATAAATAGGGAGTGCTCTAAGGGACCACCAACTGGCTAGAAGAGTATAATGCCAAATTCAAATACCATATGGGCCAAATAATAAAATCCTCACCACCATGATCAAGAAGTTTATTGCATACAAGAACAGGCTAGTGCAGGGCTCAGTCATCAATGTTGATTCTATGATATGACCAAATCAGTTTTGTTTCTTTTTGGTTGATGTAAATATTCTTTTCTCCTCCCTCTTCCTCTTCTCTCTTTTTCCATTAATATTTGTATTGCACTCATTAGTGGCACATCCCTCATAAGAATATTCTTTAGAGAAAGGGACATTTTGGATTGGTTACGCAAGTGGACAAAGGTTTCTTTTGTACCTTAATAAAGTGTGCTTTACGTGTTATATGGAAAATGTCTCAACAGGATGAGATATCAAACATGTCACTTTCATCGAAGCATGCACATTATCCAAATAATCAATTTTATTGCAACTGATGAGCTCTAGGCCTATGAATGATTTTTCTAGCTAGAGGATTTCATTGGGATATACATGTATCAATTTTAAAATTGTACAAGTAAAGGAGGTTTTTTTATTTACAAAGTTTAGTCAATAAATTTTTTTTGAGAAAAGACCTATCGCTATGGAGAAGTTCTTCATGTGTAATCTCTTTGGTGTCAAATTGGGTTCTTGTGTAAAACCATTGACACACTTTGAGATCATATTGAAATGTTCCCCTATTACAAAGATGACTTACACAGTGTACATATTGTAGAATATCCACCACATGCTACATGTATTTAAGATTCAGATGGATAATGAAATATACTTGTGTTTTGTTTCTTTGTCATGTTGTTGAAATCTAATGCATTATTTTGAGTTTTAAATATATTGGTAATCTCACTCTTTCCTTTTATGGTAGTCATCTTGGAAATGTGTTGAAATTATAAAATCCTTTTAGTTATTGAATTTAGAATGAAGTATTAATAGTCTTTTTAGGGGTAGTCCCAGGCTCATGGATTCAGTGAGAAAGAGATCTTAAATGATTACTTGTAGCTTTACTTGTGATTATTTCAAGGAACTACAAATTATTATTTCATTCCATTTGTTTTTAACGTTATAAAATATTTATTTTTGGAAATGACATGATAGTTCAATGATTTTCTCCTCTCTCATCATGTACCCATCCATATCTTTCTTTAAAACAACCTACTTTGTCTTATCCATTTCAAAGAAGTGAGATCTTACATATTTGAAATGTATTTAAGGTTTTGTGCTTAAAATATTAAAGATTTAATTTCATAAGTAGATTTTTATTAAATGTGTCTTAAAATGGAGATTGTATCCATCCTTTCATTTGTCTCTAATAGCTTGTATATGAATTAAAACATTTGTGCATTTCATCTGATAACCCTTATAGGTGAAGTGTGAAAACTTGGTTATGCTTTGGTCATATTCCCCTTATGTGCCAAGAATCCTCATGAATATTGAAGTGTGAAATCCCTCCATGTGAGTAAGCTACCCCATAGGTTCTCTCACCTTCATTTAGGTAGAGCCAAAAGTAGCAGGGAATTAACCATACCCTTTGTAAGTGTCTCTCAGTCATTGTCTATGTTCAATTTTTTATTTGATGCTAAACCCTTCCTTGGCTATAATAATATATTAATAGGTTTTTCATCTTTGTTTTCCATTTTCTATAAGTATGCAAATCTGAGCATACAAGGTGTATAACTTAGAACCAACACATTTTCAGTGCCATTATTAGGGACTTTTGTAGAGAGCTTTGATCACTTTTGAGAGCCTCTTTACCTACCTATGGTGTGTAGATGTTGCTAACTCACTTTTTAGTGAATATATGTGGTTTCATACTCAGAGACAAAAATTAACCAATGATGTGTTGGAAGGTGTCTAGTCCCTTTTGAATATTGTCTTTCACATCACTTTTTTGTCTCTTATTTTCTAAAAGTCTATTTGTAGTGGTGACTCTCAATTTTTATCTCCTAGTTATTGTAAGACCATTGCCTGTTCTAGGCCTCACCTTCTTAAGCTTTCATTTAAAGTATCCCATCATTTTTAAATCTAGAAGGATTGAGATCATCCTTTAGGACTGACCCTTCAAAGCATTTTTTCCCTCCATTGTGTACTCCTCTGAGAAAAAGGGGATTAGCTTGAAGACCTATTGAGCCTTATATCTCTAAACTTTTGGTACTTCTGAGCCTTATATCCTTGTTTACTATCTCACTCCATCCCTACTAGATAAATCCCCTCTTAAATATGACCCACCTAGTCTCCTCATTTCCCTCTTCACATCTCATTGCAAGTGGTTACTGAACCCCAAGATACACCAATCATGAGGCATAGAGATCAAGAGTAAAATGCACACCCTACTTTCCTTGTTCCCAAATTTAGACATATCAATTTTGAGGAGATGGAGTTTTTTCATAATGAATCTCCTATTAAAATAAGGGAGAGGCTCCCAAAGTTTTAGGGTAATAATGTTGTGACCAGTGATCAACATTTGAAGGCCTTCTAGAATGTTATTAAGGATTATGAAGTCAAGCATGAGGACATATACATTAATTTATTTATGTAGACATTAGAGGATGATGCTAGATATTGGTTTAACTCCCTACCCACTAGATGTATTAACTCATGTGAAGAGATGTAGAATGTCTTTAGGAATCAATATGGGGAAAGGCTAGATCCAAGGTTTCTCTTGGCCATATTTTAAAATATCAATAAAAATCCTAATGAGTGTGTGAAATATTTTAATACCAACTTTAATAAGGCCATGATGTATTTACCTAAAACTATTAGGCCTAATGATACTATTTTTCTTATAAAATACCATGATGCTTTTGACAAGAAGGTTGGATACTACTTGAGAGATTAGGCTCCACCAAACCTTAGGTTGGCCTTTAATATGGCCATCTAGATTGAGAATAATATTAAAGTTGTGGGAAAGCCTATGAATATAGGACCAATGTGAAGCTAGTCAACCCTGAAAAGCCATGGTCTACCAAGGCCACCAACTTAGAATAAATTATCAAGACTATGGACCCCAATTTTAAAGAAATGTCATACAAGTCAGCTAAGGCATAAAAGGGCATTCCAAATGTATCTTCATTCCATGATAGGGCCCCAAATCCATATCATTCTTAGTGAGGCCCTCCATTCCATAACCAAGAAGTTAACAAAATAAATAGGCCTACACATGAAGATCATCCAAAAAGGAATCAAGGTAGGGGTGTTAGGAAGGAAATGTTGTGAGCTTTTATATAGACATTTATTGGTGTGATAGATGCTTCTTGACCTACCCACCTTGTTATATTATTGAGGTAGTGGATTAAGAATTGAATAAACTAGAGGATGCACCATTTGATTATGAATTTTTCATGTTTGATTTCCATAATCCTCTGATTGAAGTAGTGACTCCCACAATGATGCCTACTAACACTATGACTAGTGAACTTTGGGGTGTTATTGAGTTGGAAAGTGTCCCTATCTTTGACCCTATGTATAATGTCAATGTAGCACAAGCATATGCATGATTTTGATCATTTGTGCTCTATGATGATCAAGAAATATCTAGAAGGAAATCCATCAGAGAAAGACTTAAGACTCTTGATTAATGTCATAACTGCCTAGAGAAGCAAGATCAACTTGAGCAGTAGGCAAGTAGGTGATATCCCTCAAGGTGATACTCTTACTAACCCAAATGTGAGGGGTATAGGTAAAGAGGCAAAGAAAGCTATAGCTATTCTAGAAGCCTTCAGGAGGGCACCTATTGTTGAAGCTGCTAGACCTAGAGAAGTTCCGACTAAGAACAATAAGACATGTATGTTATATAGTATCCCCAAGGGTACTAATGAGACTAAGCATATCCCTATTGAAAATGTCACCACCCTCCCACCAGACACATCCAACCCTTAGTATAGTGTGTGTGATATGGCCCATCTATTGAGTCAAATAAAGATCATTATTCCACTCCTTGAGTTGTTGTGCATCTCTAAACATAGGAAGAGAGCTTTTGAATATTTAGAGCTTGGAAAGGGATCAACTACCAATGAGTTTGAAATGTCCCAAGTGATAATATAAGATCATGATTTAGGGGACATTTATGAGCCTTATCCTAAATTTTATCTAGGGATTGCTTTAGTGGAGAGTTAGTTAGATGTGGAGCCATTTTATATAACATTGATGATCAATGGTATGATTGTCCATAATTACATGTTTGATTTTAGTGCATCTTGAAATGTTATGCCTTTATGTGTCTTAAATTAACTCAGTGTAAAGATAACATCTACTTTTGGTAAGTGTTATGTTATGAATTCATGAGAGATGTTAGTTGTTGGGCAGGTCAAAGGGCTGGTTCTGAAATTGGTAGTTCACCCAGGTAAGTTTTTGAATATGGATGTGGTAGTTGTATATTTCCCTCCAAAATGGGGAATCTTGCTATCATGGAAATAGGCTACCAGTATGGGAGTAAGTGTGTAGATGGACCTCTCTTATGCTACCATCCCCCTAGAAGGTAAAATGGTCAAACTTTATAAAGAGCCTAAGATGTTACATATAATTAAAGATCTAAATCATGCTATAAATGGAGTAATGTACACCGATGTTGAGCTAGGTGTTTTTGTTGGTATTATTGATGTGGATGAATAGTCTATTATCATTGATGCATAACCTAATATAGAGGTTTCTATTTGGGAATTATTCTTTGATGGGGCTTGCTCTAGTGTTAGGAATGGGACTAGGATCTCAATAGAAGGAGGTATACATTTTTCTTCCACCTTAATTTCAATTACACTAATAATGTTGTTGAGTATGAAGCACTTCTACTTAGCTTGAGGATTACATGTGAACATGGGATCAAGTGTCTCTCTATCAAAGGGGACTCATAATTAGTCATGAAACAGATTTGTAATGCATATGCCACAAAGTGTAAAAGATTGAAATAGTATCAAAATGTTGTATGGGATTTGATTGAAGGCTATGATTCATTCAACATCTCTTATCATGATAGGGAATTCAACCAAGAACTTGACAAATTTGCTAAGTTAAGAGCTCAATTTGATATTTCAAGCATAAGCCCATATTGTTAGTACTAGGTGGAGGTATTTACTCAACCCTCGGTCCTAGATAAAATTCATCACTAGTAGGTGTTCAAGGATGATGACCAAATCAAAAGGTTCTAAAATTGTGAAGAAATATTTCATGGTCAGCTTGTGGACCTATAATCTATGGTTTAAACTTGTGATGAAAAGGACACTTTATTTGGGAAAGAGGTCATTCAACTCAAAATTAACACTATCCCTAGGGGATTGGTCAGCTTAGAGGCATCCTTTAATGGAGAATATAGAGTGAGGTCAAGAGAAACATTTGTCTCAAGGGATGTCACTAAATATGATTTTGGTTCCCCATGAATCCAAGAAAAGCATGGATGGGTACTTGTCTCAACACTGAAGAGAAAAGAGATTATGTATAATTGCTAAGGAAATATCAAGACTACTTAGCATGTTCTCTTTAAAGATTAAAAAGTATACGTAGGACCTGTTATAATATATCATCCCACTATAGCCAGATAGTAAGCCATTTAGGTAAAAGTAGAGGCCTATTAATCCCATATTGGCCACCAAGATGCATGATGAATTCAAGAAGTTAAGGTATGGTGGTATTATTTAGCCTATTAGGTACTCATTTTGGGTGGCTAATTTGGTCCTTGTACACAATAAAAATGGTGATATCCACCTCTATGTGGATTTATACAATCTAAATAAGGCCTCTCTAAAAGATAACTATCCCTTTCCCAACATGGATAAGTTATTGCAAGATGTTACCAGGTCTGAAATGTTGTCTACTCTAGGTGGCTTCTCTAGCTATAACTAGGTTGTGGTCAAGGAATCTAAGAGGTCTAAAACTGCATACACCACACCATGGGGCACCTATGTTTATATGTGAATGCCTTTTTGGATAAAGAATGTTGGTGCAACATTTTAGCATGCCATGGATGCTTATTTTATAGGGATGATTGATAAATTTATTATTGTGTATCAAGATGATGTCACTGTGTACCCCAAGAGAAGGGATGAGCACTTGAAAAACTTGGAAAAGGTATTAATTAGATGCAGATAATTTGGTATCTCCCTCAATCCTAAAAAATATCATTTTTTAGTTCAAAAGGCTAAATTTATAGGGCATATAGTGTCTAAGGAGGGTGTTATGATTGATCCTAAAAGAGTTAAGGCCATTGACAAAGTGCCCATCCCACAATCCAAGAAAAGAATTCAATATTTCTTTGGAAAAATCAATTTTGTAAGAAGATCTATGTCTAACTCTGTATAAATCACCTTGCCTATTACTTCTATGTTGAAGAAGGATCAAGTTATTATGAAAGTGATGTAAAAGCATTCAACAATGTCAAAGGAGCTTAGAAGTTTGCTCCTATTTTAGCCAGTCTTGATTACATCAAGCCATTTCATATTTTCTCCTTTACATCACCCCATAACATTTTTGTTATTTTATTACAAAAGAATGATAATGGCCACAAAAAACCCATAGCATTCTTCAACAAATCTATACAAGGGTCTAGTTTGAATTACACCATTATGGAGAAACAAGTTTGTGCTTTGTTGAAATTAGTTAAACCATTTAAATCTTATATCTTGAGTTTGAGGATTATTGCTTATACCTCTCACATCATGGTGAAGGATATCTTAAATCAAACCAACATTCTAGCAAAAGGTGAAGATAGGTAAATAAGTTAAAGGAATATGATATAAACATCTAAAAAAATAAATTGGTGTGAGGAATTAGCTTGGCTAGGCTTATGGTTGAGGTAAAATTTCTAGCAGTTGAAGTGATCAACATTGTTACCAACACCAGTAGCACTTTGGATCAATTTAGTGCATCCTAGTGGTATGTGGACATTGTTTATTATCTAAAAAGTATGTGTTATCCTCCTGACTTGGATAAAAATTAGAGGACTCTCAAATTAATCTCCCAAAATTAGCTCTTGACTGACAGTGGATTAGCATGGAGAAATATTGATGGGGTCCTTCTAAAGTGTGTGTTAGAAGACCAAGCTGATGGCCTGATTGAAGATTTGCATAGTGGAGTGTGTGGTGGCCATTTTGAACCTAAACTTACTACTCATAAGATTATTAGATTTGGTTATGTTGTTCCCAAAATCTATCACTTGTTTTTGTGGACAACATACCAACCATTTTGGTCTTGCAAACCAAAACTCTCTCTTTTCTTTCTCAAAAATATCCTGAGTAGTTAATTTTTTTCAAATATTCAAGCCATTTCAGCTAAGGAAGTCACAGGTTCAACAAGTGGTCTTTCTTCAAAGGAAGTTCAAAACACTTATAGCTTTTCCTTAGTGTTTTGAGGATGGTTCAAATGCCCAAGTTAAATCAAAAGACTTAACAATTGGATTTAAACAATTAGAATTAACCACCTTGAACCATTGAACCATTGAACACCACCTCTAAAAGGTTCAAAGGTTTAACAAGTTCAAAGTTTCAATGACTTTGGTCGACTTAAAGAAAATAAGGCTTTGAAGAGTTAACATTGAACCATTTAACCTTGAACCAAAATGGTCTAAAGGTTCAAGGTTCAATGAGTTTAATAAGTCTAAAAGACTTTAAAAAAAAGGAATCAAAGAGTGAAGAATGAACCATTGAACCATTGAACCTTGAACCAAAATGGTTCAAAAGGTTCAAAGGTTTAACAAGTTTAATAAGTTTAATAGACTTTGAGAATAAAAGGCTTTAAAGAAAGAGAATGAATCGTTGAACCGTTGAACCTTGAACCTAAAAGGTTCAAAGATTTTAAAGGTTCAATAGGTTCAAAGAGTTCATAAGATTTAATGGAAGCTTCGAGCAAATGAAGGAATCAGAAGAATTCAAAGAAGTTCAAAGAAATGGTTTGATCGAAGAAGAAAAGAAAGCGAATGTGGCCCTTCACAAAACATTAAACCTTTGAACCATTAAACCTTAAACCAAAAGAGTTCAAGGTTCAAGGTTCAAAGAGGTTCAAGGTGACCAATGACACCACTGTGGATGTTGATTTCAGGGTAATAGAATAACCATTGGTTTTCAAAAGACCTGAGAACAAACTCAGTGACCAACCTAGAAAGGAGCCAAAAGAGTCAACAGAAAGTGAGAAGATAGCCCCGAGAGCTCAGATTGCCAAAGAAAGAAAATGTGGCAAGAAAAGAGAGAACAACTATAATAAATCTAGAAATATCTATAGGAGAGTTATTTCCAGCAGGTGGAACAGTCTACCAGGTGGACATCAGGGAACACAAACATTTAAAGGTGCAGCCTATTTTTTTCATTAAGTAGAGTCACCTAAAATTGCTGGGTGAATATTTTGTCACTAGCTAACTGACAGCAAAATAGGTTACATCAACCATATAATAAAGAGATTTAATTGGCAAAATGTGTACTCTAACATGTGATCTCTTTGTAGAAGGCCAAGAAGAATCAGCTAGCGACTACAACATTAGTTTCTTGAATTATCAAGATGAACCCAAAAGTAAAAGGGAAGCATTTGATGGATCATACGTTGTATTTACCAGGTCTCAGAACTAGTCATCTCAATAAGCAGATAAAGGAAAAATATGGGAAGAATCTCGACCAACAATTTCAATTGCTAAGTAAGGAACTTCACTGCCTTTCTAATCAAAGGACCTGGTGATCACTAAAAGAGTAAGTACCTCAAATATTTCTTCACCTTCTACTTCAAATTTATAGATCAGTCCTACACCCAGCAAAAACCAAATTGATGGATTGAATTCTTCTATTTCTAATTCATTTCAGTCATTTGATATAATTGACCATGTTAAGAAGACCAAAATTCAAATGTCTGAGTTTGAATTCTTGTAATCTAACCCCGAGTAGTTGGATAGGTTAGTTCAAGGTGTCAAGAATAAAACCATCCCTACAGGACAAGAAATTGCAAAAGCAACTTGTGATCCCCTAAAGAACACACCTACCTAAAATAATCTTGTGATTACTCCTCTAGCTACCCCTGGAAAGACAAAACCATTTTATGTCTCCTTGCTGATAAATAGTCATTAGTTGAACAATTTCATTATAGATTTTGGCACATTTGACAATGTCATGCCTACCAAGGTAGTATAATCTCTTGGTCTCACACTGACTAAGACCTTTGGGAGATGTTTCTCCATGAAAAAAAAACAAGTGCCTCTACTGGGATAAATCAAAGATGCTCAATTTGCATTTACGGATTTCCCAGATAAGAGAATTAAAATGACAGTCCTGGTGGCCGATGTCCCAGCCTCCTATGGCATTCTTTTTGAGATAAATTTTTGCAAGGACATTGGTAGAGAATTAAGCATGGACTTGTTTGAAATGAGGATCCCTATCAAGGGCATCATGCAAAGGCTACTTCATATGAATGAGGTAAATTACATTATCACCCAAACATCATCTCCTAAAGCTCAAATTCTATTTGAGTCTTCAGGCATGGGTAATTACTTTCTATCTACTAAAGATGTTTTTGTTTCAGCAGATAAGAGTCCCATAGGTGACAATCCAAAATATTCAGATAAGTCATCAGAAGAATTGGTGGGACATAGTACACATGAAAAAAGATCTTCCCTTCCTAATGAAGAAAAAATTGAAAGAAGATCAAATTCTGATGATATTTGGATTCTAGAATTCGATGGTAGCAACTCTACTACCAATTTTGGAGCTAGAGTTTTTTTAATATCTCCTTAAGCAGATATTTTACCCTATGCATATAAGTTGTAGTTTAGCAACACTAACAACATTGTTGAGTATAAATCATTGCTGCTTGGATTAAAGGCTGCTCAAGATAAAGGTATTAAAATCCTTCATGCCAAAGGAGATGCTGAGCTAGTAGTTTGTCAGGAGAGGAACTTGTATCAAACTAAGAATGAGATATTGAGACATTATCATAATCTAGTGTGGGACTGCATTGAAAGCTTTGATGCTTTTAGTATTTCTACCATGCCCAAAGAATTCAATAGCCATGATGGCCAAATTCATTGGCCATCTCTACAACTCTCTTGGTCCCTCACCAAGATTTCAAAGAAGACAAGTACAATATCAAGTTGGTCTTTCAACCAAGTATACCTCATAATGTTGACCATTGGTAGGTTTTCAATGGTGATAACTAAATCATAGCTTTTCTAGAATAAATGGACAGCACTAAAAAGCTTCAATTTGAAGGCAATAAATCTCCACCATAGGAATCAACTCCTAAAATAAATTCAAAAGCTGATGAAGAGTTCCTTCAGCTCAAAGGGAATAAAATTCCAAAAAGATTATTTTCTCTTAATAAACTATTTAACAAGCATGATAGGTTTATCAAGGAATAGCAAATGGATTCAAAATCCTCTAAGAATTTTGATCAAATAAATGAGTACAAAAGACAATCCAAAAATGGTCAACATTGGAAATTATTGTACCCCTGATGAAAAACTCAAAATTATCACTCAGCTTCACCATTACATTGATATTTTGGCATATTCATATGATGATCTGAAATCTCTCAGACTTGAAAAAATCTAACATGAAATCCCTCTCAAGATTGGGTCTTTGCCTCACAAGTAGAAGCAAAGACAACATAATCCCAGGATATCAAGCATGATTTTGTCTAAGATACAGAAAATGCTAAATGTAAGAATTATTTTCCCAATCCATCATTCCACCTAGGTTGCAAATATAGTCCCTGTGAGAAAGAAGAATGGAAAAATTTTCTTGTGTGTTGATTTTAGAAATCTGAATTAGTCATCTTTAAAAGACAACTATCCCCTACCCATCATGGATCATCTGCTACAGACAGTGACTAGCATTGAGATGTCATCAATGCTAGATGGTTTTTTTGAGATATAATCAAGTGGAAGTTGGTGAAGTATACTAGCATAAGACTGCTTTCACAACACCTTAGGGCACCTTTGTATATCACATAATGCCTTTTGCCTTGATCAATGTTGGCACCACTTTCCAAAGAGAAATGGATCTTACTTTCAAAAATGAAATGGGTAAGTTCATTGTGGTATACCTTGATGATTTGATAGTATTTTCTAAGCATCATCTACAACAAGTCCTAGAGCAATGTAGGTAGAATGGTATTTCTCTTAATCCCAAGAAATCAATTTTTGGGGTTACTGAAGGGAAACTTCTCGGTCACACTGTATCCTGAGAAGGCATAAAGATCAACCCAGAAAGGGTTAAATCCATTAAAGAGATTTATCTCCCTACCAATAAGAATGTAGTTCACTCTTTCTTTGGGAAGGTGAATTTTGTGTGAAGTTTCATTCCTGAATTCATAGAGAAGACTCACCACATTGTCAATATGATGAAGGGCAAAGCCACTTTCAACTAGACTGAAGAAGGTAAGTTAGAATTTCAAGACATCAAGGAAGCTATCATCCATACCCCAATTCTATTTTTGCATGATTATACCAAAGACTTCATGATGTATAGCTATGTTTCTGAACACACGCTTTCAACCATTTTGGTTCAGTAGAACAAAGGTATGGAATCTCCCTATATTTCATGAGTTGTCCTCTTAAAGCTCATGAGCTAAAGTACTCAAACATGGAGAAGCATGATTATGCTATGGTAAAGGTGGTAAAGAACTTTCATTTTTACATCTTGAACTCACACACTATTGCTTTGGTTCTTGATACAACAGTCAAGTCCATACTAACTCAGTAGGAGTTTGGAACTAAAAGGGATAATTGGATTGCTAAAATCTAGGAGTTTGATCTTGTTATCAAACCAATGAAGCTTTTGGTGGGAAGGGGTCTCTACCAATTAATTTCTAATAACATACCAAAATAAGTAGGGCATAAAGAAATAAAAGTTGAAGACACACCAATAGTTCTCTTTGTCACCACTACGAATGAGTGGTATTCAAATATTGCTCATTTCCTTATCTATGGTGAGTGTCCTGCTCACCTATCTCATAAAGAAAAGAGGATTGTTAAGTTGAAAGCTACCAATTTTGTCTTTTGGAACAATGGTCTGTATAAGAGGAACCTTAATGGAGTATTCCTTCACTTTGTGGATGAAGCATAGCAGAACAAACTTTTAGAGTCCTTCCACAATTTGGCTTATGGAGGACATTTTTCTGTGCCTATGACTACCCATAATATTCTATGAGCTAGGTACTATTGGCCTACTCTATTTCAAGATTCATACGTTTGGGTGCATAGATGTGAGCTGTGTCAATAGTTCATTGGCAAACCCAAGTTAGCTGCATTACCTCTCAAGCCTGTGGTGATAAAAAAGCCATTTTAGCAATGAGAAATTGATTTCATTGGTGTTGTAAATCCATCCTTGAGTGCTGGACATGATTATGTCCTTACATCCACAAACTACTTTACCAAGTGGGTGGAAGCCATTCCATTCAAGCATGTTACTTCAGAAGTGGTATGTAATTTTCTTGAGGAAAACATCATTTCCAAGTTTGGGGTCCCAACCAAGATTGTAACAAATAATGCATCTTGTTTCTCTTCTCATGAGATTACCCAATTCTGCTACTATTATAGAATTATTCTCTCCCACTCTTTTGACTATTATCCATAAGAAAATGGTCAAGTGAAATCAAGCAACAAGAACCTGGTAACCATTATCAGGAAGCTAGTAGATGATAATTAGAGAACTTGGCATAAAGCACTTCTTGATGCTTTCTAGGCAGATAGAATTACTCCCAAGAGGGAAATTGGTATGTCCCTATTCCAACTTTTGTATGGTCTCAATGCAGTGATACCAATCACCCTAGAATTACTAGAATTAAAGTTAGCAAAGGTAGTGGAAGATTCAACTTTTAAAAGTTCCATTGACAAAAGGATAATGTGCTTGATTGAACTTAATGAGCAAAGAACTATGGTGGTGGACCAAATTAATATGCATCAAAGTCTAGTAAAGAGACTCTTCGACTAGAAAGTAAGGATCCATGATTTTTAGATTAGAGATCAAGTCTTGTTGTGAGACAAGAGGAGAGAACCAAAAAGAATGCATGGAAAATTTGATTCCTTATGGAGAGGCCCATTTACCATTCATCATTTAAATAGTTAAAATAGTTTCTTATTGAAATATCAAGATGGAACGCCATTTGCTCTACCTCATAGTGGGTAGCATCTAAAGCACTTCAATCCTTGAAGTATCAAATAAGTCTAGTTGTATATTTGTATATATGTATAGTCTTTCTTTGTTTTATGTTTTTCATTCATTTTTGGCACCTTTATTTTTGGGTAGCATGACTCCGTAGCCTAATGGCATAAATGAAGGCACTGAGATTTTTATTTCTACTCTCTTCAATTACTTCAACTTTTAATTGATGAAAGTTCCCCAACTGGAGCTAGTTGTTGTTCCTAAAATCCATCACTTGTTTTTGTGGACAACATACCAACCATTTTGGTCCTGCAGACCAAAACTCTCTCTTTTCTTTCTCAAAAACATCCTAAGCAGTTAATTTTTTTCAAATATTCAAGCCTTTTCAGCTAAGGAAGTCATAAGTTCAATAGGCAAGCTTTCTTCAAAGGAAGTTCAAAACACTTAAGGCTTTTCCTTAGTGTTTTGAGGATGGTTCAAATGCCTAGGTTCAATCAAAAGACTTAACAGCTAGCTTTAAACAATTAGAGTGAACCACCTTAAACCATTGAACCATTTAACCCCAACTCCAAAAGGTTTAAAGTTTTAATGAGTTCAAAGGTTCAACAACTTCGGTGGACTTAAAGAAAAGAAGGCTTCTAAGAGTTAACATTGAATCATTGAACCATTGAACCTTGAACTAAAATGGTCTAAAGGTTAAAGGTTCAACGAGTTCAATAAATCTAAAAGACTTAAAGAAAAGAAAGAATCAAAGAGTGAAGAATGAACTATTGAACCGTTGAACCTTGAACTATAATGGTCCAAAGGTTCAAAGGTTCAACGAGTTCAATAGACTTAGAAAATAATAGGCTTCAAAGAAAGAGAATGAATCATTGAACTGTTGAACCTTGAACCTAAAAGGTTCAAAGAGTTAAAAGGTTCAATGGGTTTAAAGAGTTCATAAGATCAAATGGAAGCTTTGAGCAAATGAAGGAAGCAGAAGATTCCAAAGAAGTTCAAAGAAATAGTTCTACCGAAGAAGAAAAGAAAGTGAATGCGGCCCTTCACAAAAAATTGAACCTTTAAACCATTGAACCTTAAACCAAAAGAGTTCAAGGTTTAAAGAGGTTCAAGGTGACCAATGACACCTCTGTGGATGTCAATTTCAAGGTAATAGAATAATTATTGGTTTTCAAAAGACTCGAGAACAAACTTAGTGACCAGCCCAAAAAGGAGCTGAAAGAGCTAGCAGAAAGGGAGAAGATATCCCCAAGAGCTCAGATCACCGAGGAAAGACAAAATGTGGTAAGGAAAGAGAGAAAAACTATAAGAAATCCATAAATATCTATAGGAGAGTTATTTTTAGTAGGTGGAACAATCCACTAGGTGGACATCAGGAAACATAAACATTCAAAGGCACATCTTATTTTTCTACATTAAGTAGAGGCAAATAGATAGTCGTGTAAGCATCATTAAGAAGACTAGACAACCCATGCTGAGAAAGGGACATTTGAGATAATTTAGAATGTCAAATTCAAGGTTGATGCCCTATTCTAGCATGTCCCCTTCATATAATTTCAAATGCATTCAATGCATTGAATTCAACATAGGCCATTTTCATGAAAACAAGCACCCAAGTCTTTCTAGGGATGCTATATATTGTAATCTATCATTTTGGATAAGGGAGATCTCTATGTTATGAGAAGTGAAGATCTGCCCAAATTGAAAGGCAATCTTGAGACTTTGAACTCAAACTATTAATCATATTTTGTCAAATAAATAAGAAAGCAAGTGACCTTTTAAACTTTGTATTGGAATAAGCTTGTGTCATCTAAGAAATTGTTCGTATGTTTATTTCCTAAATACAGTCTTTTCCATTTAATCAAACAAGCAAAATAAGTGAAAGTAAGCTGGAAGATGTCTTGAAGCTGAGTGTGGGAGACTTTGTGCTACCATAAGTGTCTTTAGTTTGTATTTTGTGTAAAGGATACTGGAGAGACTTTGAGTTTTTCTTATTCTTCGTAAACTTTTACTCTATTGTAGTTGAAGTGGAGACTTTGGGCTATGCTTCAAATTACTATGTTCCTTTGTCTTAATCAGTAGGAAAGACAATGAAAGACTTTGTGCTTTCATTGGTTTCTTATAGTTTCTATTATTACCAAGGAAGGATCCTACTATTGGCTGAATATCACTTCTGAAATAAGAGTAGTCCCTTTAGTAATTACACTAGAATTCTCCTCTTTTATGTGAGCATCATCTCTAAAAAAAGAGAGATGGCTGGTATGATTTCACTCCTGTGTGTATTTTTAGTTTATATTAGTATATAGTATTTTATAGGGAACCTCCCCTTGATGAGAGGAGAGATTTGTCTCCTTATGATGTGGTTGATTTAACCTATTTTGCCATCAGTCAATTGGTGACAAAATATTTGCCACATTTTTTAGTGACTTTGCTGGGGAAGAACAAGAAATTTGAAGCCTTAAGCTTCAAATTGAAGTAGTTCCAGTTCTTTTCCATATCCATTTTGGCACTCTAGTAGACCCACCATACACATGAAGCTAGAGAGCTCAAGGTATTGTTGACCTTGTATTTGGCATTGTGCAGCAAAATAATTTTGATATTTCCCCTTCACAAACTCACCTTCAACAAACTAGGAGTTCTCCTCCTACAAACATTAGGTCCCCAATACTAGGCAAAGCTTCTCTTTCTTCAATTAATAGAGCTTTGTCCATACATATCCCACAAAGATTTGTTGTCCCTCCTTTCAACAGCCATATCATGGCAGCTCGAGGCCCTTGGGGTAATACCTTTGGTCCTCTGAATCTAACCCCACCTCTACATGAGCTACCTCATAGCTCAAGGAAAAATTTCCCCAAGTTCTATGGTGATGGGAAGGTTCATCCTGATGAACATATAACAGCCTTTTGCATAGCCTGTGGTGTGATAGGCATTGAATATGAAGACATTACAGTCAGAATGTTTATGGAAATATTGCAAGGCACTACTGTAGACTAGTTTTATCACCTACAAGCACAAATAGTGACTGACTGGAACACTCTTAAAGCCAAATTTGAGGCTAGGTTCAAACCTGTAGAAGATGCACATGCCCTGTTAACTTAGCTTACACAAATGAAGAAGGAGCCTCATGAACCCATGAGAGACTTCATTGCCAAATTTGATAAGCTAAGGAATAGGATTCCCATAATTGCTCAGCTAACACCTAAGAATCTCAAATGTTTCTTCATCAATTCTTAGCTTCTTAAAGTGAGTTTCTTGTTGAATCAGGCTGGCCACATAGACCTTGTTGCAGCTCAAATATTGGTGACTAAGGTTGAAGATGATCTTATCGTAGCAGGAAAGATAAGAAGAGATCTTAACAAAGGTAAATCTTCTTCATCTTCTAAATATTCTTCTACATGCACCATTGATTCTATGGTGTAAAATCTAACAAATAAATTACTAGCTCTAAAAAAGCAAATGGCACAAGGGATGTCTGCTCCTCCTTATCAGGATATACCAAGGAGGACATTTCTCAACTATTCGTATCAAGGCAATGATGCTATAAATCAAGGGTAACCAAATCACCTTCCCTTCCCACCAAAGAAGCTTACCATTAAAGTAGCACTAGCTAACTCAGTAGTTGGTTATCTTAAAATTGAATCTAATTTTTCTTTCCAAACTGAGTTGAACCAAGAAGATGACACTGATCTCTTTGCAGAAGGATAAGAAGAATCATCTGGCAACTCTAACATTGGTTTCCTAAATTATCAGGATGAACCTAGAACTAAAGGGGAAGCATTTGATGGATCATACACTATATTTACCAGGTCCTAGAACTAGTCAGCTCAATAAGCAGATAAAGGCAAAATAGGGGAAGAATCTTGACCAACAATTTCAATTGCTAAATGAGGAACTTCACTACCTTTCCAATCAAAGGACCCGATGATCACTAAAAAAATAAGTACCTCAAATATTCCTTCACCTTCTACTTCAAATTCACAGACCAGTCCTACACCAAGGAAAAACTAAATTGATGAATTGACTTCTTCTATTTTTAATTCATTTTAGTCATTTGATATAATTAACCATGTTAAGAAGACCAAAATTCAAATGTCTAAGTTTGAATTCTTGCAATCTAACCCTAAGCAGTTGGATAGGTTAGTTCAAGGTGTCAAGAATAAAACTATCCCTATAGGATAAGAAATTTTAAAAGCAAATTATAATCCCCCAAAGAAATCACCTACCCAAAATAATCTTGTGATTACTCCTCTAGCTTCCCCTAGAAATACATAACCATTTTATGTCTCCCTACTGATAAATGGTCATCAACTAAATAATTGCATTATAGATTCTGGTGCATCTAATAATATCATGTCTGCCAAGGTAGTAGAATTTCTTGGTCTCATGCTGAATAAGACCTTCAGGATATGTTTATCCATGGAAAAAAACAAGTTCCTCTATTGGGACAAATCAAAGATGCTCAATTTGCATTTGTGCCTTCCCAGATAAGAGAATTAAAATGACAGTCCTAGTAACCAATGTCCTAGCCTCCTACAACATTCTTTTTAGGAGAAATTTTTGCAAGGACATTGGTGGAGAATTAAGCATGGAAATGTCTGAGCTGAGGATCCCTATCAAGGGCATCATGCAAAGGCTACTTCCTATGAAGGATGCAAAGTACATTGTCACCCAAACAACAGCCCTTGAAGCTCAAATTCTATTTGAGTCTTTAGGCATGGGTAATTACTTTCTATCTACTAAAGATGTTTCTATTTTAGTAGATGAGATTCCCATAAGTGAAAATCCAAAATATTTAGATAAGTCATTAGAAGAATTGGTAGGGTGCAGTACACATGAAAAAAGATCTTCCCTTCCTGATGAAGAAAAATCTAAAAGAAGATCAAATTTTGATGATATTTGGATTTTGGAATTTGATGGCAGTAACTCTACTACCAGTTCTAGAGCTGGAGTTATTTTAATATCTCCTCAAGGAGATATTTTTACCATGGGAATCAACTCCTGAAACAAATTCAAAAGCTGATGAAGAGTTCCTTCAGCTCAAAGGGAATAAAATTCCCAAAGGATTAGTTTCTCTTATGAAACTATTTGACTAGTATGATAGGTTTATCAAGGAATAGTAAATGGATTCAAAATCCTCCAAGGATTTTGATCAAATAAATTTGAGTACAGAAGACAATCCAAAAATGGTCAACATTAGAAATTTTTGTACCCCTGATGAAAAACTCAAAATTATCACTCTACTTCACCATTACATTGATGTTTTGGCATATTCATATGATGATATAAAATATCTTAGACCTAAATAAATCTAACACGAAATCCATCTCAAGATTGGGTTTTTGCCTCACAAGTAGAAGCAAAGGCAGTACAATCCCAGGATATCATGCACGATTTTGTCTAAGATATAGAAAATGTTGAATACAATAATTATTTTTCCAAACCATCATTCCACTTGGGTTATGAATATAGTCCCTATGAGAAAGAACAATGGATAAATTTTTTGTATGTTGATTTAAGAAATCTAAATTAATCATCTTTAAAAGACAACTATTCCCTGCCATCATGGATCGACTGTTGTAGATAGTGACTGGTGCTGAGATATTATCAATGCTAGATGATTTTTTGGGATATAGTCAAGTGGAATTTGGTGAATTAGACCAGCATAAGACCACTTTCACAACACCTTGGAGCACTTTTACATATCGCATAATGCCTTTTCGCTTGTTCAATGCTGGTGCCACTTTTCAAAGAGCAATGGATCTTGCTTTCAAAAATAAAATGAGTAAGTTCATTATGGTATACCGTGATGATTTGATAGTCTTTTCTAAGCATCATCCTAATCATGTGCATCATTTACAACAAGTGTTGGAGTGATGTAGGTAGAATAGTATTTCTCTTAATCCCAAGAAACCAATTTTTGGGGTTACTGAGAGAAACTTCTTGGTCACACTGTATCTCGAGAAGGCATAAAGATGGACCTAGAAAGGGTCAAATCCATTCAAGAGCTTTCTCTCCATGCTAGTAAGACTGCAGTTCACTCTTTCTTTGGGAAGGTGAATTTTTTGTGAAGGTTCATTCCTAAATTTGTAGAGAAGACTCGCCACATTGTCAATATGATGAAAGAAAAAGCCACTTTCAACTAGACTGAAGAAGGCAAGTCAGCATTTTAAGACATCAAGAAAGATATCACCCATGACCCAATTACACCAAAGTCTAGTTTGTCCTAATTACACCAAAGACTTCATGATGTACAGCTATGCTTCTAAACACATGCTTTTAGCCATTTTGGTTCAGCAGAATAAAGGTGTGGAATCTCCCATATCTTTCATGAGTTGTCCTCTCAAAGCTCATGAGCTGAAGTACTCAAGCATGGAGAAGCATGCTTATGTTGTGGTAAAGGTGGTAAAGCACTTCCATTTTTCCATCTTGAAATCACATAGTGTTGCTTTGGTTCTTGATACAATAGTCAAATCCATACTAAATCAGCAAGAGTTTGGAACCAAATGGGGCAATTGGATTCCTAAAATCTAAGAGTTTGATCTTGTTATCAAACCAATGAACCTTGTGTGGGGAAGGGGTCTCTACCAATTAATTGTTGATAAGATACTATAAGTAGGGTGTGAAAAAATAAAATTTGAAGACATACTAACAGTTCTCTTTATCACCACTACAAATGAGTGGTATTCAAATATTGCTCATTTCCTTACCTATGGTGAGTGTCTTGCTCACCGGTCTTGTAAAGAAAAGAGGATTGTCAAGTTAAAAGCTACCAATTTTGTCTTGTGGGATAATGATCTATATAAGAGGAACCTTGATGGAGTATTCCTTCACTTCGTGGATAAAGCACAGTAGAACAAACTTTTGGAGTCCTTCCATAATTTGGCTTGTGGAGGACATTTTTTATGCCTATGATTGCCCATAAGATTTTGTGAGCTAGGTCTATTAGCCTACTCTATTTCATGATTCATACGCTTGGGTGAGTAGATACAAGATATGTCAATAGTTCATTGGCAAACCCAAGTTAGCTACATTACCTCTCAAGCCTGTGGTAATAGAAGAGCCATTTCAGCATTGGGGAATTGATTTCATTCGCACTATAAATCCATCCTTGAGTGTTGAACATGATTATGTCCTTATAGCCATATAATATTTAACAAGTGGGTGGAAGCCATTCTAGTCAATCATGCTACTTCAGAGGTGGTATGTAATTTTCTCAAGGAAAATATCATTTCCAGGTTTAGGGTCGCAACTAATATTGTAACAGATAATGCAACCTATTTCTCTTCTCATGAGATTACCCAGTTCTACTACTATTATGGTATTATTTTATGCCACTCTTCTGACTATTATCTCCAAGGAAATGGTCAAGCATAATCAAGCAACAAAAACCTGGTCACCATTATCAAGAAGTTGGTAGATGATAATCAAAGAACCTAGCATAAAGCACTGCTTGATGATTTATGAGTAGATATAATTACTCCCAAGAGGGCAATTGGTATGTCCCAATTACAAATTCTATATGGTCTCAATGTAGAGATACCAATCACCTTAGAATTACCAGTATTAAAGGTAGCAAAGGCAATAGAAGATTCAACTTTTGAAAGTTCCATCGATAAAAGGATAATGTGTTTGACTAAATTTAATGAGCAAAGAACTATGGTGGTGGACCGAATTACTGTGCATCAAAGTCTGGTAAAGAGACTCTTTGACCAGAAAGTAAGGATCCATGATTTTCAAATTAGAGATCAGGTATTTTTGTTGGACAAGAGGAGAGAACCAAAAGAAATGCATGGAAATTTTGATTCCTTATGGAGAGGTCCATTTACCATTCATCATATAAATGGTGAAAATAGTTCCTTACTAAAATATCAAGATAGAATGCCATTTGCTCTGCCTCACAATGGGTAGCATCTAAAGCACTTCAATCCTTGAAGTATCAGATAGGTCCAATTGTACATTTGTATATATGTATTTTATTTCTTTGTTTTGTGTTTTTCATTCATTTTTGGTGCCTTTATTTTTGGGTCGCATGACTCTGTACCCCAATGGCATAAATGAAGGCACTGAGATTCTACTTTCTACTCTCTTTGATTGTTTCAACTTTTAATTGATGGAAGTTCCCCAACTAGAGCTAGTTGTTGTTCCTAAAATCCATCACTTATTTTTGTGGACAACATACCAACCATTTTGGTCCTACAGACCAAAACTCTCTCTTTTTTTTCTCAAAAATATCTTGAGCAGTTAAGTTTTTTCAAATATTCAAGCATTTTCAGCTAAGAAAGTCACAAGTTCAACAGGTGGGCTTTCTTCAAAAGAAGTTCAAAATACTTAAGGATTTTCCTTAGTTTTTTTAGGATGGTTCAAATACCCAGGTTCAATCAAAAGACTTAACAATGGGATTTAAACAATTAGAATGAACCACCTTGAACCATTGAACCATTAAACCCCACCTCTAAAAGGTTTTAAGGTTTAATGAGTTCAAAGGTTCAACAAATTTAGTGGACTTAAAGAAAAGAAGGCTTCGAAGAGTTAACATTGAATCATTAAACCATTGAACCTTGAACCAAAATAGTCCAAAGGTTTAAGGTTCAATGAGTTTAATAAGTCTGAAAGACTTAAAGAAAGAATGAACCATTGAATTGTTGAACCTTGAACCAAAATGGTTCAAAAGGTTCAAAGGTTCAATAAGTTCAATAAGTTCAATAGACTTAGAGAATAAAAAGCTTCAAAGAAAGAGAATGAATCATTGAACTGTTGAACCTTAAACCTGAAAGGTTTAAATATTTTAAAGGTTCAATGGGTTCAAAGATTTCATAAGATCAAATGGAAGCTTTGAGTAAATGAAGGAAGTATAATATTCCAAAGAAGTTCAAAGAAATGGTTCAACTGAAGAAGAAAAGAAAGCGAATATGGCCCTTCACAAAACATTGAACCTTTGAACCATTGAAACTTGAACCAAAAGAGTTCAAGGTTTAAGGTTCAAGGTTCAAATAGGTTTAAGACCATCAATGATGCCCCCATAGATGTCAATTTCAGCTTAATGGAATAACCATTGGTTTTCAAAAGACCTGAGAACAAACTCAGCAACTAGCCTAGAAAGGAGCTAAAAGAGCCAATAGAAAGTGAGAAGATAGCCCTAAGAGCTCAGATCACCAAGGAAAGACAAAACATGGCAAGGAAAGAGAGAAAAACTATAAAAAATCTAGAAATATCTATATGAGAGTTATTTCCAATAGGTGAAATAGTCCACCTGGTGGACATCAAGGAACACAAACATTGAAAGGCATGACCTATTTTTTTGCATTAAGTAGAGGCAAATGGACAGCCGTGTAAGCATCATTAAGAACACCAAATAACCCATGTTGACGAAGGAACATTTGAGATAATTTAGAATTCCAAAGTCAAGGCTGATGCCCTGTTCCAACATGTCCCCTTCATAGAATTTCATATGCACTCAAAGCATTGAATTCAACATGGGCCATTTTCATGAAAATAAGTGCCCAAGTCTTTCTTGGGATGATATATATTGTAATCTCTCATTTTGGATAAGGGAGATTTCTCTATTATGAGAAGTGAAGCTCTACCCAAATTGAAAGGCAATCTTGAGACTTTGAGCTCAGACTGCTAATAATATTTTATTAAATGAATGAAAAAGCAAGTGACCTTTCAAACTTTGTGTTGGAATAAGCTTGTGTCATCTATGAAATTGTTCTTATGTCTATTTCCTAAATATAGTCTTGTACATTTAATCAAACAAGTAGAACAAGTGGAAGTAAGCTATAAGGTGTCCTGAAGCTGACTATGGGAGACTTTGTGCTGCCATAAGTGTCTTCAGTTTGTGTTTTGTGTAAAGGATACTGGAAAGACTTTGAGCTTTCCTTATTCTTTGTAACCTTTTACTCTATTGTAGTTGAAGTGGATACTTTGGGCTACACTTCAAATTATTGTGTTCCTTTGTCTTAATTAGTAGGAGAGACAATGAAAGACTTTATGCTTTTGTTGGTTTCTTGTGGTTTTTATTATTACCAAGGAAGGATCCTATTTTTGGCTGAATATCACTTTAAAAAGAAGATAAGTGCCTTCAGTAATTACACTAGAATCCTACTCTATTCTATGAGCATCATCTATAAAAAAAGAGAGATGGATGGTATGATTTCACCCCTAAGTGTATTTTCAATTTATATTAGTATATAGTAGTTTATAGGGAACCTCCCCTTGATGAGAGGAGAGATTTATCTCCTTATGATGTGGTAGACCTACACATTTTGCTGATTAAATATCCTTATGTTGTGGTTGATGTAAGTTATTTTGCCATCAGTTAGTTGGTGACAAAATATTCACCCAATAGGTTATTAGTGGGCATCGCTATTCAAGGATGTTGCTCAAATTGTTAGGTGATTTGAAAAGTGTCAATGTTTCTCAGGAGAATTAAAGGCATCTAGTTCTCTCCCTTTACAACCAATTATTATTAAATCTTCATTCAGGAAATGGGGCATGGATTTCAATGGTGAGATTACTGAGGTTTCAAATTCTAGGAATAAATGTAAATTACTTGTAACAATTATTTCACCAAATGGGTGGAAGCAATCCCCACTAGGTAGGCAACACACCAAGTTATGATAGACTTTCTATTAAATTAGATTATTTATAGGTTTGGTGAGCTAGTAAAGATCATTGCTAAAAATGTAATAAGTTTCAAAGACAAGCCTCTAGAGTTGATGTGTAAAGATTATGGGATTGATCTCACTTATGCTTCCAATTATAATCCTTAATGGAATGGACAAGCAGAATCAAGTAATAAAAACCTGCTCAATATTATCAAAAGGATGTTGGAAGTCAACAAGAGGAGGTAGGGTGAACATTTGAAATTTTCCCTATGGGTTGATAGGATTACTCCTAAAAGAGCCATAAGAAGGATCCCTTTTTATCTTATCTATGGAACTCAAGTAGTTTTGTCTATCAATCTGCAACTTCATATTTATCATCTGATGCATCAACTTAAGGAGGATGAATAAACCAACCACTATGAAGAAAGAATGAACCAAATTTTGGAATTAGATGAGTCATGTAGGTTAGCCCATGAGAAGCACCTCAATTTTAAGCATAGGTTAAAGTCAGTATTTAATAGGAAGGTCACTCCCAAAAATTTTCAAGTAGGTGATCTAGTTCTACTTTGGGATAGAAAGCATGAAGATAAAGGTAATCATGACAAGTTTGATGCTTTGTGGTTGGGCCCTTACTCAATTGACTATAGGATTTGGGAGCACACTTTTTTCCTAAGATATCTAGATGGAAAAATATTAGAGTTGTCTATCAATGGTAGGCATCTAAAACACTTCTTAGATTGAGTCCATTTATAATTATGTACCATATTGTACAGTTTTTTATTGCATTGTTTTCTTATTTTCTTATCACCCCTTTATCAAGACCTTGTTTGTACAGTTCTTCTCATTATGTTTTCATTATGTGTTCATTTTAAAATACTCCTAATGTATGCTTTTTTTAAGGGTGCCATGTTTAATTCAACCTTCCTATTTGTTAGAAGTTGTTTTGTCCTGACTCCATGGCCCAATGGATTGTCACCTGGTCTTATGTTTTGTGGTTCTTTGCACACTTACGGGGGGTATGCATCCTAGAGTGAGAGCCTATGTTATTTCTTGAGATTGCATTAAGACAATTAGGCCCTTGTCAATGGATAATGCCTAAAATTTAGACCATGTTAAGTATTGAAGTCCATGTCTAAGTCTTGTTGTCCTCATGCATTCCTTGGGAAGGTCAAGTTCTTTATAAAAAATTGGTTAAGTCCTTTGTGTGTTGTCTTTGCTTGGTAAAAGTATTTATCCCTTAGACTTTTTGGGCCTCTTATAATGAACAAAATGCCTAATGAAAATGTTTTCTTGGACTTTTTATCTCAAGCAAAAAATTCGAAGACTTATTTTCATCAAATATTTTGTCTGCTACAAAAGTCCTAAAAAATTCCTTTATTTTGGAAAAGGGTGCCGAGTCTTATTTTTTTAACTTTCTATCTATCCTAAAAAATTTGGAGGGTACTTGTCCCTTAAGAATTTTTCCCATACAAAAAACCTAAAGGAATTGTTTACTTTGGCCAGGTCATTTTCAAGAATCCTGAAGGACACTTTCACAAGTTTTTAAGGGTATTCTACAGGTGGAAGGACACTTTCAATATTTATGAAAGATAACTCAAAGGGAATAGGACACTTTTCAAAGTCCTGAAGCCCACTTTTGAGACTCCCAAAGGGAAACTTTTGATATTTTAGGGGACCTTTCTAAGGCTTTTATAGGGTATGTTCCACTTTTAGAGGGCACTATAAGGTGTTATCAAGGGCCATTTTCTAAAGGATTCCCCAAAAGTGATTATTTCATGTCATATGCTCTCATAAATAAATGAAGTCTCTTCAGAGGGTGGAATAATGTTTCACTCTTCCTTGGGTTGATTAATGGTACATAGGTACAAGATAGTTGAAGGACCAAGTGAGTGTATATGATGGACACATGGAAACATCCTAAAATGATTTTGGTTTTAGTTCTTTTTCAAAGGTTGGCATGCTTTTGTTTTTTTACCAAAGGTGTAATTAGTTTCCAAATTCTAGACTCCTCAAATCATGCCATGTGGTAGTCTCTTGAGGGTTATAGTTTTTGAGCCCTTTTGGAGGAATGCCTTATCTCAAAAAGGGGGAGAAGGTGCAATGAGTCCCCAAGGACTGGGGCATTGGGGTGGTTAAGTAGGATCATGACATGTGGCCCTTTTATGAGAGACTATAATATATTACACCAAGGCACCAAGGAAAAAGAAGGGTGAGACATTGCAAATGTCCCTAGCACCTTGAGTGTCCATATTTTTAACACATGTCAAAGTTGTTATTTTCAAAGGAAAGTTTAGGGCATGTGGCATCCTCACTAAATAATATGAGGGGTGAGAAGGTAAAAAGGTTCTTGAAGACCTGATGAGTGTTGAAGGTGGAATTTCTCTTATTTGATGTCATATGTCACAGGGAAAATTATTTAGCTAGAAGAGGAAATGCTATTGATTTTCCTTCATTTTATTTTTGCGTGATGCTTGAAGATGTTAATGTGATAGTTAAAGGTTAGTTTTTCCATGCCAAGGCTTAATTCCTAACCCTAATTTCAAAAAGGGGTGATTATAACTAAGTATTTTCCTTCATTTTAATCCACCTTTCATAATGGAGCTCATGCTTATGTTTTCAAGTGATTTGAAAACCATAGTGGCACAAGATGAGTATAGTAATTACTATCATATTTTTCAAGTGATTTTTTACTCAGGATACATATTTTTTAGTGTAGGTGTCAGTTATTATTCTCTAGGTTATTAACTTAGTTCTTTGGAAGTGAAGTTTGGAGGAATTACAGAGTTAGCCACCAAGAAAGCGTATTCTTTAGTTTGAGGGAAAGTAGTGTCACGTCAGTTAAGAAAAAATGGCTTCTTCTTCTTTAGTGCCTTTAAAAAGTAGTGTTACCTCAATTCTTGATGATATTAAGGACACTGATGTCTAAGGTTTAGATTTTATTCCCCTTTCAAATATTTTGTAGAAACCTAATCCCCCTAAGGTGATAGACAATTTGGGTATGAGTTATATGGTTCCTATAGTAGCTTTTCCACTAGAAATCCCATACCCAGAGTTGGTCATTGCATGTGTAAAGGTATATTATAAGGATACAAGAATTGTACTTGATGGGAGCCAATAATTTGTCTACTCATTTTCCCCTCAAGATCTTAGTGTTATGCACAAAATACCACCACAACCTGAGGGAATTGTTTTAACCATGGAAGAATACCAAGCATACACTGATGAGAATGATAGCCTCATTTTGGGATATTGTAAACAATTGCTAGCTCACTAAGAAGAGAGCTAAGGTTTCTAGATTGAATTTGAATCTTAAGTTAAAAGAGTTTAAAGAACTACCATGATATGTCATCACCATCATTGCTAGAGTTTATAGGGTACCCATGATAGAGAAGTTTGAGCTATGGATGTTTTCTATCCTTATTTATGTGATAGAGGGTAAGAAGTAGCTAAATTGGGCCTCAATTTTGAGTAACAACCTACATAACCAAATAATACAATTGTAAGTGACCATCTCTTCCAAAGAGGAATTTAATGGTATATTTTACATGACTTCCTACCTCATTTATAGCTTAGTACATAATAGATATTTCCTCAAACTCACTAGGAATCCCTCTTGTCTAAAAAATTGAGTTGTATCCTAATATGACTTTCGAAGGTTTTAAGAATAACTGGCCCAAGGTCTATAATTATTTTTTCAATTCCATTATAAGTGTATTCTACCCTATGAGGAGCTTAAACAAAATGACCAAGGTGGCTAACGAGGTGGTTGACAGGTTCAGTGTAGTGTACATTCAATTTCTCACCTTTACATACATCCAAGTGAGTGTTTATTTAGGGGCACCCCACAAGCTACGTAGGTATGTTGATGACAAGGTAGCACTCATGTAATTGTGCAAACAAATGGTTCCCTCACATGAGATGATTTTGGTAAAGAATAATAACAACCCCTTCAAGTTCCTTGTAGAGATAGGATATTATACATGTCCTACTCTAGCCAGAGAAAAGGGGTTAAAACAAGAAATGGGGTGGTATCAGATGGACAAGATGCCTCCTTAGTCCAACTATGACATAAGGTGGTTAGTTAACAATTCTATGGGTGTAACTATGCACCAAGAACACTATGAGGACATCTGGTCAGAATGCACAATGGAGGAAAAAGTAAGGAAATTGATTACCTAAGGCTCACCATTTAGGATATTATTGCATATGGCATCATCCCCATCCCTAAAGACATGGTAGATGATAAAGATACAATGTCATAAGCTTATAGTGAGGAGAATATAGAGATGTAGCCTATAGCCCAATCAGACTTCACAGTCCTAGAGAATGATTCAATTACATGGAGGGTGTATTATATAATGAAAATAACATTCAAGTGGTTAAAGTCCTGAGGTGTGGACCTCAGTTCACATGATATCCCTACACTTAGGGAGTTCAGATCTATACAGGATCTCAAGGTGATTTTTTTCCCTCATACTAAACATTTAGTAGGCCCTCAAGTAAAGGCCAAAGGCAAAGGGAATAAGCTAGCAGGAGATACCAATTTCACCAAACCATTTAATTTTGATTAGATTATACTAGTACATTCCAAGTCCAAACTATATTTCACAAAATTAAAAAATTTGGTTGATAATTAGACTTGGATTTCCATGGGGGGGTACAACTTGTAAGTGTTTCTCCCATTTTGATCACCACTAAGGGAGTTACTACCACATTAGCTAGACCATCCATTGTACTAGCCCCTCACCTGAGAAATCACCAAAGCCCATTCCACCCCCAAAAATGTACACAAGGAAAAGAGGAGGGGAGGAAAAAGTAAAGTAGCTAAATACTAAAAGGAAGATGAATGTGCTACAACCTCTACCTACATACCCTATGAAAAGGAAAGAGGTTGTACATTTAGATGTACCCTCTCAACATGAAGCAAAATAATCCCAAGGAGAAAAGTCCTCATATGCCCCATTGCTAAGGGATATGAGTGATGAAGAAGACTCAAAGGAAAATAGTCCAATCATGGAGATGATGAAACAATCTAATGAATTCACTTCTCCCCTAATGAGGACCACCCAAAGAACTCTGAGGGAAAGGCCATAAACTCCTGTCACTGTTCCATCAATGGGATTATTTCGATAATAAGAACCCTTGGGAGGAGAAGACAAAGGTGATGAGGAAACTGTGTCAGCCTCAAATGACCCTTTATACTTTGAAGATGTGACACAATTAGGTGTTGAGGTGGCCATGAAATCATAATATCCACTCTATAAATAATCTATCTCCTCAAACATAAAAGCATTTGTCCAGGATATGTTCACCCAACCATCTGGGTAAGCGATGGAGGGTGAGACAAAAAGTATGCAAGGGTCTAGGGAGAAACTTGAAAATGAGCCAAGGCCAGAAGATAAATCCCCCACCTATATTTAAAAGGTAGAGGCTCAAGAAAAACAAAAATTGGATGTTGTGGTGGCTATGGAGATAGCCCCATAGAACCATCCCTCTTTAGTACACACAATTTTAATACAAGAAGGAGATGTTGCACCTGAGGGAGATATGGGATCAAGATTGAAAATGGTTACCCCTATGCCTTTAGGTATAATTAAGGAGGTAGACCAAGGTGATGAATTTTTAAGGGAGGGACCTTCAATAGGAACTACTTCTATTAAAGTACCTCAGGGGCTCCTTCTCCAAATAAAGGTCCATGATCCTACTAGGCATAGGAGTTTTGAGGCCATGATTGATGATGATTCACCTAAGGGGGACAATGAATAAGCCATAGCCTCTTACCATCTCTCCCAAAAAATTTCACAATATGAGCTAAAATCAAGACCACCTCTTTGGCCCATAAGACAAGACAGTGCCATTGATAGACTATTGTTAGGGTTCCAAAAGCAATCTAAAGTAGTTATTGAGGTCTTAGAATAAGTTAAACTAGGCAAAGTGGGAGAGAAGGAAGCTAAAAGGGAAAAACTTGAGTTGGATAGTGATGAGGATAAAAATTACATAATAATAGGCTTTCACCCAACCCTTGTCACTCTCCTTCTAGTTACTATTCCAATCACACCACCATTTAGCACATCCAAATTGGTCTTAAGGTCTACAACTCTAATGGGTTTTTAGACCAAGCCCTTCTTATGAGTTAAAGAATAGATTAAGGAGAAACAAAGCATTAAAATTAAATTAGGAGATATATACGTAATGAAGATTACTCAATCATACAGGGCAAAGCCTCCTAAAAAATCTAAGTACTCTCTAGGACCACTTTCACTAGTATTGGGGAGAGAACACAGGAGATAGTTATCCCCCCAAAAACTGTTACAAATAAGGATGCTCCCCTTGAAAGCTATACAATATATAGATATGATTTTGCAAATCCATTCAGGAATGAGATCAAGTATAGTTTATAGGTTCTTGAAATCATGGTGGCTCATTGACTGGATAAGGATAAAGCTTCAATGGAAGAGTTGAAGATGTAGAACCAGGCAATGATCCAATACTTGTAAAAGTTACTGAGTGAGCCTAAGGTAGTGACTCCAACTACTAGTAGGGACTCAAGTGCATCCATTCCCTTTGGGGATACACTTAACTTTAGCCTTAGTGAAGATTTGAAAAATAGAGGGTAGGCAATAAAAAATTGGTAACAAGACTTGGTAGCCTGTGCCAAAGAAGTCATCCATACAACCATGGAATGGCTTGATAATGAGATAGATAGAAGAGGAGAGTGTAGCTCCCTATAAATTATCTATGATGATAATATCAAAATTTGGGAGGCACTTAAGGCCAAAATGGATGAGATTTGTAAAATGGGCAAAGTTTCCTTAATAGCAAAAAATATTATTTCTTAGATAATCTTAAAATGCCCAGAGAATTATAGTTTTCCATAAAGCACAAACTATCCATGCTTAACAATAACACCTTTAATATAAAAAGAGAAAAGGAGTCTCTCAATAATTTAAGGAAATAAATTTAGGCCTCCCTAAGAGTGATGGTGAATCTTGATGGTATAGTGGAATTGAATAAATAATTATTAGAGGATGCTTTGAAGAACCTCATCAATGCACCCCATGAATCCTTCAATAGCCTAAAGATAATGGACCTAGTATCACTTGAAAATTCCTATAACTAGTTAAAGGCATTGGTACATAAGAAACATGGAGTGATCTAATGGAATACCAACTAGATATAAGAGCTTAATGCCAAATTCATGTATCAAGTGGGCCTAGACAAGAAAATCCTCACCACCATGATCGAGAAGTTCATTGCATACAAGAATAGGTCAGCACAGGGCTTGATCATCAATGTTGATTCCATGATATTACTAAATCATTTTTGTTTCTTCTTAGTTGATGTAAATATTCTTTTATCCTCCCTCTTATTCTCTCTTTTTCCTTTAATCTTTGTATTGTGCCCATTAGTGGCACATCCCTCATAGGAATATTCTTTAGAGAAATGGAAGTTTTGGATTGTTTACACAAGTAGACAAAGGTTTGTTTTGTCCCTTACTAAAGTGTGCTTTATGTGTCATATGGATATCATCCCACCAAGATGAGATATCAAACATGTCACTTTCATCAGAGCATCTGCATTATCCTAGGAATCCTTTTTGTTGTAACTGATGAGCTCTAGGTCTATGAATGATTTTTCCAGTTGGAGCATCTCATTAGGATATGCCATGTATTGATTTGAAAATTATATAAGTAAAGGAGGTTTGTTCTTTTACAAAGGTCTATCAATCAAAAAAATTTGAGAAAAGAGCTATCACTCTGGAAAATTTCTTCCTATGTAATATATTTGGTGTCAAATTGGTTTCTTGTGTAAAACCATTGACAAGCTTTGAGATCATATTGACATGTTCCCCTATTATAGAGATGACTTAAATAGTGTACATGTTGTAGAATTTCCACCACATGATATATGTATTTGAGATTTAGATGGATGATGGAATATAGTTGTGTTTTATTTCTCTATCTTGCTAGTGAAATCTAATGCATTATTCTAAGTTCTAAATATATTAGTACTCTCATTCTTTCCATTTATGGTAGTCATCTAAGAAATGTGTTGATATTATAAAAACCTTTTAGTTATTTAATTTGGAATGAAGTATTAATAGTATTTTTAGGGGTAGTCCCAGGCTCATAGATTTAGTAAGAAAAAGATCTTGTATGATTACTTATAGCTTTGCTTGTGATTCTTTCACGGAACTACAAATTATTGTTTCATTCCATTTGTTTTGAAGGTTTTAAAATATTTGTTTGTGTAAATGACATGATAGTTTAATGATTTTCTCCTCTTTGATCTAGCAC
Organism: Torreya grandis; assembly: GCA_037957365.1. NCBI lineage: Eukaryota > Viridiplantae > Streptophyta > Pinopsida > Cupressales > Taxaceae > Torreya > Torreya grandis. The sequence continues at coordinate 664,886 of JARHVA010007346.1, forward strand.
CCATCCATATCTTTATTTAAATCAACCCACCTTGTCTTACCCATCATAAATTCATGAGATATTGCATATTTAAAATGTATTTATAGTTTTGTGCTTAAAATCTTAAAGTTGTAGTTTCTTATCTAGTTTTTATTGTTGAATGTGTCTTAAAATAGAAATTGTAGCCATCCTTTCATCTATTTCTAGTAGCTTTTATATGACTTAAATCATTTTTGCATGTCATGTGATAACCCTTATAGGTGAAGTGTGCATACTTGGTTATGCTTTGGTTATATTCCCCTTATATGCCAAGAATCCTCATGAAGATTGAAGTTTGAAATCCCTCCATATGAGTAAGCTACCCCATAGGTTCTCTCACCTTGGTTTAGGTAGAGTTAAAAGTAGTAGGGAGTTAACCAGACCCTTTATAGGTATCTATCATTCATTGTCCATGTTTGGTTCTTTGTTTGATGCTAAACCCTTCCCTAGATATAATAACATATTAGCAAGTTTTTCATCTTTTTTTGCCATTTTCTGTAAGTATAATTGGGAACCAACAATGTGAATTGAGTAGGAAGTATAGGATAAGATAGGTCATCATAAGAGAATGAATTGTGGGTTTAAAGGTGATGTGATATAATTATTAAATGAATGACTAAAGTCATAATTAAATATTTTTTATTAATACCATATGTGCTATACTAAAATAATGAAGATAGTTTTAATGATGAAATATATGATGTACCTTTAAATAATGGTGTTTTAGATGTGATTCATGGGAAGTCATACATGTGATGGCATGAAAATATTTACATGTGAATGATAAATAGGCACAATGATTGGGATGGAAGTTGGAATTGGAAGGAAGTGGATCCCTTATGAAGTGATTGGTAGATAACTGGTGGTTAGGCATTAATGATGCCTATAGCTCACATGCATATGATGTAGGATGGTCTACATGAAACTAGGCTATAAGACTTAGAGGATAAATGATTGATGTCATACAATAAGGTGATAATTAAAAATCTAAGTGATCTAAGTGATGAGTTGGAAGATCCTAAGCAAGTAGTTGAGGGCATTACTATCTAGTGACCTTCATCTACATGAACCGACTGATAGGAGTCGTGATGCTACTTATACCTTGGAGGTTTTATACCTAAGTCTTGGTTGTAGTAATTAGAAAGATATATAACATGGAACTTGTGTGCCAAAGAAATCTAAGATCTCACTAGTCAACACTATGAAATGATCTTCATAAAATGACTAGAACTAAAAATGAATCATGAATGTCCCTATAGGCAAAAATTTTGGTCTATAACATTTCTACATGGAAAGGAAAGTTATATGCTTTGTTGTGGCTCTATAGATTAGTATTTAAGGGTAGTTTTAGGTAATAGATATGACATTTTCTACCCTAATATTCCTTCATTATTCCATGAGGTTGTTTGATGACTTTCATGTAATGCCCAAAACCCAATAACCAGGCCATCGATGAGAGCTATAGGAGGATTTATCTTATATGCTCTATAGAAATGTGAGAATAGGCATGAGAGGGTAATTAAAGTAGCTAAATAAGTTCTCTTAGTAAGCTAAAAGTGATGGACAACTATATATAAGGTGTGCATAGTAGCCACATAAATGCCCATAACAACTAGAGAAAACATGTGCAAATAGTTAAGATTTGAGGGATTGCCCTCTATCTGCTTCCTTTTTCACATTCCATTATTTATTTTTATTTTTTACCCCTAAATACCCAGCAAGTTGGTTTTCTAATTAGGCCCCTTTTATAGATCTAGGTAGCCATTAGGTTGGTTTTCTACCCAGAAGCTGCCAACAATGCCCAAAATGGGTTTTCATTATTGAATTTTTTTTACTCTGATTGTTATTTATAGTAGAATGTTTATTCAGGGTCCTAGCCAAGTCACCTAGAAATGTGACTTGTTAAGGACTAGATGAAGGTCTCATTCATCATACCAAAGGAGGGAAAATATATCCTCTTCTCCTTCCTCATCTGAGTATGGACCGATGCTCTCATTATCTAGTGAGGCAATATACCTATCCAAGATATAATTGTATCCATCTTGTAACTGCTACTATATGTGATTGGTAAATTATTTTTGAGTAAGTGGATTTTTTTATAACTTGAGTCTATGTCCATTAACTAATAGATAAAATCTCACTAGATCAATGGTTTAAAGTTGAACTGCTCTATTGTCAAAAACATGCTCAATCTCAAAAGGACCAACCCATCTGGTTTAGAGTTTAACCTTGCAGTCCTTGTATTTAGAGTCAAAAATAAGGGCCCAATATCTTATATGGAATTGCTTTATCTTAATGTGCTTTTCATGCCATCCAATATAGTACTAATATATAAGCTATTTTTTATGTAATTCCTATTGTCTATATTCATCTAAGGCATTCACTTGTACAAGCCTTTCTTTGTGGACTTCAAATATATCCATCCCAAGTTCTAGTGTTGTCTATAAGGTCTTGTGCTCAAATTCAATTGGCAAGATAGGTTTATTTCCATAGACAAACTCATATGGATTGAAGCCTTTAGTGGTCTTCCATGTGATTTGGTAAGCCCACATAGCTTCAAGAAGCCTAACCTCCCAATCCTTACAAGATATACTAGCAGTCTTTGCCATAATATTTTCTAACTCCCTATTGGTGACTTTCACCTTTCCATTAGACTATGGATGATATGGGTTTGATTTATTATGACTAATCTTATATTTCTAGATTAAGGTAGTAATTAAATCAATAGTGAATTAGGGTCTATTATCAGTGACTATTTCATGTGGAACACCATACCTAGTAAATATTTCTTCAGAGAGGAAAGCTATCGCCTTCTCATCCCTAGCATGTGTAAGAGCCTTTACTTCTACCCATTTGGTGACATAGTTAGTACATACAAGCATGTACTATTTTTTATTGTATTTTTAATCAAAAGGTCCTACAAAGTCTAGGCCCCACTTTTTAAATGGCTCAAGAACCATCTGAGCTTGCAAAGGCATATCATCTAGATGTGTGGGTCTCCCCATACATTAACATCTATCACAATGAGTAGTATATCTTATTACATATTTATAGAGTGAGGGTCAATAGTATCCTATCTTCAAAATTTTGACTATTGTACTCTTAGCTACAAAGTGTCCTCTATAGGGTTCATCATGGCAGGCTTTAAACATATCTAAAACTTCATCTTCTCTGAGACATCTTCTGATGATAGAGTTAGGCCCAGTATAGAAAAGGAATCTAGACAACCATGAATATCTATCACTTTTGTGAATCAATTTTATCCTTTGTTTGGGGAGGAAGAGCTATGGAAGTAACCCTATTACATGGTAGTTAGCAATATCAACATACCAGGGTGTGGTAAGGGTGAGATAGAATAGATGCTGATCTAGAAATGAGTCATCCACTATTATATCCTCTTCAAGGGTTTGAAAACATGATAAAAATTCAGCCACTACATTATCCTTTCCAAACTTATCTAAAATGGTGATATCAAATTCATTTAATAAGAGCAACCATTTTATCACTCTAGTTAGAACAACTAGTTTGTTTATAAGGTACCGAATGGATGCATGGTCTGTATGAATAAAGATATAATATCATATGATGTAGTGACATAACTTGTTGATATCTTAAACTACCACCAAGAACTCTTTTTTAGTAACTATGTAATTCAATTCTACTGCCTATAGGTTTTTGCTTAAAAAATAGATGGTATAATTGAGTGTTTCGTGTTTTTGGTCAAACACATCTCCAATGGTAGTATCTAAATCATCTGTGTGAATGTGGAAGGGAAGCTTACAATCAAGACCACACAAAATAGGGGTGGTGTTCAATAATTCCTTCAATTATTTGAAGGTTGTATCATAAGTAGGAGTCTAGAGAAATTCATCATCTTTAGTTAGAAGGGTGAATAATGATGTTACTACTTTACTAAAATTGCTGATGAATATTTTATATTAACTAGCATGTCCTAAAAAACTCCTAATATCTTTCTATTTTTTAGGAATATCAGGTTTTTGATGATGCTAATTTTTGTAGGGTTAATATTAATTCCTATAGTAGATACGTGGTGGCCTAAGATAATACCTTTTATCATAGGCATGTAACATTTCTTGTGGCTGAGAGATGGATGGTGCTCCTAACAGTATTTTAGCAATTTTTCCAAGTTTTTAAGGTATTCATCAAATGTCTCTTTATAGACAGTGAAGTCATCTATATAGATTTCTACACATTCATTGGTCATATCTACAAAGATACTCAGGACAGCCCTCTAGAATGTTGTTAGAGTGTTACATAGCCTAAAAGGTAATATAACATAAGCATAAGTAACCTAAAGACAAGTGAAGGTGGTTCTTTCTTGGTCCTTAGGATCAATTCTAATCTAGTTGTAACCACTGAAGCCATCCACAAAGGTAAAATATTTCTTCCCTACTATTGTGTCCAACACTTGGTCAATGAAGGGTAGCAGAAAGTGATCCTTCCTAGTTTTTATTTTAAGTTCCCTATAATTGATGCATACATACCATTCTCCATTTTTCTTTGGTAAAATTACTAAAGGTGACACCCATTCACAAACAAAGATAGGATATATAAATCTAACAGTCAAAAGTTTTTGTAATTCCCTTTTGACTATTTCTCAAAGAGCTGGATTCATCCTACATTGTGTCTATCTAATTGGTTGGTACTCTTCTTTGATGTAATTATGATGTGTGCATGTTTCCGGGCTGATTCCTTGCATATCCTCATAATCCCATGCAAAATCATGTTGGTTGGCATGCAACATGCTACCTAGCCATTTTTTATCATTTAACTCCAACTTGTTATTAGTAAGCAATGTTTTCCCTATAGAGATTTCAATTTGTTGTAAGAGTGATTTCATTATTTCCATATTGCTAATGGATTTGGTGTAGTTTTAGCTATGAAGTAGTAGTTGGTGGAATGTTTTCTATACAAATGCATCAAAATCATCTAATTCCTAGAAGCTATAAAATGGGTACTCAACACATTGCAAGTGGTTAAAATCTATCAAAGGATTTTGTTAATTAGGCTAAAAACATTGAAGAAATGGTATATTCTTCCTGATTAGCCAATGTGCATGCATAGTCTATGGTAAATATAGGAATCAAGGAAGGTTGATCTACCTCATCTTCTTTAGCCCATAATAGCCTCTAGTATAAAAATTGGCTATGTTGGGGGATAAATAACCAACTGTTTAGTGTGGTAGATGTTGGATATCATCATGTTACCCATTCTATAGCTAATGAAGTCACAATTATGGTAAGCCTAGGTCATCCTAAGATAAGGGGGTATCCACCTAAATTAGACTTAGGTTGTAGCATAATAAAATCTATAGGATACTCCTAAGAATCTATAGTGATGACAAGATCTTGAATAATTCCCTCTAGTTTGACTATAGACCTGTCAGCCATTTATAACAGTGTAGATGTGGGATGAATATTATTTAGTTATAGTTTATGCATAGTTTTAGTTGTCATTATATGTATTATATCCCCCAAGTCGATCAATGTGTTGGAAAATTATCGGTCATGGATCTGGACTATTACTGGGTATCCAAGATCTGAATACTTCCTTGGTAGGGTGTTCCCCAGCATGATGTCTACTAGCTAGCCAATTACATGCACAGATTGGGATCTTTTTTCTTCTTTCTTGGTTTTCATAGATAGAGGTCTCTAATAGTGTTGGAATATATGGGTACATATTTGATGGCCTAGAATAGATGGATTTTAATGTGAAGGTTCTTAATTTGTATCATGAAATCAAACTCAGGTTCAAATGTATGGTATTGAAGGCTAGGATATTCTAGAAATGTGGGGGGGGGGTTGTTTCATCAATAGCTTTGTTTACTAGTTCAAAGAGTGCTTGAGGTGATGTAGGTGGGTTAGCATGTTCTTCAAGGGTTTCATCATCTAAATCCCTTATTATGGGTGGTTCTAGGGGTGGTATAACTTTCCCTGAATGGAGGTGAACTTCATTGATGTTCACCATATATGTTGGGTACTAAATAGGCTCAGTACTAAATGTGGATTGTACCAACTTATTTGTAAGATTATATATAGGTTAGGTAGGTAGCTGGTTATGCTTGGTTATAGCTTTTGTATTGGTCATAAGATCAAGAAGTTATTGTTGTTATTGTGGAGGACATCATCTTAGAGAGATTCTCTATGGCTGGTTAGGTATCTAGGGTTGTTGCCACTAGTTTGTGAAGGGTGGGCCTTGGGGTGGTTGTTAAGCTTGCATCCAATATGGGGATACATTTTATGGAGGTTTCCAAGAGGTTTTGGGGTATCTTATTTGAGATGGTTTCTAGATAGAATTAAGAGGTGGAATATTCATCCAAAGACTAGTCTAATTGGGAGTAGCATTTACAAATTGTGAATTAGAGGTAGAATTTGCAAAAGGTGGATTTTGTTCCATACCTTGATAAGGTGGTCATTGAACCCATGGGTTTCTTTGTGCAACATATAAAACCTAGTCACTATCTCCTCCTATAGTGTGTAGCTCTACTATTTTGGTTCTTCAGCTATGATGTGAGTTACTTTAACTTGAACCTTGTGACATCTACAATCAGCCTTTTTCTTCTTATAGTCTAGATAGTAAATGGTCAAGGATTGATCCAAATCTACATACTTTTGTCTTTAATTTATGCTATCCAATTGGGTTTCCAAATGGCTAATGATATATTATTTCATGTCCTATTTAAATTTACTAACCTTAGTTTTTGATAGGCCATTTGTAGATACCAATAGAGGCTTCCTACCCCTAACTTTGTTTATGGTAGATCTAGAATAATTCTTGCCTAACTCTTTGATATTTGAGAATGGTAGGTGAGAAATATCTCCTCCACTCATGATGTCTAAGGCTTCCAGACAATCTTCTCTGACTCTTTTTAGGAATATGAGTTTCAAATGTTTTTCTCCAAGTGCAATTTACTTGAATTTTTATACACTAAACATGAATCATTCAACATAGTCCTCCAAGGATTCATCCCCCTCTTGAGTGATCCTAAAGATGTCATTTATTATATAACTTCTTCCTCTTCCATATTCCTGATACTTGGCTAAAATTTTCATTTTCATGTCCTCCCAAGTGCAGAATGAATTACTACCTAGTCCCATAAACCAATGAAGTGCTGAGTCTTTGAGAGTGGCTAGAAAAAGTTTTATTTTTTTTGTATCCTTCTTGTAGTCATAGATTATATAGAGGATATCAAATTCAAACAAGAATGTGTCTAGGTATTTTGATAATGTACCTCTAAAATTGGGCAAGGTTGAGGGTGTAATGTTTTTCATTTGTGTTATGCCTGTTGCATCTAGAATAGAAAATTCAAAAGTAACTGTGTCTGGAGTCATATTATCCTCTACAAAGTCTCCTTATCTACTCGTGATGGCTCTTTTTGTGATATGGATACCAAAAGAACATAGGATCTCATCCTTAAACTCTATGTCAATCCCTTGGCCAACATGATAATAAATGTTTATTTATTGATCCTCAGTCTTTTTACTAGATGAAGGGTCTAAAGATTATCCTGAGCTTCCTTTGATTTGATCAAGAAAGCCTTGCTAAAATGTTGTAAATATATTTCTCTCTAGTGTCTAGTTCATGTAGTTCCTATCCTTCATTTCTTCTTACCAAATCATCTAATGCTTATTCTACTTCTATTTCATTTCTTAGAGCTAATAATGCTTCTTATGAAAGCTACCTCCTTCGGTTTGTAGTGTTCTCTTCTTCAAGAGCCTTTCAAATTATGGCATATTATTTAATATAATTATTAGTTGCTAAAATTATTTTTGATTCTCTCCTAGCAGCAACTTGTGGCTTTCTTGGTAGGAATCTCCCTTGATAATCTCTTTCTCTTTACATAAAAATTATGCCACTCCTTCAACTATCATGTCCCTTCCTACACAGATTTAATTTTGTTAATTTTCATGTGTTTCAAGGGGGTTGTTTCAGACCAATTTTTTTTTAAAAATATATAAATAAAGGAATGTTGAAATAAAAATAACAAGAATTGAAATTCTACTTCTAAAAATTAGTAAAAATTATCTATTAAAAGTAGGAAAATTTATTCTAGAAAGCAGGAAATGAAAGATGGAAAATTTATTCTAGAAAGTAAGAAATGAAAGCATGGGAACTTATTATAGAAAGTAGGAAATGAAAGAAAGAAAATTTAAAAGCACACTTTGCTGAAAATAAATCACTTTTATAGGAAATAAATTATAGAAACATGAATTAATTAACTTATGCATTGTTTACTTCCAAAAACATAGACATTTTTCATAAGACATTGTACTTCCCTCACTTGACTTGCCCAACTATATCTATATGTCTAGGAACTTATACATATATCATAAGACACCATAGCATCCTCACTTAACTTGCCTGGCTAGGCAAAATAGTGCATTAACCAAAAAAAAAATGATTAATTTTAGAAACAATAATTGACACCCTCCCTAACAACAGTGCCAAAATGTTGTGCAGACTAATTACCTATTGATTACCAGATTCACCAGTTTGATTAAAGATTAATTATAAACTTCAAGTGCATAATATTTATAAGAGTGTAAGCACTATATATGCATTATTAATTCAGAAATCAACTTGATTTTATAGTTTTAGTATAATGAATTTATGCTGAATTTACCAGATAGATATATTATGAAACTATTATGATAGAATTATAGAACTATTCCACACTTATGTATCATACATGAATCACACTTATACAATTAAACTTAATAATAAAATCAACTTACACAAAACACTAATAATTAATGAGGTTTAGGATCTTCACAGTAGCTTGTTCTGAGGGGGGCTTCCTCATTAAAAATTGAGCTCTAATCCCTCTCTAGGAGATTTCACAAACTTCTTACAAATTCAAATTCATCATTACTCAATTATTAATACAAATTCTATAGTTTAAAAACTTCTATTGTCCTCTCAAAATTAACTAACTCTTAGTCTGATCTAGTTTTTGCCTTTAAATACAAAAGGTTGTTTATTAACTCTTAACCAAAAACACCAAACTAGGAAAAAATAAAAATACTTAGAAACTACACCAATCAACCTTCAAGTGGTTAGTAACCAAAGTTACTTGTTTTAATTTTAACTAGGTTAGAGACAAGGCATACTATTTTTCTAATTTATTTCCTTTTATCTTTTCTCATTATCCTTGTCTTTCCCATCTTTGGTAGAACATCCAATGTCTCCTTGCATGTAAGGAATCCATACAACAACTATGATTCTTCTCAATTATCCATTTGGTTTTCTAAGATAGCTAGATGTGTTTACAAGATTTCCTTAATAATGAATCTACTTTCAATAGTGGTTGTAGGCACTTTGTAGTAGCTACAAGTAACCTATAAGTGAAACATTTAGTTGTTATAGGCACTCTACAGTGGCTATAGGAAACATGTAGGTGAAGCCTACAATTGTTGTGGGTATTTTTTAGTGGCTACAAGCAACCTATAGGTGAAGCCTACATTTGTGGGTATTGTATAGTGGCTACAAGAAACCTATAGGTGAAGCCTATATTTGCTACAGGCACTCTATAGTGGCTACAAACAACTTGTAGGTGAAGCCTATAGTTTTTATAAGCAACCTATACTAGTTATGGCTTAACAAGATTCTACAACTTTTCATGACCCTTAAAATTATTTTTAGATAAAGTCACAAAAATATAATTCAATCAAGGAAAAGCATCAATAATTCACACACACACACACACACACACACATGAACATACAAAATTATAACTTTATTTATTTCCATTAGTGATGGATAGTTATGGGATTTACATAGAAAAAGACATAGACTAAGCATGGATGAGGCTATAAAATTAATCAATTAGTGGCCTCATCAAGGTATAAGGCGATTTGATAATTTTAGGTAGAGGTGATTCAGATGGTTTAGTTATGGTTTTGGAATAATTATTTGGTGAAGGAGTCATAATGGGTTTAAGGTTGGATTCAAGTGAAGTTGAGAAGTCAGATTTGTTTTAGTAAGGGAGTCCAAGATGATGATAAAAGGTGGCTCTACCAAGGTTGGGTTGGGAAGTGAACTGTAAACTTTGAGCTAGCCTATAAAAGGGCTTGTAGATGGGTTTGGTTCCTTGGTCATTGGTTTCAAAGCTTAATCCCTTTGGTAGAGAAGTGAGAATGGTTTCTTTAATTTTGATGGATGGTTCCAAAAATTTTGGTTGGGTAGATGAGGTACTCTCCTCTTGTGGGATGGTTATTGAAAAGGAAATTAATGATTTAATGACATGGGAAGTAGGTATGGTGTTGGATAGATTCACTTTCATTGTTTAGATGTCCAAAGGAATAGAGGGTAGTTCTTCCAATTGAATGGGTGGAGTGGAGGAAGAAGAAATGGTTATAGTAGAGATTGTCTCCTTTGGTGTTTCCATCAAAGGAGAGGTAGATAAAGCTAAATTCTCATCAAGTGAAAAGAAAGGGGAGGTTAATTATTCTATTTAGGTATTTCAATAAATAGGAGGTGAGTTCACTATTTCCATTTGGGTGATTGACGTAATGGTCTCTTCAATAATGGGCTCATTATTAATAACATTCATTGTATGTGCCTCATGAGAGTGAGATGACTCAGGTTGGTTATCATGGTATTGGGTAGAAGGATAGTGATTAGGAAAAGGCATATGAAAAATGTCAAAGGACTAATTAAGAGGTGTATTGGGATTATCAAATCCAATTTTTCCACTATCGATCAAATTTTAGACAAGACTTTTATATGTATTGCATCTATTAATGTCATATCATACAACACGGTGAAAGGCACAATAGTCATTTTCATTATACCACCTAGGTATGGGGAAAAAAGCATCAAATTTTTATGGTGGTTTAATTGGTGAGAATTGGATGAGGCTAGATTTAAGTAGTTTATCCAAAACTGATGCATAAGATTCTCCAATGGGAGTTTATTATTTTGGAAGAGCTCAATTTTGGTTTTAATTTTGTTGATAGGGAGAGTTGGAAGAATTGGTTCAAAGTGGTTGGTTAACAGTTGGAAGTGGAGTATTTTTAAGAACAACTGAGTTTTTAGATTATTTTACCTTGGTATTGGATTGGTTAGTGGTTTTGGTGGAGGAAGGGTCATTGGATTTAAATATGGAGTTTTTTTTCTATAGTTTTAATTTCCCTTCATCAATGGCCCAGTTTTCTAGTTTATATGTCATGGTGAATGCCTCATCAAAATTCTTGAATGTTTCAACTTGAAGATTGGGGGAAATATATTTGGCACAAACCTGAGAGAAGATTTTAATCAGTTTAGGTTGGGTAAGGAAAAAGAAAGTTAGTTGATGAGACCTCTCCATCTAGCAACAAAATAAACAATTGACTCATCATCAAATTTCGTAATGGAATATAGGTTAGTAATAGAAACCTTTTTAGATATATTTATTGAAAAATGCTCTAAAAATATTTGGGCTAGTTAGGAGAAAGAAAAGATAGAGTGTGTGGGAAGAGCACTATACCAATCAAGGATAGGTCTAGATAAGGACATGGGGAAGGTTTGAAGAAGGAGATCATCATCATATGTGATTAAATAACAAGAATGATGGAATTCTCTCAAATGTTATTGGGGGTCCTCCTTACCTTGGAATTTGGAAAACTTGGGAAATTCCCATTGAGGAGGACAAGAATGGATGGGAATAGATGTATGAATGGGTTCATTACAAATTTGATCATAGGATAAATGATTATGTGACCCAGAGATGGATGACTCCAATTTGATCATTTTTCCCATTAACATCTTGATCAAATCTAGTTGGGGTTGGGAAGCTACATAATTAAATGGCACATTCTATTGAGGTTGGGTGGTAGCTATGTTTAGATAATTGATAGAAGGTGTTAAAGAAGCCACATATTGGTAAGTGGTCATAAGAGGTTGAGACAATGCCACATAAGGATTAATTGCCACAAATGGTTGAGTGGATGGTGTTATATTCCATATGGGCTAGGGACATATTGATAGGTTGTCATGGGTACTATTTGAGGTATGGATGTGGGTTGGCTTAAAGGTATGGTTGAGGTAGTGGGTTGAGTTTGGGTAGGTTGAGCTTGAGTGGTGACTCTAGTACTAATGGGTGGAAGTGTTTGAGGTATAGAAAGAACCAAGTTTTGAAATGGTGTGGAAGTTGGTGGATTGGTTGAGATAAGAGGAAGGGTGGACATAGGGTCAGAATATAACCCCATGGTAGGTGAAATATAGGTAACTAGAGGTAAGTTTAAACCTACATGGGAAGTGTTGGGTGTGGTAGGAGGTGTTTGGTTAGAGGTTGGAATGTTGGATTGAGTTTGGGTAGTGGTAGTAGATGGGATATTGGAAGAAGAATAGGCATGGGTATGAAAGGTTTGGGTTGAGGTGTTACCCATCATAAGATGGGGATGCATACCATAAGGAGGGTCCATAAGAGGAATTGAAGCCATATAAGTATAGTGAGGTAAGTTGTTAAGATAATGTTGAAGGGCCATAAAATTGTTATCAAATAAGGTAGCAAAGTTTGTATCACCCTTAGAAATAACTAGGATTCTAGTAGGAGGGGGAGAAAATTGAGGTGAACCTCATCATTAAAATTATATTCCATGGAGGAAGAATAAGAAGGTGGTGGTTGATCAGTTTGGTTTCTCAACTACTGTCTAGTAAAGACCATGTGAGAAAATAATATGATGAAACTCACACCTCAAACAAAAATCAATCAAAAGAAAAGAATTCAAAGCAAACAATGCATACACTAAAAGTGCATTAAAACATAGTATTTCTTTTATATCACTTTTGTCTTATGCCTTAGAAATTTTGAAGAGGGAATTTGGCTCATAGATCGAGTATTAATGAAGCAATCTAAGGTTGGTTTCAGGTTGTTTAAGCACTCAAGAGAGAAATCTATGTTGAAATTTGGTATGTGGCTTGGTATTGGGGCCTACCCTCTCACTTCACAATCCCACAGTGATTAGAGTGTTAGGTGTTTAGCCAAAATATATCGAGTTTACAGTTTATACTCAATCAAAGAGTTGAGTCAATTCTCCCCTTAGTGGTGAAATCTAAGTAGGATAACTAGGAAGGGGTAAGGTTGTCATTAGGTGATGAAATCCTAGTCAAGCCTTATCTCAGGTTTATTTTGATGTGTTAATTATTTTTTGGTTTGGCTTAGTGTGTGATAACAAGTGTGAAATCTATAATTAATTACTTTTCCCTCAAAGTTAATAGATGAGCTAAGACAAGAAGGCAATCAATGTATGAAAAGGAGTTTATTTTATGCCCAAAAAGAAATTTCCAGATTTCATTCTATGAACAAAAAATAAAGGAAATAATGAAACTAGGGTCCCATTGGGCATGCCAAAAATGTTTCAATTAATTTCACTCATTTCTTAATTTGGAAGTAAATAATGAAACTAGTAATAGGGTGTGTAGAAGAATACCTGATAAAGGGTGTGCATGAATCCAGATAATAGTGGGAATTCCTCTTTAGTTTGGAAGGAATAACCTACAAATAAGAAATCACTAAACAAAACTTGTTTGTTAGACAAAGATGAAGGGTAGACTGCCTAACATATGCTATATCCAAGAAGTAAAAGCTTACTAAGATGGCTATTAATCCACTCCCTGATAAAAATTAAATTTGATAAAGGAAATAAAAGTTACTTAAATCCAATAATAAGAAAGTAAATGTTATACAAGAAGGAAATAAAATGCTTGTTCTAGAAAATGATTAAATACCACAAAATTAGGTCAATACTTATGTTAGGGAAATTAGTATTAGGTCAAAAAATTAGAATATGTTTTGTGTACGGGCTAGAATGCATAAAATAATATTTGGTTAGGGGAGAGGGGCTGAAAATGACTTTTTATTATTTTCTACAATAGTTAATCAACCATGGTCAGGTGAGCTAGCTATGGTTGTGATAACTAGTGATGGTTGGGTAATCAGCAATGGTTGAGGTAACCATCATTTATTGGGCTAATCGTCAGTGATTTTCTATGTGTTCTTAGAGGATATTGAAGTGGAGTTATATAATGATGAATAGGTAGGTAGGGGTTTTGATGTGTGTATATATATATATGGGATGGAGAATAACATGTTAATAGGTCTAGTTGGGGTAGGGAGGTTATAAATAAGATGAAATAATGAAAACAAGCACAAGATACCTATAAATTGATAGTAGAGGGCTAACGCAATTTGGCCAAAGTGATGGTACTTCAGCCTCCAAAGGTGATGTGGATAGAGGTTCAGGTCTCCAATGCTGCTTGTTTGCTAAAGGGATGCTAGATACTTTCACAAGAAAATATGATAGCCTAGAATGAATTTTTTAATAGGTCCCTTTCACTTCCCCTTCTTCTCCTTTTATAGGATGAAGTTGCTAATTGGGATGGAGGAAGTTACTAATTTGATAGGGGAAAAATTTACCAATTTATGATGTTTTAAAGCTAATTTGCTTTACATAAGGAAGTTTTTAGATTGTGCAATGTTTATCTTGCACATAGTTGGTAATTTATTTAAAATAGGCTTGGGGACCTGACCATCAATAGTTAGGCTAACCATAGATGGTTAGGCTGACCATCAGTGGTTGAGGGACCAAAATAAAATGAGTTAAAGTAAGTTAATAGGGGTGAATTAAAAATTTTAGCCAAATTTATTAGGGGTTTGATAGGTTCAAGTTAGTAGATGAGTCTCATTGACTAGGTGGTCCCTTAAACATGAGGTCAGATGAGGGTCAAAAGGTAATTTGACATTGAACATTGGCATGTGGAATTTTTTATTGTCTACATAAGCCTAAAACATTACTAAACTAATAATGCATATCCAATCCTTCAAGGGTAGACCTAAAATATTTTCATGAAACATTTAGCATTTATTGGCAAAAGTAAGTTTCTAATCTTCATAGTTCTCAGCCTGGAAAATACATCCTTGTAATCTTCCCATAATTCAATCGATTTATAAATTTTTAATATAATAATATGCACAAGTAAATTATTCACATGATGGAATTCATCAAACATTAATTCAATTGAAGAGTTAGGCTCAATTAGATATACATCAAATTCAGACCAAAGAAATTCATGAAATTATTGTACCTTGATGTATGTGGTATTAAGAATAAGAGTCACAATGGATACCAACTCTCTATGATGTGATTAAACTAGTGAACAAGATTATATTTCTTCATTTTGTACATTCTCAATAAATATTTCTACATGTATGTTGTCCTATGTTTTTTATCACCAACATATTGTTTCAAAAAATTGGCCTTTGCAATGAATTACTAATTGGATTTCATGAAAAACAACACTTCTTCCTCTCTTGATGCTTATCAACTTCCTATAATTCTTCTATGAGAGGATATTTTGCATCACTCTTAAAGTTAGAATATGCATAAATAATTTCATGCTCAACATATTCCTTACTATCACATGTATTTTCATTTAAAACTTATGAAGTAGTTGGTTCAATTAGAAGATTTGAATGAGAGGAATAATATTTCATTGTTGTCTTAGAATAAAACTCCAAATCTAACTTGTTAATGTCTACATAATAAATAATTAAAGTATTTATTGTAGATGTCTTCAAAAACATGGATATGAGGGGATCTAAATAACTAGTGTACTATCATGGAATATTTTTAATGTGTATAGTTGTTGGGAATGTTTTTATGGATCTCTTTAAATTTGAGATTAAAGTACCTAATTAGCTCATTATGTTTTGATCTTGAGTGTGAGAAACTAATTAAACAAAATAAAAGGGTCAAACAACTGTCTGAACTTTAAAATAAATGCATATTTTAACTATTTCCAACCATGAATTGAATTATTTATTAAACTAAAAAACCATTGATACTCAAAACCTTCTAATGTGAAGGGAAAATTATAAAATTCATGTCCTAATGCTAACCATTTTAATAATTTCATAGCATTTTTGAAATCATGAATATATTTTTTGTTGCTACATTATTCTAGAATTTTGGATGTATTTGGAAGCATTCACAATATTTTCATGCTAAATTCAAGGATGTTAACGATTGTTTCATAAAGTCAAGCCACTCTTTACCTCTTTTGATTTTATAGTTTTCTAATTTTTAGGTATTTTTAGAATATTTAACAAACATTGAAATTAAAATAGGGGGGGAAATTATTCATAATGGGCCCTCCTTATAGTTTCATTTAATTGTTGATGTGGGTTTAGTATAACACAACCTAATAGGCTCTCACCCTCTAATTTTAGGACTATTGGAAGTGTCAAAGTCATGAGTTTTACGTTTTGACTCCTCAACATAAGCTTCAAGAATAGAAGCCAATGACCTATAAGCTCAAAAGGGAGGCTCACCTTAGTAATTAGAATCATGCTCTGGATGATTATCTACATTGGTGATATGATAAAAAAACAAATAAAAAGGGATAAAAATGAGGAGAGGGTAAAGCATAAAAAATTATTGATATTTCAGATATGAAGTTATCTCACCCATGTAATAATTTAGAGGATTCAACATGTGAAAATTTATATTCATTAGATATAGTTACACACTCAAATTTCAATAAATATCAAGCAAGAGTATAAGGATAATTACTATCATCGTGAGTCAATCCTAGAAACACCTCTTTTCAAGTTAAATCAATTACAACATATAGTTATAGTCTATCCTATGGAAATGACTTTATAAAGACCCAATTCATAGCATTAAATAGCAACAATACCTTCCAATATAGAACACAAAGATGATAGAATAACTATTTAAGATGAATAGAATGTTTAAACTTCACATTATAATTTAATCATGATGAAAGACATAAATATCCCAAGGAATTAATTAAATATATAAAATTCACATCATTACCCTGAGATGAGAAAGAATAAGAAATAGAGAAAGAAAAATAAGTGATCAATAAATTTCTAACTGAATTTCATAGTTCTCTCTTTATATTTCCATTAAAAACATATTTATTCAAGTATAATGCTAGTGAGTTTTAAAACTAGCAATGTACTTTTGTATAACCCACTAACAAATTAACCCATTTATAATGTTTCAAATATTTATTTATAGAGTAGGGGTGTTGCCCATTCATTTACATGATGGAAAGATTTGTTACTACCAAAAGCACATGTAAAAAAATAATAAAATCAAGATTGGGCAAATAAGATCAAAATAAAATATTATTATTCACTAAAGCCACTTAAACACATGACAATTCGATTATGATCCACTATGGGGACCACAATATATCAACTCAATTTATCATTTTGTGCCCTTTCCACATGGTGCATCTCATATGATCATGGCATATTCTCACATGTTTTTATTTTGGATATATAAAAATACAACCCACTTAGGAAATTGATTGATCCATGAAGTATTTTGATTGTTTCAAATGTTTAAGAGTGCCACTGAGGCTTTGGAGTGCCACAAAGACTATGAAGTGCCACAAAGAATGTGATGTGCCATAGAGAATGCAAAGTAACTCGGAGACTATGAAGTATCGTGGACACTTAAAAGTGCCATGAGGTGCCATGAATAATTACAAATGTCATGGAGGAGCCACAAAAAAATATCAATTCCACAAAGTGTCATTGAGGAGCTATAAATCCCTAAAAATAAGGAACACAACATCAAATACTAGTACTTGATAAATAAACTAAGTAAAAGAGGCCAATAATGATTCAAAGGAAACAACTAAGTTTATTAAAAATCCTTTACAAATTAATTAACACAATTACATCACATCATAAAATATTAATGACTATTGATCATAATTAATCAAACTTGCATAATTAATTCCATAAAGTCTCAAATGTTTTTCTCATTTTGTGTGGGTCCTTAATCTGAAAATAATGGGTGTGTATTGGCCACACCACAATGTTTAATTTCCAACTCTTGCCACTATAAAATTTTACTTTCAACTTTATTCAAACTAGGCTCTAGGAATGATCCTTTGAGGGGGTTTTAGATATGTATACCTTTGTGGTAATGTCTCAAGAGAGTGCTAGTGGATTTCTCAAGTAGTCATAAAGAAATTACCAAGTTGTGACCAAGTGAGTGATAACCTTAATATTTATTTATATTTATATTTTATATTTTATTTTTTCCTATTATGACTAACCCATGAAACATATCTAGGCTAACCTAATGGAGACTTCCCAATTTGAAAAATATTCATTCAGCGTTTTTAGACAGTACCAATAGAGGTAAACAACTATATTAACCACAATTGTCTAGTTGTTATCAACACTATCCTAGAAGTGAAAATTAGTAACTAAATATATGGATAAGGTATGTTTGAGATTATTTAAGGTTATTTTATAGAATATTCTAATTATGAATAGGTTTATCCATGGAATAAAGTTAGCAAATACAACACTTGGGTAGATAAATAGAGGGAAAGTGTGCATAATATTCAAAGGTGTATGCAATGTCCAAATGTGTCAAATTTCATTAAATTTTATGTTTCCAAAGTTTATAATACCAAATTTAAGTCTATAAATAGCCATCAATATCTAAAAATTCCTTAAATGGTCACATGGAGTAGAACATGCCTCTAGTGGGATACCAAACAAGACAAAGCTTGGGCCAAAATTCTCTCATAGAAGTACTACTCTAGAACCATTCAAAGGGACATTCCTCACTATCTGATTATTGGGAAAGGTTTGGAAATATGGGGTACTCTCAAAAAAGGGGTTGTTCTCATCAAGAACGGCTTATTCTGGATTTGTAAACAAGGATCCAAGGCTCTCTTTTGGTCTGACTCTTGGGATGGTTATCCTCCCATCATTTCTCAGTTTCCAAATTTGTTGAACCTTTGTCAGAGATTCCTTGATGTTGGCTGGTCTCAGGTGAGTGACTTCAAATTTTACATTACACAAGGACAAGTGGAGGTAGCTTGTTGGAAAGCTCCCAAAACTTGGCCTATTAATGGGATGTAGGAAGAGAATGAGGAGTTGTTGAACATCCTTTCCAGGCATCACTATAGTCCTCTTTAGGAGGAGGATGAGCTAGCTTGGTCTCCCAATCCCAAGGGAGCTTACTTCTTTAGAGATTGGGCATGGGGGAAGTACATTGGTGGAGATAGGTTTGGAATAATTTCACATGGCCTAAATGCAATTGTTTTGATTGGATGCTAGCTTGGAATAGGTGCTTAACCTAGGACAATCTCTAAAAGAGAGGCTTCCAAGGCCCTTCAGTATGTGTTATGTGCAAAGTAGCCGAGGAGGATTCAATACACTTTTTTTTGCAATGCCCCTTTGCCTTGCAACTCTGGCATTATTGGTGGGATGTTTGGCAGTGCCCATGTCTTCATGCTCAATTTATGGTTGATTTTTAGAATGGATTGGGAGAACCCCCCTCAAGGATGCCCTTCCTGTAGGACATATGGTTGGGTAGCCCCATTTTTTTTATTCTGGCAGATCTGGCTTGAGAGAAATAGGCAAATTTTCTAGGGGGTGAGGGTCATGGTACAACAAGTATGGTAGAAAGTGGTGGCGATGATCCAAGAAAATGTCCAATTAAAGAGCACGATCTACCTTCCTTTGACCAAAAAGGATGCTCAGGTGGTGGCATGATTTGGATTTTAGTAGTTAACTAGTAAGTCAGTGTGTGTTAGGAAGAGCAAGCAGGTCAAAGAGTAGATTCTCAAGACTGGTCAGTGGCAACACCCCCCTAGTGGGATTCTCAAGATCAATACGGATGGTTCCTCTAGAGGTAATCTGGGACCCATAGGTACTGGAGGGATAGGAATGGATTTTGAAGGTACAGTGATTTTTCTTTTTGAAGTTCTTGAGGGGCTACAAACCATTAACATGATGGAAGGCCAGGCCATTCTTTATGCCCTTGAGAGGGCCCAGGCGTTAGGTTGGTATAGGATTATGGTGAATCAGACTCTCAAGTCTTAATTAACCTACTCATTAAGAGGAAAGTGGTCGATGTCAATTAGCAACTATCTCTGATTGTGTAACAAATTTTGTAGATTTACTCGCTTATGGATAGCATTACTTTTGCTCATATTCTATGAGAATGGAATAGGGCAGTGAATTTTTTGGCTAAATGGGAATTTGACCATTTGGATGGTGGAAACATTGAGGATTGGGGGTCTCTCTCCCTGATGTTGCGTTATGATTTGGAAATAATTTTGGAGGCTGATAGGGAGGTTCATAATATTATCTAGTTGGGTGTGAGCCTAGTTTTTCAGTTTATGTTGCTTTCTTCTGGGGGTTTCTACCCCTCATTCTTCTTGTAATGCTCTTTTCTTATTAATATTATTTTTACCCCTTTTTATTCAAAAAAAAAAAAAAAACTCTTTAAAAACTAAAATCCATCCAAAATCTACAAATATAAACCAAAAAATATGAAATAAAGGTACCCCTAGGGGTTTCTAAATATTTTGGACATAATGAGAATGTTAGATTTTTTTTAAGATAACTTGAAAAAGTATAAAAATGAATTTTTACACTTGAATTTGAATTTCTTGTC
This sequence comes from Torreya grandis, assembly GCA_037957365.1. Classification (NCBI taxonomy): domain Eukaryota; kingdom Viridiplantae; phylum Streptophyta; class Pinopsida; order Cupressales; family Taxaceae; genus Torreya; species Torreya grandis. The sequence continues at coordinate 685,369 of JARHVA010007346.1, forward strand.
ACATGATCTCACAATTTCTAATTGAAGTTAAAAAAAATCAGATCTAACTTTGTCTTGCATTCTCAATGTGGTGAGAATGTTTGATTCTTAAAAACACTCTAATATATAAAATTATAGAAACATCTTTAAAAAAATTTCTTCCACATGAAGTTATGCAATATGTACATGAATCCAATCAAAGGAAAAATAAGATTTGATATAATAAGAGATTGGTTATGTAAATCATCATCCATATAATAGAATTCACTCCATGCAACTGACCCTAAAATTACAATTTTTATTGAAACAAAAAATACCCAATGGGTAATTTTAAAATCCCACTATGAGGGTTAGCTCAAAAACATGAAGTTTTGGCTTAAACAAAAAATATCTAATGGGTAATTTTGAAAACCTTCTATGAGGACTGACTCAATCTTATTAGGAGGATGGAAAAGTTATGTGAGAATATCAAGCTTGCTTAAAACTATATAGATCCACAAAGGCTACGTATAAAAACTAATTTTGATACCATGTCAAGAATAAACTTTGATTCCATTTTAATAGAGGAAGACCCAAGAACTCTAAATTAAAGACAGCATATTCATACAAGTATTGAGAATGTGATATTTCAATTATAACATAAATTTATTAACCAAAAAAATGGATATACAATGAAGTAATGTGAAAACAATAGAATGTTGAAAAATAGTACCAAAGATCAAGGAGTGATACTTGGTTGTCCTAAGTGATTAACAATACTAGTTCAGATTTGAGTATGATTTAACACAAAGCAAAGCACACAATATAATAAAAACAAATTATATTTCTTACAACATGAATATTTTTCTATATTATATTCATTTAGGACATTACATCTTTATAGTAAATTATTCCTATAATCATGGAGAATATATCTCCACTAATATCTCACCCAAATCCTTATAAATACTCAATCTCCTATATGAGTAACATATAACAATATTATAAAAACTAATTAATAACAAAATATAACTAAAAAAATAATATATGTAATAGTGAGTTATTACTCTCATAATTATTCACATTAAAATAATCATAAATTAATGTGAGGACTAACATTTCTTAGAATTTCCCCCCTTAGGCCTTACATGGTAATTTGTGTTTCATGAGACTTAATGAAAGTAAAGAAGGAACACATCAACTTCTTAAAAACCCTTCACTATCAAGAACACATCAATAAAATCAATCTAGGAACTTTGAATAGGTACATCTACCATCAACCATTCACTAAGGGAACCACATAAACCTATACAATGTAAGAACCATGAGAAAGAACCATCTATTCAACTTTCACTCTTGCATCTCCAAGAAATGGGTTGAATATAATTGTATGCCAATGCATACTCTTAGGTATGAATACTACTATCTTAATCTTGTTTCACATGACCACTACTATGCAAAGAATGCATCTCACATTTACTCTATGTGAATGCAATGGATGTTTCACTGGCCGATCATCTTCATAAAGAAGTAAGGCAATCAGAGGATATCTACAATTACTTATCTCCTAACTATTATCACATTCCTATATCTCCTAAATAACTTTTTTTTTAGTACATTATGTGGTGAAATAGGAAACATACCTCTTATTCATCACACATACAACCAAGTGCTAAAAATTTATATATATATATATATATATATATATATATATATATATATATATATATATATATATATATATATATATATATATGCAACTATAGTAGAAGTGCCCCTTCATTAGTGGATAATGAGAGGTGTAAAAAGCCACCATCGTCAAGTATCCTCCAGCCTCTAAAAATTCATTTCTTACTCAACAAATGTGTTGATGAAGATCATATGCATGAATTTTCCAAGGAGAAATCCCCCCATAATTTAGACATCACATACAAGAGAAAATGCATCTATGAGGCAATTTTTATTTTTTATTTTTATAATTTTGAATCTATATGACATCATGACTGAATAAAAAACTTTGACACTTTTTAATTTTTTCTTTTGACACATATGATGACAATAATGAATTTCACTAATGATTGACAAAGTCACAATGACTCCTTGTAGACAAGAAGACTAAAGACACTAAATTTTTATATTTGATGATGTAAAACAAAATGACCAATTAAATTAAATTAATGAAAAGACCAAACTATTAACAATAAAATACCCTCTATTAAATATCATTAATAAAATAAACTAGATAAAGACTTAATAAATATATATGACTAAACATATAAACTTTGAGATTAACAAATGTATTAACACCACCTATCCATAAATTGACTTTTTAATGACACAACTAACACAAATGATTTTATAATGATATAAATGAATTATATAATGGGAGATTTGTGGTTTCAATGCAATATTAATGAACTCTTGGTAGTGGAATAACCCAATGTAGAATATATTTGAACAAGTCTATGGTGAGCTTAGTGAATGATAAGGAAGAAACAATACTAAAACACAAATCATAGATGGATATGTAGACATGAAGCTATGAACCTTTAAAATGTATAGATCAATTTTACATAGTATGTTTTCTAGAGGATATTCTCTACTTCCAACCACATTGTTTAAGATGAGATGTATTTCTGAACAGTGTTAAAATCTTAATTAAATGGCTTGGTAGCATAGGTAATGATGTGATTGAATGGATGAAAAATGGTGATAGTCTTGCCCAAGTGTGGACCTATGAAGGATAAGCAAATCAGATCCTGAGTCAATCCCATGAAGTTGTATTCAAAGAAGGTGCCACATGATTCTCCACTTATTCCTAGTATCTTCAAACTTTCATATTTTCTCAAGTAATGTTGTGTTTCTCACATAGATATAAATCTAAAGACTACTAAAAACAAACTTAAGGTAGTTGTCTAAATGAAAAATGAACACCAAGATATTCCACTACCATAAATTGAGGCAATCAATAATTTTGTATCTACCACTTAAAATTTTAGGAATTCATTATGCAAAAGACCAATATCTTGATCTGATAAACCTGCTTTGATACCAGATAATGAGATTGTTTTATATCTGAATATGATTTAACACAAAGCAAAACACACAATATAATTAAAAACAAATTATGTTTCTTATGACATGAATATTTTTCTATATTGTATTCATTTGAGATAATACATATTTATAGGAAACTATTCCTATAATCATGGAGAAAATATCTCCACTAATATGTCACCCAAATCCCTGTAAATACTCAATTTCCTATATTATTAACATATAACATTATATCACAATCGAGTATATTCTAACCAAATAATAACTAACCTATAATCATAATATTATTGTAATAATGTTACGACAACTAATTACTAACCAAATATAATTAACAAACTAATATATGTAATAGTGAATTATTACTCTCATAATCATTCACATTACAAAAATCACAAATTAATGTGAGGACTAACATTTGCTAACAGTGACTACATCTCTACTAAATAATATTTATAATATACTCAAAGATTAATTGATTACTTGATTAACCCATAAAGGACAGAGTCCTTATATAAGATGAGCAAGTGGTGAATGGGAGATCATTATTGATGGAGTAAAAAGTGGAAGCATTCCCTGGGTACACATAACCCTTCTCACACATGTGTGGATAACTACCACATTAAATTTCCATATATCATTATTTAACACATTAAATATAGCTCACCTAGATAATGAAAGTACTTAAGGTGGCCTTCTTATCAAGTGTGAATATGACACACACTAACATATTGTTCTCTAAAATATAAAATACAAATGAATATTGTTTTTCTCTAATATGCTTTTTGGATTTTTTTAATAATTTATGGTGTGGTGTAATGAAAATATTGATGCATTTACATTATATAAATTTTGTTGAATTATATTAAATTTAAATGGGTAAAATTTGAATATTTAGAGGGAGAATTTTTTTTAATGTAGAAAATACTTACATCAATATTTGCATTAGATTTTATGTGAAACCTTGGTCAAATAATTGGTATCATTCATTGAAAAACTCTAATTCCATTTGCATTGAATTTTTAAAAACGTACCAAATTTGGAGGAATTCCACCTTTTTGGAGGTATTTTCTATTTCTTTGACAAAAATTACATCAAATATAACACAATTTGCATCAAAACAATTTACTAACACTAATATCATTATGGATGATGAAATGTAAATAAAATTATGATCTTATTGATGTAATTTAATCAAAATCTACTAATGTTAAAAATGTATGAAATTTCTAGAAAAGATTAGGTGGCATGATACTTTACATTGGCATCCTCACATCTTCAACAAAACCATGTGTATTTTTTTTAGTTTTTTATTTATATAATTTATTATATTATTATAGGCACTTATCCATGTGTAAATGTCCTTACAAGTTTTAATAGAGCATTGAAGTTTGTTGTAATATCTTCAAGGGGCATAAAATTGGGTACCCAACCTTTAACTAATTTACTTTGATATGTATGTGTAAACACGTATCAAAGTGGGACATTAAGTAGACACCTAAAAATGGCCCCTAGGTATTTATTAGTCATAACTTACATTATTCTATGGTACCGATGTGTTTGTCAATTATTGGTCCAAATTAAGCTCTATTTGTGCTTTGTTTATTATTCTAGTTATTTTTCATCATGTCCCCATATTATTATCTCCTCTGTCCTCCCTCCATATCCTACTTTATTTATGTCAAGTTTCTCAAAATTATACAATATACATTTCTAGGGTGTGATCCCTTTTCACCCATTAGTGTTTCCCTAGGGATTTTGGTCATGTCTTTCCCTTTTTTGGCCTATTTTTAGTCAATTTACATACCAATATATTCATAATTTGAACTCAAGAGGTTTATAAATTCATAAGTGCATTAGTGCATTTAGGACATCAATGAATTTAGGTAATCAATACAAGTATATAAATATGACACCCAAAAATCTATCAAAATTAGGAGTGGCATATAACATTGATTATCAATGCATCATAGAATAAATAAAGTATTCATTATAACATTGAAGATCATTGTAGTGGCACACTTGCATTACACTGAACTAATAGGTTAAATTGTAAGTTACTTGGTGTGTTGCCTTAGATATTGTGTGTTATTGAGGGACCTAATAATTAATATGTTCTTAAAAAAAATTATTGACCCTAAGCATAGGCCTCAAAAAATATTTTTTACTTATCCTTACAAGTGTTTCTGCCCTATAAGGGTTCTAATAAGAAAATAAATTTCCTAATAATTGACATGGGTATTTAGAATATTAAGTAAAGATTTTGGAGCACTAAATATGATGAATGGAGACATGAAATCAAAGTGTTTATCTACCATCTTCCAAAACTAAATATCGAAGTGAGTATGAGGTAATATATATCCTTGGGATTAGTTTAGAAGAATATAACCATGAAAAATAAATATTATGCCAAATACAACACTCAACAAAATGGAAAACATATAAATATTAATACTTCAAAATAGGCTTATTACAAGCTCTTGAATTCTCTATTATGGTGCACTATAGGTGTACTTATTATATAGATCATATAATGGGTTTAGACAACTAAGAGTTTGTTACAACAAATTCTTAGTTAATTTTTGGAAATTTGCCCTGTCAAGGCCAAATACCAACCAATATAGTTCAAAAAATCTCATGGCACTATTATAAGCCTATACAAGGTGGTCTACTATAGGTATACTAACTAAAAAATATTTTTTTGAGCCTTTAAATGATAAATTTGGAGTAAAAATGCCATTAAATCATCCATGAATTCCTTAAATTACCTTCATATTCATGACTTTACCTTAAGTCAAATTTTCATGCTTTGGAAATAGTTATTAATGTGAGTTAAAGTGTTATAAAGGACTCAAAAGACTCACACATGCTAAATTTGCCCATATAAAGATGTCAAATGCATTATTTCTTGTTCTAACACATTTTTGACTTATGTTTCTCATTATATTTCCCTAAATTGGTAGTTTAAAGTCTTAATTTTTAAGATAATGCAAATAAAGGCCATTTTTCATGAGTTTTCATGCATAAGTATAGAATTATATGGAATTTTCCATACATAAGATCTCAATATAATGAAGGGGATTTCATAAAAAGTGTTCCAAAAGAAATTTATGGAGAAAAGACATCATACATGCCAAAAACTGGTTCTCAATTTGGTCCTCTCTTCTTTATGAGCCATCCTTTTGAAGTCAGGGCACTCATTATGTCTCCTTCATCCAAGAAAGAAATTGATTTTCTAAGTTTTCTCTTCATCTGTGAATCATGATAGAAAAATTCAATTTGTAGAGTTTCTTAGGAGGATGATACACCTTTCCATGGAATTCTTTAGTTCATTTCTACACTATGAGTATCATATGGAGCTCAAGAATGTATACAAGGAAAATTAAGGTATAAAATTTAAGAGAGAGAAATGGGTCTCAAAGATATTCTAGTTAGGACAAGTGGTTATTAATTTGGTCCTCTTTCCTTCATGAACCATCCTTTTGAAGTGAAGGCACTCATTATGTTTCCTTCACCTAAGCAGGCAATCAATTTTCTGAGTTGTCTCTTCATCTAGGAATCATGGTAGAAAAATTCAAGTTTGCAAAGTCTCTTAAGAGAATGATACACCTTTCCATGTCATTATTCAATTCATTTCTACACTGTGAGTATCATATGGATCTCAAGAAGGTATACAAGGAAAATTTGTAGTCTACAAGTATTAAAGAGATGTTGTATGGTTCAAGAGAGAGGAATGTCAAGATTTGTTGGATTGTTGTTTAAAGGGTTATCCTTCATTCATGTGTTTTTAATTAAAGGTCTCTCAAAATTTTACTCAAAGGATCCATGGAAATAAATCCATCAATGTACTCTCAACATCTTTATGGAGTCATAGTTTAGCAAATTTTTTGGTTTCTTAGCATTTGTTAAGGTTTTAGCAGACTCCTAGGTTTCCATTTTAGCACCATATACATCCTTTAAAGGTCTCCAAATTTATATATTTTGTAGAGGGTATTCTTATGCTTGCATAATATCTTCAATATGGTCTTTTCATATACTCCTCATGTTATTTTCACCTCCATTATGTTTCATTGCATTTCACTATTTAGTCACTACCATTCCTCACTATTATAAGGCTCCATATCCATATCCATTCATTGTTCTCATCATCCATAATATATAACCATGTTCTAATCACTTTCACCTCATGTATCCATTTCCAAAATGAGTCAAGAACCATCAAGAAGCATCATGGTCATTCAAGGACTGTAAAAACCTTAGAAACATTGTTAGATAGTCAAAATCTTACCTAAAACCAATGAAAGGTTATGATAGTCAAGAGTTTTCATGAAAGTACAAAGGAAAGGTAGGCAAGGAAGATATTTTATTCAATATATTTGCCTAAACTATCTTATTAAAATTTAGTAATTCAAGGACAAGTTCACTAGTTCATGTTTTTTGACCTTCTCAATGTCTAGCTCCACACAGTCTATATAAGTTATAGTCACCTACAATAATTCTTAAGGGGATCAATCAAATTCATCATAGAGAGAATATTGAAACCTTGATGGAAATCTTGGAGTTGATAGATCATTAAACTCATATTTTGTACTAATAATCAATCTAAGATATTCTTGGTAAGATCATCAATCTATTATAAGGTCAATATTTTATGAGGAAGGTAACCTATAGTCTTCTCTTCAAGGACACAACCATAATCCCAAGATGTCATAACAAACTATGAAATAGAATTTCAATAAGGTTGACCTTAAAATAAGGTTTTGGAACTAATGAGTCATTGCAAGAAAAAAAATTAAGTTCATAACATATATCTTTGACCCTTTTCTATCATCCCATCTAACACAATCCATACAAGGGCATGAGTTAATGCATAGTCAAGTATATTATAATGAAATGTTTGTTTTCAAGAAGGTTGAATGATGGTATGAAGAATACAATATGATAAGTATATTTATATTATATTTTTATCAACGAAATACCATAAGTGATAACCAAACTTAATTTAAGAAACATTTCCATTGGTATCTTCACCTACAATAGGGTTTAAATCCTCCTTAAAGTATGCAACTTCAATCACATCATAATTGTGATAAAGGTATGGTTATACATTGAAGGTCAATGGGGTTTATATCTAAGTTAGAGATTTATGTATAATTATGTGAATATTTATATCAAGCTATGAACTTCAAGTACATGATGATAGACTCATTCACCTTAAGAATCTCCACCTACACCCTTCTCAAAAACACATGCCTATCTCTACATTGCAAGGGAATGAGAGCATAGTCTAATGAAATATTTTCATGTTAAAATGAATGATTTGTAGGAAAAATCAAGATATGAGCTCATAAATATAATGAATAAGAGTGTTCCAATCCAAATAAGGTTATAGCCAAGGTCAAATCCATGGAATGGCCACCTATAGCCATATTAGGTGGTCAAATTTTTGACACAGTCATATAATCTAAAGGTACAATGCAATACCTTTTAAATCAAGGATTAAACTTATGAAGTGAATTATGCGAGTAACTTAACAAATTTATATCTCCAAAACTTTTCAAGACCACTAAAATTGTTTCCAACTCATGAGAGAAAGTACACAGGCCTTTATAGAATAGGGTTGTGTATGATCCTAAGACTACCCTTGAAGAGTTAATATGATAGATAAGATTATGAGATGAGGTTTAAAGTTACTTGAGGGTTTTTTAAAAATACAAGATATGATGAAATGTTTAATAGACACCTCCATTTCTCACAAAACCACCTACAAGAGTGTTAGAGGCAAACACAATGAGGTTTCTTGAAGAGACATGGTGTGATGATAAGATGCATAGGTCAAAAAAGTGACTAGTGGAGGATATGTAGCATTGAAATAAGATTTTATGTTGCATAATAAAATATTAAAAATCATTATTAGACCCAAATATAATCTTTTAGCATGAAAACATAGCCGTGTTTACACATAGTCAATGTTGGAAGATAATTTTGAGAGAAATTTATGTCCTTAAAGCATCTATAAGTGGATATGGATTCTTATTTTTAGTAAAAATGGTACTTATAAATTTTTAAAGATTCCAATGCCATAATAAAGGTCATACCAATGGTGAAAGTGCTCATTTTTCTATCACAGATAGACCCTAATTAATAAATAGTTATTGGAGACCAAATAAAGCTTTTAGGAGTTTTGAAGATAAACAGAGTCTTTAGACTCCATGAAGAGTTAATGAGACATGATATAATGATGTTATTAACTTCATATACTCTATGGATTTGATAATATTTAGGGTTTCAAATTAAGTTCCCTTGAAGGCACATTTAGGAAAATAGAGCCAAGACAGGGTTGTGCACTTTTGATGACATTCATGTAAGTTGAAACATGTTTCAAGACATTAGTAGTTATTTTATGGTAAGCATATATAATTATGTTATGTTAACATATTTTTATAATAGGAATATCTTGGTTTTAACAAGGTAGATCATCAAACTTAGTCACTTAGGGTTTTACAAGCTAAGATTGCTTAAAACCCTAGGGTAGAGAGACAAGAGAGTAGAGGGATTTGAGAAGATAGAGACTCGGTTATAATATGGTTATCACTATGAGAAAATATTATATATTTTTCAAAATCAAAAAAACATTTAAGCCTTACGATAATAATCTCTTAGACCTCATATCCCCAAGCACACAGGGAAGCAAAAAAAACCCTACAAACATAACCATGAAGAACAAAGTAGAGTTTGGGTATTTAAAGGTAGTTAAAGAAGGTTTAAAAATAATAATAATAATATAATATGATTATTTTCAACCTATATTATCACCTACAATTTCATTGAACCTCAAAATTCATATTAGGCATAAAAGCTTGTTTTAAGCCTAGAAGGCTTGTATCACACGAAGACACTTTCAAACATTACAATAAAAGATGAAAACTTGAGGAGGTGTAATTAGATATTAAAATTACCATGAATGTGTTTTAAATTAGGGATAAATAATGGAAAGGTCAAATTGGTCCTTTTGAGCAAATTTGAACTATATAGCCCATATACTCAGTTTGAACTACCTATTTAGATGCTCATATATTTCACCACATGAAGAGTCTAACCAAATGATATTATCATGATTTAAGTACCCCTATTAAATTATAATCCATGAATTATTGATTTTTATTAAGGGACTGAGGTTTATGAACCATCACTAAGAGTATAAACATGTCCAAAATGTATTCAAACCCCTATAAGTAAACTTCTCTATGTGCGTATATTTGCATACTATTTGTATGGGAACCCAAGATTCTTAGGAAAGTTGAATGTGTCTATGAACTAAATATATATGGTAATAATTTATAGTTTTATCTATATTTTATGAACCATCATTAAGAAGGTTCACCTCTAAAACCCTCCCAAACCCTCCTAAAGACTAATTTTGATAAAAGTGAAGTTTATTGCACTCAAAACCCAATGAATCACCTAATAACCACTATAAACATTAATTAAACCCATATATGGTCCTAAAAATGGTACTATGATGTATGAAATTATATAGACATGGTAAGAAATAGGGTTTTTTAAATAAAAAGTATAGAAAATAGAGGTAAAAGGTATTTTAATGGATTCCAATAAATGGAGATTCTTTTTTGGCACTTTTTATTCATCCTAAAATCATCATATGCTCAAAAACATGCCTAAAAATGCCTCTATGAGCTCATTCATATCAACTAGTCTGCAAAATTGAAGATAGTTTGACCTAGTCAACTAGTTTGACTAATTTGTAGGTGTTGCTTACCAAGGAGGACTCATTTCATGATATGAGGCATTGTTTAATGTATTAAATTCAAAATATTTTCATGTTTTAAAATTTTTAAGTAGATTTTTATGGCCATCAAGTATAGGCAATTAGGCTACTAGGCCTAATTGGCCTAGTAGACCTACTTGGTCAAATCAATGAAGATAAAATGGCATAGAAACTATTGAGAAGTTTAAATTAAGTGATAATAAATTTGATAACAGATAATCCATGCCACATAATTGAACATTTATTTCAATCACATGCATATCTGGTTCTCAAGGAGCAATTTCATGCACAACTAGTCTTATAACCAATCCAATCACATGCATGACTCATCTTGAGTATCATACATGAGTTAACTCACCTAAAATGGATTTATTTGACAAGATATGGCATATAATGTTTCAAAATGAGTTTTAACAAGTCAAAGAGGACCCACCACCTTGGTTTCAATTTCAAAGAGCTCATTTAAGGAGCATGCAAAGTACTAGACAAGGAGAGTTTGATGGACTATTTGTAAAAATTTATAACTAAAATAATCTAGATTTAATCATTGGATAACTCTTCCTTATATCCTCTATGCCACATTGTCTTATTCTCTTCTCATATTTCTATATATCTAATATTTTAGGCCTATTTTCAAGATCACTCTGTTGGGCATGAGGAAACTCTACCAAGATTGAGCTTTGTAAACCTTTTGAGATTAAAAAAATGACTATTTTTAGATTCTTTTATACAGGTTTAGTGTGATTATGTTAGTTTGATTTGCATATGTGGTAGTATTTTCTCCCTTGGTAGGTCCTAATCTCACCTAGTTATTAGTATGTCATCTTATGTAAGTCACATACAGTGTTTGATGTTGAGTAATTGAGCTAACAGTGGTGATATTTATTGGTTAGTGCCTTGAATTAGGCCTTCCATCATTGCCCCCATGATTTGATCACTTGATGGAACCTTTATGTGAAACATTGTTGTGTAAGATCCCCTTGGAGTTGTAAGATTCAATTATTTCAATTACTTATTAGTGTTAATTGGAGTTTAATTTGAGTGGATGAACCATCAATATAGGTGTATCACCATAAGTAGAATAGGATTTCCCTTTTCATTAATTGGTGATACAATACCTATCTAGATGAGCTACAAGGCAAAATTAGGTTTTAGTAAGCTAAGTATAAGTGATATATCAAAGGAGTTAACCTCATAATCTAGAGGTTTTGTCTAAGTAAAGGTACCCCACACCTATAGACTAATCTAATGTTAGTCTAGGTTTGAAGGAGATTTGATCAATTTACTTTAGCATGGTGCAACTTGAGTTGTTAAAAATAAACATACAACCCATGTGGAGATACACATAATCAATAATACTACAAGATTATACACTAATCATATGTGCACACAACAAGCTCCCTAATTAGATATTGAACAACTCTAGTGGACACAACCAGTGATAATACTAGTTAATAACCAACCTAATCTAATGTGGTCATCCTAACACCCTCCTTTATGTGAAAGTTAGGTAAATAAAACACACCAAATATGGGTTTTGGTACTAGTCCTAATAAGGAACCCATGTATAATAAAAATAAAAATAAGGAATGAATGGCTTCATGTTGAATTCACCCAAAAAGATAAATTCCTTAACCCCAAGAAATTATCACAATTGAATGTAATGAGGTGATGCTAAGGGTTTGGTAAATGTGTCTAAACTTGCTTAATAGTAGGCATGAAATCCAATGATAAAATCTATCCTAAATAAGTTGTCAATTGAAATGAATATGAATTTCAATGTGATTTTTTCATTTATATTTAATAGGGTTACAAGAAATTTAAATCACACTTTGGTTGTCACACCAAATAATAGTGGGACTATGGTATTGGAAGCCAAACTCACCTATAAACTATTGAATCCAAAGTGCCACCTGAATAACTTTGATAGAACCTTGATATTCTACCTCAATGGAGGACAATGCAAAAAAATAGTTTTTCCAATCAAATGCAACTATAATAGAACCAAAGTTTTACATAAATCTACAATGGACTTGCAAGTGTCAACATCACCTACCCAATCTAACTCTTTATTTTCCTTAATATGTGAAGATCCTTATGGTGTGTACTGAATCCCAAAGTGCAAAGTGCCTTGAATATAGCACAAAATATTCTTGGTTATGTTTTAGTCACTCTTATGAGGCTCATGGGAGAATCAAAAGATAAATGCTAACAAAAAAATTGATATCAGGGTGAGTATGAGTTAGGTATAAAATACTACCCACTAGTTGTTTATACATTATAAGATAAACTAGAAGAGTCTTATAGTTAATAGGTAAATCAAAACCTAACTAAATTAGAGTGGGAGTAGGATTACATTCATGCATGTTGAATAAATGAAACAATTCATAAGCATACTTATGTTATCTAATGGATATCCCTTCAGAACGCTAATTAATCTGAAGGCCAAGAAAATAGTGTAAAAGTCTTAAATCTATCATGTAAATTTCTCCATCAACTTGAGCTTGATATCCTAAATCATGTGGTATGAACTACCTATGAGAATGAAATAACCAACATATGAAATCAATATCAGAATATTATCCCCATTTTTATGGATGTAGACATTAGCATCAGATGAGAAATAAGTGAAACCAAAACTAAGTATAAAACTATCCATCTTATCATACCAAGCTCAAGGATCTTATTTGAGGCCAAAGAGATAATGATGAATTCTCCATATAATTTAATAATCTTATACAAATCCTAGTGGTTGATCCATATAGATATCTTCTTGAATATTTACATATATAAAATCACTCTTCACATCCCTCTGGTATACTAACTAATGATGTAATGCAGTAAGGGAAAGTAAAAGATGAACATAATCATCTTGGTAATAGGGGGAAAAAATAGAGTATTCAACTCATTCACCTTGTGATAAGCCCTTTGATACCAATTGTGCTTGGTACTTATCAATATAACCATTACCTCTAAAAACTAAAATTGGATCATCTATATATTGACTTATAATGCACAAGATTTATTCCCTTGGGAAGAGGCATTAAGTTCTATATATGATTCTTCATGAATGAATAATATTACTCTTGCATAGTAGTACACCACTCTAGTTTTCATGTCAATTTAGAAAATAAAATTTGATCATATAAAATAACATGACTCAAAATAGTAACACCAAATGTCTAAAATAAATTACATCAAGGATTAGAAGGATCATCAACTAAAGAACTAGTTGTTTACAGATTCAAAAGAGCCCACTTGGGCATATACTGAGAATCATATGGAGGAAGAGTTGGTGTAGGTGAATATGCATGACATCAACAAAGTTAGGAATTCCTCATAATGAGAGGAATGAGGAGAAAAAAATATGGAGAAAAAGTAGATAAAGGCTCCAATAGAGAATAACCTTCATCAAATATGATATTTTAATGAAAAAGGACATTATGATTTATATGATCAATAAGGTGATAAATCTTAACATCATCATAATGGCCAAAAATGATGAGAGCTTGGTTTTTTCTCCATATAATTACACTTTTCATCAAGAAAAAACACTCATTCCTTACTTTCAAACACACTAAATCTAGATACAGTAGGCATGATTCTAGACCAAGCTTCTTCAAGTGTCATATTTTGTATAGCCTTGTGGGGTATCTGGTTCAAGATATAATTTGCACAATTAACTATTTTAATTCCAATATTGAGGATTCATATCCTTAGACTAAATCATATATTTTTTCATCTCCTTCAAAGTTATATTCTTATTCTCAACTACACCATTTTGTTGAGGAGTATATGGCACCATAAATTGGTGAAATATTTTATACTTGATACAAAATGCCTTTAAGGCATTACTAACATACTCTCCCTCATTATAAGTGCATATATTTTTGGGTGTAATAGATGATTTATTCTCTACAAAAGTCTTAAAGGATTTGAATTTATCAAGATTTCACTTTTCTACTTGATAAAATACACTCAAGTTCTTTTGGAAGAATCATCAATAAGAGTGTACATATTTTACTATAGAAAAAGAGTGAGTGAGAAAAGTCATAAGATCACTATGCACTGATTCAAGTGGATATTTTTCTTGATAGATCTTCTCATTTGGAAAGGGGCCATATGTTTTTTTTTAAGAATGCATCCATGGAAAATGAAATAAGAGGAAATTAAACCCATACAATGCCCAACCAACCAATCTTTAGTAAGGTACACCATGTACCACCCAATAAAAGAACTTCTTTTGATATCTAAAAAATGTAATAGAGTATGAACCACTTAAAAATGAGATCTATAATCCAAATCAACCTACAATGGAGTGCACTGCTTAGCATTCATTTTGAATAATATAAAAATAAAACCAAATTTTAAAAAAAATGCAAAGGAAAATGTTGTAGTATGGTCCCACAAAAAATAGATCTAAAGTTAACTATGAGATTTAGTAGGGCATGACCTAAAAACATATCTACTAAACAAAACTCTGCAAAAGATAAACCTACTAGAGTTGTAGGGAGATATCTAGGAGGACTTTCACACTAAATATGGGAAAAATAATAATAGGTAATGGGTGTCAAAAATGCTCCAATGTTTTGATACCATATCAGAGTGGGTAAAAGGATATACACATTTTCATGATCAATCCAAAAGAACAAAACCATGAACAAGAAATTTTATACAAAATATAACACTCAGCAAAATGAAAAATGCATAAATATTATTGCTTCAAAATAGGATTATTACAATCTCCTAAATTCTCTATTATGATCTCTTATTCACTACAAGAGTTCTGATTATATATATGAGAGAATGGGTTTAGACAACTAAGAGTTTATTAAAAAAACTTCTTTGGTAATCATACCAACCCATGTGGAGTTGCACCTAATTAGGGGTTAAATAAAAAATTATGCATTAATCTTATGTGTACACAAATAACTCCCTAATTAGCTATTGAACAACTCTAGTGGACACAAATAATGATAATACTAGTTAATAACCAACCTAGTCTAATGTGTACACCATAACAATAGAAACCTTGAGTTCATAGTTTGAATGCCTAGAAATATGGAGTATATGATCTAGGGAGGTGCTCAGGGTGCAACAATTTTTTATAATTCTCACCATATTAACAAGAAAACCCCTATTATTTTATCATGGTACTATAATTATTACTATATTACCCATAAATAAATATACTTCTTTAAACCCTCTCTTTGTCATTAGTCTATGCCAAGATAGTGTATTGTAGTTTTCACTTTAAAAAATAATGTTTTGGTTATAGCCAATGAAAAGGCTTAAATTGACATATTATTATAACACCTATAAATTTTTTTAATCTAAAAATGTTAGAATATTCATTAGGGTGTATTTATGGAATATTCCATTTGTTGATCAATGATTAGATTAATTTTTATTAAATATTGTATTTATTGCAAGATACATTTCCAAAAAGGAATGTGATGTTAGCTTACCATACCTAATAGCAGTTGTATTTTAGTTAGAGTTTTTTTACTTACACTTTACATTAAATACATTTTATATTATCCCACTTTACTTGTTGATAAATTTATGGTCTCCTTGAGGAACAAAAATTAATTTATATAGATTTTATTCCACATGACAAAAAGTAAAGAGCCAAAAACAAAATGAAATGAAATAATATTATTTTATTTTTATTACATCATCAAAAAGGTATAAACAAGAAATTCAAAAAAATGTATGTGAGAGGAACAAACTTGCCTCATCACCCACATTCTATACTTGAAAACATTTAAACTGGCCATAATATAAGAATGCATATACATATAAAGTGCAAGATGAGGATGCCTCCCAAATTTTTACATAGGATTTATGGTGACTAGCTCAAACCTTGTGATAGGTCATTCTACATCTTTTAGGTGCCTCTTTAATTAATGAAAATTATGAAGGTTGGATGAAGGGTAATGGGAATGAGGTCTTAAATTGATACTTTATATGAAAATAACAATACTTGAACTTGGGACCAAAATATGGGGTGGTGTGGGTACAAATAAGGAAAAACACCAAGATGGATGATTCCAAGGTGGTCCCTGAAAATACTCTGTAGGTGACTATCACGGAGGGCCCTTAGTATCATAGTAGGGGTAACATAAGGAACAAGGAAGATTGAAACAATGAGGATTGAGTGAGCTCTTCATGGACCTAGGTAACCTTAATCAAGGGTTTTTGTTTGACTGGTTGGCTGATTAATTTTTTCTAGTAACTATTGTTCTAGGTTTTTTATTGTTTATTATTTTCTTCCTGGTTGGTTCTATGTGGGTTCTAGGTAGTTTTTTTTTAGGCTACCTAGTGTGATGCCAATTCTGATTTATCCTTTTTGGACATGTATTTGTTGGTCTTGGTTTCATATTTAAGGGTTATGGGATCCCTTAAAACCCATTTTCTTACATATATCTATAAAAAATAATTGAACTTGAAGAGATTTTTAGAGACACTTTGACAAAT
>JARHVA010007347.1:0-60000 GCA_037957365.1 Torreya grandis
TCATAGGTCTATAGGCCTCACCATATGATTTTAAGTTTCATTAATTATATGAAAGTTATTATGGTCATTAATCCACTCACTCAAGTCCTTATTTAACTATTTAAAAGCTCACACAATATCCAAACACAACACTTTCACTAATCTTTTCTTCCTTCTTAGTTATGGCTTCTTAGTAGCCTTTTTTAAGGACTTTTTCCATTAGTATGAATAGGTAAAATGTCATCTTGGGAAAATAAAACTATTTTTTGGTACCCTATATCATATTATTATAATCCAAAAATTAACTTTCCCCAACCATACTCTTAGATCACTTTTCTGACCCTTTTTAAGGCATAGTTTACGCCTAATTAGGCCTCCTATGCCCTGTTTCATACACAGTCAGGTATTTCCATACTTAGTAGTATGTTATTGATCTAAAACTTGATAATAACTTAAATAAACTTTAAATAAACCAAATAATAATTTTTTTTCATATTTTTATGGTTAAAACTCTCTCAATAACATTTTTAGTTTGAAAACCCTAATATAAGGTTAAGTTTGCCTGTGCATACCCAAAAAAGATTAGTTAGGTGTTTTTAATCTTTATAAATAATTTAAAATCAATATAATTAATGAATTATTTAGATATATATAAATCAAATATACCTTATTTAGCTATTAGTTCCTTTTTGATAACTTTTTTTACTACTTTTGACTATACTTTGTGTTTAATTATAACACTGTATCAATTTGAGGGATAAAATCTTGTGGTTTCAATCTTACTTGAAGGTTTCAAACATATGTATAGATTTTTTAGGATTTTTTAACCTTTATACTCTTTTAAGATTCATTATACTCTATTTTTAACCCCTATGTTAGTCATTTTTTACAAATTTTAGTTTGATTGTGTGTGCATATAGTCTTATATAGGCCAGAGTACAATTTCTCATGAAAGATATATTCAAAAAAAACTTTGAAACTACATAGTGGGCCTCAATAAAATTTGAAATAAAAAATACTAGTGTACTAAAAGTGTCAAAAACATATATTTATTATTTATATCTTCACATACTCTCTCTTGCACATTCAACTTCACTACATACACAGAACACATGTTTTAAAATCAATTTTGTATTTAAAATGAGAAACTATCTATTCAATTTATTTGGATTCACCCCCTTTACACTTAGAATCTATCCCCCATAATTGAATTCAACATAGCATTTACAATTTAATTTATATCCTATAACTAATCCATTGGTTCTTAAACTCCTTCAAGAACGTTGGGAGACTCCTAACTACCCTAACCTCTATCATGACCATTACAATTGACTAATCATGTGATCCATGTATGTATTGAAACAAAACTGACCCCTTATATATCCTAGTAAAAAAATTACAATGTTGACACTTCTTTAAACACGATTGAGGATTCTAAACCTTCACAAGATAGCTTGAAAATTCAAATTTGTAGAATTGGTGGGAAAATGCTGAAGTGATTATAATTCAAATTTAACAAATATTTATCTCCTAAAAATGAATCCTAAAAAACTTAAATGAATATAAAGACCCTATAAAGACTCAAGATATTGTAAATAGACCAAAATTTACAAAATGTAGTGATGTTCTTGCATCAGTGCACCCCAAGGTATATCCCTATACTCTTTCATTTATTTACTTAGTATATTAGATGTTTCCTATTGCTTTTTGAATGGATATATGTGTATCCTTATTTTTTTCCCCTTATCCACACCAAATAAGTTCAGTGTGGCTATATGATTGCTTAAAATTTTCATAACTAAATTTAATTTACATAGACCCCCCATTTGGTTATCCATTACATCTCACCCATTTATAATCATTATAACCCATAATTTTGTTTACTTTGGTTTAAACCTTATACAACCATTGAATTTACAACCATAGTGAGAGATACATACATTTGACATAGGATTATACTTTTTAACCCTTTCATATTGACATTCATGTTATAGGTATCCTTATGTTATATATAAAAAATTAATTTTATCCTTACTTGATTGTACAAGTATCACATGATCTATTTGATTGATGTTATTATATTCCTATTCTATTGAGAGAAAGAGGAGAGTTTTAAGTCACCCTAGCTAATGTATATAAAGTACACTCTATTCATATCTAATTTTTTATTTCAAAATATAAATAATTATAAGGTCAAGTTCTATTTTTCCACCTTGTACTATGGGCCTAGGCAAAATAACAACTAGTCTTACATCCAAATGATTTGGAACACATTCATGTTAAAGGGATAATTACATTCATTTTGATCCTTATTTTGAGTGTTTTAAATATAAGAAATATTTGGTTGGTCAATAGGGATTGGTTAAGGATATTCTAACACAAAAATTAACCCCTTTGCAAGGTTTTTAAGTCAAAAGAGCAAGAGTTAGGGTTTCAACAAAGGAGAAAGAATACACGAGTTTATATATAGGTATAATAGTGATAAAATATTTAAAAGGTGAATATATAATAAGTCAGACATATTTCGGTATAAAAAAAGGTCCTTGACATCCTAAATGAAATTTTTCAATTTAGAACAAGCCATGTGGGTGATAACAACCCTAAACAATGGTTCCATATAGTACATCAATTGAAATCAATTGCTATATTATATCTCAAACAAATAATAAAATGGATCAAAAATCATTAGTGAAATCATGTCAAACAATAGTCTCATAAATAAGCTAAGAGATCTTTATCCCTTGATTATTTTGTCTTTATAATATTCAGTATATGCCATAATTGATCAATAATATTCAGTTTGCATGGATATAACTATATGTTTACAATGTGAATTATTTCAAGTAGTTTCTATCTTATTTAGATTAAATTATTTGAAATATGGAAATTTTTTATTGAAGCAACTAAACTATCTAACCTTGTAAAAAACCATTAAGTTTCCTTAGGATTTCATTCATTCTATCTCTAGGGTTTTAGGCTTATGTATTTAAATTTTATATTTAAATACACTTTCTAATTTCCAATTTTACATGTGACTTTAATCCTAAAATTTATATCTTTTAAATCACAAGATTATATGTTTTGTTTTTTCTTAGGAGTAGGATTTTTGTTTATAATCTTTGCTATTATATGGTTTGGAAATTTCAAAATTAATAATTCATTTGAAAAACATAATAGACCTCATCAGTTTCAATTTTTATTTTTTATTATTGGTATAAATTTAGGTCACTTTAATATTTATTGGTTTTATGATTGACTCAAAGAGGAAAAACATAATTTCACCATAAATTAGAGAAATCATTATACATATGGTGATTTTTGTATGCCTTTGATAAGGGTATCTTCCTTGTGTGATTATGTTTTTTTTAAAAAGGTTTTATGTAATTTTAATTATAAATAAAAAGGAAAAAAATTGGGAGGTGGGAAGTGAAAAGGGGAGAGTAATGGATGACGATGGATGTGAGAAACCTATGATGGAATAAATATAAACAACTATCAAAATAACCTTGATTTAGTTGGAGTAGTTTGAAATTATTCGTCCACATAAAAATGGAAATATAAAAAATAAATTTAAAGGAAACAAAATTATTAATTGGAATCACAAAATATCCTATAAACTTATATAGGATAAAATTAGTTCAAATCCCATACATGAGGTTTACAACTTAGAATATAAAAATACTATGAGTTGCACACAACTAAGAAAACTACACATTTGTAATGGATTGTCTATTTA
Source organism: Torreya grandis (assembly GCA_037957365.1). Lineage (NCBI taxonomy): Eukaryota > Viridiplantae > Streptophyta > Pinopsida > Cupressales > Taxaceae > Torreya > Torreya grandis. Next base: position 3,716 of record JARHVA010007347.1, read on the forward strand.
TGAATAAAAACATAGAATTCAAGAAAAAATATAATCAAACCAAAAAATATAAATATTTATATCATCTGATTTATTTCATTATATTTATCAAATCTATAAAATTACATAACCCAAACACAAATTTTCAACTTATTCTTCCCCAACTTCGTGAAAGGAAGAAGAACCATTTTACAATTATCATATCTACTATTTATAAAACATAGGAGGATGAAATGACCTTTTGTATTATCACTTTTCATTTATTTTTTATTTTTTAATAAAATTACTTAAATATTTTAAATAAAACACCAATTGAATCCATCAAACCTTATTTATTAGGTGGTAGAATATAAAAATAATGTGTGCCACACACCCATATATGAACCAAAGTATTGAAAAGGGAAACTTGAATAAAATATGAATTTTTGAATAATAAAAATATCTTTGAGTATCACATATTGTAGATCATTTGATTTATTGTTTTAAGACCATTTTAATGCTTCAAATGCAACCAAAATGAAGTCCAAATGTGAAAGATATGACCAAAGTGAGAATCTTTGTCTAATGTACCTATGAGGCATTATCATAAAAATGTTAATCTATATTTTTTTATATCTAAATTTTCATATGATGGCTAAATATTTAATATCATTGGTTATTTTATTTTAAGTCCTTTCCAACACTTCAAAAAAGACCAAAATGGAGTCTTATTGTGAAATATATGGCCAAAAAAAGAATATGAATTTTTACTTTACATTTATAGAATTCTTGGCACAGCCATGAGGCTAATATGGAATATATCAGAGAATTAAGACTATAAAAATCACCCAATGTAATGGTTTGGCATGACTAACATGCACATGAGGCTATTTGGACCTACTTTAAGAGTTATAGATATTCTATATGAAAAATATTTGAAGATTCAAACTCTTATTGTTTGGATTTTTTTTTAAAATATATTTTAAACACATCATAAGAACTAAAATAGAGTTTGGATGTGAAATATATAATAAATGAAAATATTCTCACCTTGTTAACCCTTTTTGAAAATGGTACTTGCCTTCTCTGATTGGATTTTACACAAAATCTATGATATTTTAACTTGATATTTAAATCAAAGATGAAAATTTAGACAATATATTTACAAAGAATATAATGAGAACCAAAATAGATTATGGATCCAAAATGTATGATTGGAATACTTTCATATATAATGCCTACAAAACTCCAAAGTCTTGAATATTAGGTATGAAAAATGCGTGAAGTTTGGGAATCTGATATCTAGAGAAAAGATGATACTTAAGATAATACCTTTCCAATGCATAAAAAGAAAACCAAAATGGAGTCAATATCCAAAGATATAACTAGAGTATTCTCACCTATCATGCACAATGTAATTATTAGAATCCAAAGATTAAGATCTCTAGTATAAAAACAATATGGACTTTGGGACTTTGATATTAGAATAAAAGATGATCCTTGAGAAAATATGTTTCCAAATCATTAAAATAGAACCAAAATAGATTATAAATTTGAAATATATGAAAAAATGGAAGGATTTCACTTGATGCACACTTTAAGGTGCAAATGGCACTTAAGTTATCCAGTTTTACCAAACTAAAATTTCCTCAAGTGAAATATGTAGAATACCCATTACACTCATGAGGTCAATTCGATCTAGTTCCAAACTTCTAGTTTCTCCATGTGAGAACCAAAATTTTAAAAATTCTATGAATTCAAATTTTGTGTATAACAACTATATTTGATTTTGGGACTACATTCCTTGAAGGAATATAGGAAAAATACATATTATTTGGTGACCAGTGCCTTATCCACCTTGTGGATAGCATGTAGTGCATAGGCATACCCAAATCTTACCAACTGGTAGCTAATTCATCAATCCTAATCATATGGGAATGAACACATGTTGTTAGGTCAAATAATTACCTTGAAAACTCCACCTATTTTACTATTATAACTCCTAGTGGATGATGCATATAAAAAATCTATCTTGATCCAACCAACTTGTAGCCATTTTTCCTAGTTTAGATCATTATCTTGAAAACTCCACCTATTTATCATATTTGAAATTATAGTCATTTTAAGATGATTAAAATGACATACAAGGACATTTCCTGTATGTTTAGAATAACAAGTTGATTTTTTTAACACATTTAGAAACATTATTACCTAGAATGGATCTTGGTAGAGCTCATGATATATTGATCATCCAATAAGGGGTGTACTCTAGGAATTTTCCTACCAAGGATTTATGTATTGAAACAAGATATAACATGGGGAAGCAGAATTCACCACAACAGTATTTCATTTATTAGAAATAAACACACACACACCAAAAAGTAGAAAATATCTAGGGAAGAGAACAAGCCAAAATAGTTATATACAATATTAAAAAAGAGACATAATAGGGTTTTATAAACCCATTAATAGGTTTTTTAATAATATGATCCATTTATTAACCACTTGGGATAAACTTGTGAGGAAAAGGGAACCAAAGCATCAAGAAATATTTGAAACATGATGCCTGACTTGACTGGGAACATAAGATCCTTGGGGAAGAAATTTTGTATTTGTTTATGTTCCACATTAACCGATATTCTATGTTTATCCTTAAATATGTAGTGTAACTCATGATTTATATCATACTCTTAAACAAATTTATAGATTACAGAGAACTATCTTTTCCTATAGAATGACCCAAAAAAAAGGAATTCTATTGCCTTTGCTGGAGCCACAACAGATCTATACAAGATGTCTTGGCAAATTTTAACTCAGAAGTTATTTTTTTTAACAAGTTTCCATATGGATTTGCATGAATTTTCAAGAAACTCTACCAAATCTCTCAAATGCAACGGAGTTAAACAAAAAAACTACTAAGAAAGCAAAGTAAGAATTTTAGAATAAACTAATAGCATAATCAGACACATGATTATCGGAGTGGCTCTGATACCATATTGGAGTTGTTGCCAAAATCCAGATAATGCAAATGCAATGGAGACATGATCACACGAGATGAATCAAGTGCACACCACATAGATGCTAAAGAAATATGAAATTATACAAGAGGATAACTTGCACAAGACAAAATTCACATAATAAATTGACCTTCTCAAGTTGAGATATTCAAACCTTTTTTTAACTACTAGCAGAGTGCATATGATTCATCTACCACTATAGTGTCCCACTCTTTTATAAAAATCAAATCATCCATTTCATGCATGGAAATATATGATTATTTCTATTTATTTTGATAATTTTATTGTAAAACTTATAGTAAACATGATTATAAAATAAATTAAATATGTTTTATATCAACCTTATTATTAGTCACCCAATATTCAATGATTCATCTACAGATTTTTAGTTCATCCACCTTGGAATAAATTGGTTACTTAATTTTTTTTTAATTTTCAATGGGGTTTGCTAAATATTCTTTGAAGAAGTGATCTAAATGTAATGATTTTGCTAGTTTTTTTAATTTGAAACACAAATCATTACATTTTTATCTTGCACAACACTAGGTAATTCTTCTTCTTCTTGATTTTGATTAGCTAGGTCCTAAAGTGGATAAGTGTCAATTTAATTTATTTTCATATTTTACTCATGGTCATAAGTTTATATACCTATTTTATTATGTTCATGCTAATAGAGAATGTCATCTATTTTTTTTACAATCCTTCAAGAAAACTTTCCAAACTTAAGGGGGAAGGGGAGAAAATAAAGTCTTCATTTACATACTCCATCTAAAATAGGATATTTTTAAAATGTGGGTGAATAAGAATGATCCTTTATATATTCACATGGAAAAACGTCAACAAAGGTTTCAAAATTTTTGTTTAGAATCATAACCTTGAGAACCTTAAAACATCAAATTCTTCTTTCTAATTTTTGTTTGTCTCTTCTTCTTTGAAGGAGATTCAAAATGGATTTTCAAATCATTCTCTAAATTTGTCTTGTGTTTAAATTAAAAGATTTTATTAAGAGAACCAAATGGAAGAAGTTGATTCTTATATAAAAGTGTTCACCATGGTGCAATTGAAACAATCACTTTCATCCCCAACACCAAGAACTTATTATTTTTGTATTTGTTCTTCCATGTGAAAGTTTTTGAGAGAGAAGATCTATCTTCTCTTTATTTTAACCACTCTAAAAAAATATTTCAATAACTTCAATTTATTTGAAGCAAACACAATTTAAGAATTGGATTTTATTTGAAAACAAAGATAAAAAGGAAAACATTTTTTTACCATATCATCATATGAAGGAACCCAATCAACTCTTAGTTTTGGATGATATATTATCATTTTCTTGTTTATTTATTATTTAACACCAAAAACACATGATAATAATTTTCACAATAAAAAATCAGACTTTGGGAAGTGATAAGAAATCTTAAAAAATCAAAATCATGGGTTGTGTTCCATCATTTCTCAGCTTCAATTCAATAGAATCATAAATCTTCTTTTTAAATGGGAATATTCCCTTACAATTTTGGAAATCAAAGGTAGCATTCAATCCCAAATAGATTTTACATAAAAAATTATAAATTTAGTTCACTTTTTTAGTTATTGGTTTTATGATTTGACCAAAGAGGGCTAACATAAATTAACTAAAAATGGATAAATCACCTTAAAGATGGTGACATTCCTCTACATTTTAGATGTAAAAATTCCTCTTATGATTATGGGTTTTCTTATGTTTTTTTTTTTTTTTTTTTTGAATTTTAATTAGAATCACAAAATTATAAAATTGTGGAAGGTGAAAGGGGAGAATAATCTAAGAATGTGGATATGAGAAACCCATGATGGAATAAATGTAGAGAACCATAAAAATAAATCATATTTAAATGAAGTGGTTGGAAATTATTCTTCTAAAAAAATGAAATATGGACAATGAATGTAATAGAAACAAAAAGGCTTGCTTGGAGTAAAAAATATCCTAAAAACTAATATTGGGTGCACTTGGTTCAAATATCATACATGAGGATTGAAACATAAAATTTATAAATACCATGAGTTGCACACAACCAATAAAATTCTCAAAGTTTAATGGATTTTATATCTATGAATATAAATACAAAATTAAAAAAGAAAGAGCATAAAAACCCATAAAGACAAAGATTTACATTACCTACTTGGTTGTATTTTATTGTTAAATTTTGAAAAATTACATAAACCATACATATGTTGCAACCAACCCCTCCCCAAGATATTTAAATAAAGAAGAATACGTTTACAAATTTCATCTCTCTTATTTATAACACATAGGAGGATAACATGAAATTTCATATTAACACTTTTCTCCTATTCTATTTTACATTTATATTTTAATTTTTGATAAATTGACTTAAATATTTTAAATAAAACACCAAGTGGACCCATCAATCCTTATTGATTAGGTAATGCAGTCTAGAAATAGTATGTGCCACACACCCACATATGAAATGAAGTCATGTAAATGGAATTCTGAATAAAATATGAGAGGTTAATCGATCTAAATGTATATAAGGATATAATATTTAAAATTATTTTATTTATAATTTTAATACCTTTTTAACACATCAACTAGGAGCCAAAATAAAGTATGAATGTGAATGATATGGCCAAATAGAGAATCCAAACATAGAGTGCCTATGAGGTACTATCAGAATAAACTTTAATTTTATTTTTTTCTAGTAAAAAACTCATCTAAGGATAAAATATTTTAAATCATTATATATCTGGTTTCAATACATTTTAAAAACTTCAAAAATGATCTAAAATGGAGTCCAAATGTAAAAGATACAACTAAAACAAGAATCTAAATTTTTCCTTTATGTGTCTGCCATGCCCAATGCACCCATAATGCTATGCCAAAAATAATTAAATAATACAATTCATCCATCATGTCAATTAGGCTAGGATGGAATGGATTGGCATGTCTTGTGCACTCATTAGGCTATTTTGACCCACCTTAAAAGTTCTTGATCTTTGGTATGAAAAATCTATGAGTTTTTCAACTTTGATCCTTGGGAGAAAGATTATAATTTTTAAAATATATTTGAAAAAAATGAAAATGTAACCAAAATTGAGTGTGTATGTGGAATATATGATAAAATATAATATTCTCACTTGGCTCACCCTTTGTGTGATTGGTACTTGATTTATCTCATTAGATTTTGCATAAAATATATGAAGTTTTGGGTGTCTAATATTTAAATAAAAGATGATGCTTGAGACAAAATATTTCAAATGAATTAAATGAGAACCAGAAAGGAATTTAGATATTAAATATATTATTAGAGGGTTTTCATCTTTCATGACTAGTGTACCTCTCGTGCTCCAAATTTTGAAATCTCTGGTATGAAAAATGTATGGAGTTTGGACCTTTGATATTTGAAGAAAAGATAATCCTTGATACAATATATTTCCAATTCATAAAATGAGAACCAAAACATAGTATAAATACAAAATATATTATTGGATTATTTTCATTTAGTGTTCCTAGTGTTCATATTTCACTCCAATGTTTTGGATCTATGATATGAAACATATATAAAATTTGGGACTGTGATATCTAAAAAAATATGATCCTTGAGACAATGTCTTTCGAAAACATCAAATGAGAACCAAAATAGAGTTTAGATGTGAAATATCTAAAAATAAGAATAATTTAGCTTACTTCACACTTAATTTATGAATGGTACTTGAATTTTATGGTTTCCCCAAAATGAAGTTTCCTTAAGTGAAACATGTAGAAAACTAGATACACCTGTGCAACCTAGCTAATCTAGTGCTAAACGTCTAGTTTCTTTATGTGAGAACCAAAATTTAAAAAAATGCATGGATTAAAAATTTTGGTATAAAAAATATCAATTCCATACATAATTCTACTCAATCCATGTCTTACTCTTATTATAATGATTGGACTAAAAATTAAACATATGTGATTAATAATGCTAACTAAGTCAATTATGAATATAATTATGAAAGAAATGAACACGATTATGACTATGAATATGATTATGGATATGATAATCAATAAGTTTGGTATTATAGTGATGGATTTAATGAATAAGGGGATGAACAATTTAATTAGAAAGTAGAGGAGCCTAGTTCCCCCACTTCTCTTCATTATTTTCCTCTATTATTTATTCGTTAGTACATTAATTGAATAATGAATTAACCCATACATTTTCAAATATATATATCAATCCACATATCAAGGAAAATTAAATAAAATGATTTATCAATTCAAACATTCATTACTATTTACCTTGCATTTATATGCCTACTTGTAATGATCCTTACACTTTCATAAAAAATGTGAATGTGCCTTTGTCTTAAATTACTAGTTCTCCTTTGTAAATTATTCATGAGATTACTTTTGCCACTCAATTTTTCACCCTTGAATAGTAGTTAAATCCTTATCCAAATTGAGTGCAACATGGGATTACCTCTAGGCTTGTGGGTTGCCTATAATAGGGGTAAACCTCTAGATTAAAGGGGATAACTCACTAGATTTATCTTGATTGTCTCATCACCTATACTACTAGCTCATTTGGATGAAAAGGGAGAGAAAAAAATAAATTAAACCTATCATAACGAGGTTATGAATTTTTTTTAACTTGACCACTACCAACCAACTACAATTACACTTCAAATAAAGCCTAATCTACACGTAACACTAATCCAAATCCACCTTTTGCATTATTATTTCTTAATGAGGTTTGTGAAGTAAAATCAATCCTAGAAGGAATAAACACAAGGTCATGACATGACACTGGTGGAGATAAAACTCACTAAACTCATCGAAATTTCATTATAACACTTCAAGACACCTGCAAAAGACTTTCAAAGATGAATATGAATGCTAACAAGGACAACATGCTAAAGAAGAGAATCTATCACTTAAAAAGATCAACTAACATAACATACACATTGAAATAGATAATGGAGGAGGTAAACTAGATTTTTATTTATTGATAAATGGCTAAAAATTAGTAGGGATTCTCCATACTCAGGTTGAGGATACTTTACAAAGTCAAAGTGGCTCAATATATAACACAAGTGAGAGAGAAAATAAGAAGGGCATGTGTGTGTGTGTGTGTGTGTGTGTGTGTGTGTGTGAGAGAGAGAGAGAGAGAGAGAGAGAGAGAGAGAGAGAGAGAGAGAGAGAGAGAGAGAGAGAGAGAGAGAGAGAGAGAGAGAGAGAGAGAGAGAGAGAGAGAGAGAGAGAGAGAGAGAGAGAGAGAGAGAGAGAGAGAGAGAGAGAGAGAGAGAGAGAGAGTACAAGTGTTCATGTGAGTTATAAACAAGAGAGGATCTAGGTAACTACCTCAATAGGTCTAAAATTACATGTGTATCTTCTCTAAAGATGCTCTAACCCTCCAAATGGCATGTGAGTTGAATTTATTGCTTGACACCTTGACTATCTCTTAAAAACTTCCCTTTGACTTCACATGTTAAAGGAAAAGAGGTCATATTTATTGTTATATTAGTTTATCATACCTCTTTACTCTACTCTTGACACCTCTCCAACTGACCCCATTAGGTTCTCTTTGACACATCTCTATCTTTTATTGCTAGATATCTAGAGGAATGTTCATCTTCTTAGGCTAACTTTTCATAAAAGTGTCAAAAATTATATTCTTTCTCTTAATCTCATAAAAACATCATGCATTCATATTAAAATCATATTAGACCTTAAACAATCCATTTTTAGGCCTCAAACTATCCCCAACAAATTATTCTCTACCAAAAGCCCCAATTAGGCCCCATTCCTTATAGCCCTAAAATCATACAAACTTCCTTGTGTAGATATATTTATGGATGGTGTTGAGAATATGATGGAATTTTATAGTACCTATTATGGTGTTACATCTCAAGTTTTGATTTCATGTTTTATGAGTGAGTGGAGATATCCCTTTTTACATATTCTCTCTCCTAACTCGACCTCAATTAGGTCTCCCCACCAAGAGACTAAAAAATGTCTCTATAAAATCCCCACACATTAAAAACCAATTATAATTGTGTGGTTAACTTAGACAACCTCCTCCTTATTGTCCATTCTAAATTTCAAGATCTAACAACTTGTACAGACCTATCGAATAGCAAAAATCAAAATTTAAGGCCTATTCCATACATTTCCATATAGTATTATACCAACCAATGGCTTGGGATGATTATTATGGGATTATTTAACATTTTATGGGTCATTTAATATTTTTTTTTAATCCATTTAGAGGCATAAAACTTCATTTCTCTCTTCATAGATCCTTATAGCTCTCACAGGCAACCTAAAAGTGCTTTGAGCTCTTAACTATAGTTTATAATATCAAGGAATGAAAATAAAAAAAATTACACAATATTAAATTACATTATTGTATTTAACTTCCCATATAATCTCAAGGTCCCATGAAAATCCTCTAGACCATACCAAGTAAAAGAAACTAGCCTCTAGGGTTGGCAACAAGCATTCTATGAGGACTGAGAACAAATTGATACCTATGAGTGCATTTTTGAATTTAAATGACCTTAATGAGGTATATTATGTCCACTTATATCCATTGGAATGTATTTACTACCATATTATTTCATCAAACTCTCTAACTATCACACTAACTCAAGCCTAGGGTTCTTGAACCAAGATGACTTCAAACCATGGCTACCTATATTATTATCTTGTCCACTGTCAAGAGGTTTGAGTTATCATGGAATTTTTGTGTATATATTTCAACATATTATTAGGAATATAAATTTTCTTAACTCAAATCTATCTGACTATCCATCTCTCAGTTTACTGCCTATATAGGTCTGAGTATGCAACTAACCATGTTTGAGATTGAACAAGGTTTGATTGTATGATGTTTCACTTTGTGATTGGTATAAGGTATCTCATGAGATAATTTCATAACAACATAATCATATTCAAACATTATAATCTATCATATCTCCTTATATTCTCTTCAACCTTCCAAACATGCTATTTCATTGAGAAAGTATACATATTGTTTCCTACTTTGACTGAGTAGGTAGAATTTTTCCAATGTTTGTCTATCTTAGAGTGAGTTATATAGTGATTTTAATATATCTCAACATTGTGAAATTTTTTTAACATGTTACACTTCTCCTCAAATCCCACAAACTTCTACCCTTTCAAGAAAACACTAGTTTCTCATAAGGTAAACCAATGCTTGGACTGTGTATAGGCTTATGAGCCATGTTTGGTCTTTTTCTCCACAAATTATTAGCTTAGAACTTGTTTGAATTCAATTTATTGGTAACCTTGAGTTCCTATGTAAACTCTCTTGTTCTCATGAATCACAATCTTTGGTTTTAGGAAACCTTAGTCACCAAAATAAACCTATAGGTGACTATTTGGAGCCTATACATATGCATTTGTAGTTGGTCTATAGTATTAGTGTTTTAGAAGATATACCTAAAACAATAAATTATAAAACTCATGGCATGCCATTTATTGATATAGTATCTTATCCTAACCCTCAAACTCTATGCTTCTATCACCTTATTATCCAAGACAACTTCTATAATAGGTTGGTTGTAGGTGGTGTTTGAATGGATAGTCTTGGTATGTTAGAGAGTTTTATGACATTTATTGACAATAATTGAATATATTAAAAAAAATTCATGTTTTGATGGTTTAATACCTTTCCTAAATACCTTTGTATATCAATGAAATCTAAAAATTCAAATAAGCTAAGAAATCAAATGAAATCTTAATCTAAACTAACTCAACCTATGATAGAGCTACAAATAAAATGAAAATAAAAAATTATACCTTAGCATAAATTGAAGCTTCCTCCATTGCAATGTGAATTTTATTTTCTCTATTTGAATTGTGGTTTCTCACAATTCCAACAAAAGGGTAAATGGGCAACATCATGGTATGCAATCTCTTATAATCTCAACATGATAAACTTGTAATGAAGAAGCTTGGAGATATAATAGTAGAATAACTTTGGAATGAATAATATAATTTGGTAGATATACCAACAAAATAAATTTGGAATGAATAAGATTTTTTACTAAATTGGAGGAAGAATCTCTAATTTATAGAATTTGGAAATGGATGTGAACCATCAATCTTGAGATGAAGATCAAGGTATGAGAATAAAAGGTAATTTTTAATTTATAATGAGAATTTTGAATAAAAAATTGGAGTGGATAACATGTAGGAATCAAAAATTAATATAAAATTCATTTAGGAGTAATATATAATATAAAATTAGTAAGAGGATGTGAAGTTGATTTTTAATTTAGATAAAATTAGATCATGGAAGATAATGGGAATGAAGGTGGATTATTAAATTGGATCATGGAGGAAAATAGGAATAAAGGTGGATTACTAAATTGGATGATGGAGGACAATGGAAATAAATGTGTCTTATTAAATCATATCATAGAAGGCAATGAGAATAAAGGTGGATGTGAGGATAATTTTGATTTTTTAGATTTATGAAAATTATGAATTTCCAAAATCCATGGAATTTTTAATTAGATAAACATTAGTTAATTAACTTTGGATTAATTTAGGGATAAGAAAGTAGTGAAAAGTGAATATTGATGATTAGTAGTGATTAGGGAAAATTAAGTATTATTAAATATGACTAGAGATGATTAATCATTTAGTGCAAAAAAGGTTAAAATCAACACAAAGTGTTTGATTTTAAGTGTCTATATTTTACCCCTCTTTGATAAGTCATTTCGAGACATTGTCAAAATAATAAAAATATGTCCAAGCTAAAAACTAGAGAATAGATAGGAAAATGAATATTTCATGGTCTCAAGATACACACTTGGATGGTACTTAAGACTCAGGGATCACATGAGCAAAGGTGGGAATGATATATCCCAATAAGCTATAGGCCTAAAAATAAAAAAATATAGATTTTCCAAGTTGAGAGGAAGATTTTATAGAATTGATAGTTGCAAGCAATTGATAAATATTATCTACTTTTTGGTTATGATCATGTGACCCATGAGTCCTATAGGACCATCCAAAAATGTAGATTACGAGCACAAAATATTCTTTTTCCTATCTATTCTCTAGTTTTCTAGCTATAATTTCTAAAGTGTATTAAGGAAATGTAGAAAAGCAAATAAGCTAAGAAATCAAATGAAATCTTAATCTAAACTAACTCAACCTATGATATAGATACAAATGAATGAAAAAAAAACAAAATTATACCTTATCATAAATTGAATCTTCCTCCATTACGATGTGAATATGATTTTTTCTTTTTAAATTGTGGTTGTTCACTCTTCCAACATAAAGGCAAATGAGCAACATCATGGTATACAATCTCTTATAATCTCAACATGATAAACATGTAATGAATAATATTGGATATATAATAGTAGAGTAATTTTGGAATGAAGAAGATTTTTTGGTAGCTATACCAACAAAATAACTTTGAAATGAAGAAGGGTTTTGCTAAATTGGAGGAAGAACTAATTTATATATTTTATAAATGGATGTGAATTGTCCATCTTGAGATGAAGATCAAGGAATGAGAATAAAAGGTAATTTTTAATTCAAAATAAAAATTTTGAGTTAAAAATTAGAGTGGAGAACATGTGGGACTCACAAATGAATATAAAATTCATTTGGGAGTAATATATGATATAAAAATAGTAAGTGGATGTGAGGTGGTTTTTTAAATTTAAAAAAAATCATATCATGGAAGATAATGGGAATAAAGGTGGATTATTAAATTGAATCATGGAAGACAATGGGAATAAATGTGGATTATTAAATTGGATCATGGAGGACAATGGGAATGAAGGTGGATTATTAAATTAGATCATGGAAGATGATGGGAATAAAGGTGTATGTGAGGATAGTTTTGATTTTTTAGATTTATGAAAATTATAAATTTCCATAATCAATAGAATTTTTAATTACAAAAATATTAGTTAATTATCTTTGAATTAATTTAGGTATAATAAATTAGTGAGTAGTGATGATGAATAGTTATTAGGGAAAATTAAGGATGATTAAAAATGATTAGAGATGATTAGGTATATAGTTCAAAAAAGGTTAAAATCAACACAAAGAGTTTAATTTTAAGTGTCTATATTTTTTTTCTTTTTGATAAGTTATTGCGAGACACTATCGAAGTATTGACTTTTCAAAGAATGAAAAAGTTGATGAAAAGGTGAGAATAAAAAATTAAATGAAAAAATAATGGATGTTATGATTTTAGCATTTCTAACTGATAGGTGGAGTTTGGATGGAAGAATAAGATAATGATGGGAAAAAATGAGGGATCCATGATAATGCCTCCTCAAGTGTTCATGCAGCAAAGTAGAGGAACAATAAAAATCATGTAGGAGTAAAAATGATGAAGTGATGATAATTAAGGTCATTAATAAATTTAAAAACTAAAAATTGATATCATACTTTCAAGATTAAATTAAGTATACATTGATTTTCCCTAGCTAAAAACTAGAGAATAGATAGGAAAAAGAATATTTCATGTTCATAAGATACTTGCTTGGATGGTGCTTAGGACTCAATGATCACATGATCAGAGGTGGGAACTATATATCCTAGTAAGTTATGGGCTTGAAAACAAAAAATATAGATTTTTCAAGTTGAGTGGAATATTTTATAGAATTGATAGTTGAAAGCAATTGATAAAGATTAATAACATTTCAATTAATTGGGGCCTAAAATGTGGTATAATATGAAAATGATGTGTTGGAATGGGAGGGGATAGGTTATAGAGAGAGTTAATTGGAAAGTGTAAATGGATGAATATTTTATGGATGGTTAAACAACTACCTTGTGGTGGTTTTTGCCTTGCTTTAGAATTCCAACATGAATAGGTAGTAAGAATTGATCAACTTAAGTTTTAATTTAGCATAAAATAATAATCACCAATGATATAAAATAACCATGGTGAATATATACATTTGATGCATAAGGAATAAAAATATTGTAATTTCCACCAAAAAAAGTACATCATGATATGAAAAAATCATATCATACTATAGTGTAATACACAAAAGAATCTTGACTCAAAACATGATAAAAAAGAAATAAAAACAAACAAGTGAAGATAATATGAACACAAACACAAAGAAAAAATAAAAGTATACATGAACAAAAATGATGAGTGCAGGATAATAGAAGTAAATTACAAGACACATGATAGAACAATCAAGAGTAAACAACTATAACCAAGACAATTTTAGCATAATCATAATAAAACTTAGGTGAAAATAAAAACTAAATCAATTGACATTGAAAAAAGAAAAAATTGAAATGACTAACATCCTAGTCAAGGTTAATAATTTGGGTAGCCAACATTTATGACAAGATTTAATGATAGATGAATAATCCCTATCATAACCATGCGGTTGCAGATAGAAATGAGAACAAGTGAAATCACATGTTGGATGAATGGTGATGATGGAGATAGTGGCCAAACTGACCCTGGGGGCCCTATTCTTCCAATAATTTCCTACATAATTTAATTTTTTTTACAATTTAAAATGGTGAAAACACCCATGATAATAGGGATAGACATCAGGCCACATGTATTTCAACACATATGGGAAGTGATGAGAAAATGGGTTGAAGGATGAAGTGTTAACATTGACCCATTAATATTATTATCCCACATAAGATAATGATTACGCATTGTGATTGGTTTTGATGATGGATTTATTTACCCTAAGCAACTATATATGTAAAGAATGGAATAGGAATGATATCTCCTAAGATAAGTTGCATGATTTGAGGTGTCCTATGAATCAAGGTTCATAAGAATGGATAGGGGAATGATATATCCCATTGAAAAGCTATGAGCTCAACTTGGTTGACTAATTTATGAATAATTGAATGAGTGAGTGAGTGATGGAATGATAGAGAAAGTATCGATATTGTGATGTTGTTGGTCACAATCAGTAGGTGAAGGAGATTGAGTGGAAATAGTAAGAAATGATTATGGATGACTGGTTTACAAACATAGAAAAATAAGTTAATTGACAACATGGATTAATGGGGATTAATAACAACATGGATTGGATACGGATGGGTGGAATAGAGAGGTAATTATGGTATGAATGGTGTAACAAAATTGGTTTTCACCATGGCACTTCCCCAAAGTACCAGTAAACTAACTTTTACTTGTGGATGAAATATTTTTTTGTTTCTTTTATCTTTTTCTTATTTTTTTATTTTTTTGTTTTTTTGATTTTTTTTTGTTTTGAGATGTTTAATTCACATGACCTTTATAGAGATATATTTTACTAGAGACTTATTATACAAAATCGACATTAGAGAAACAAGCATTGATGATATACCATGTATCTCTATGTTTTTATGATAATGCTATGGGAAATGAATATATATGTGAGAACAAAAATATATCAAATGGATGTAACATGATGTATATTCATGAAATTTTTTGAATGTGGCAACATTTATTTTGTTTAGACAACATATGACTTTCAATTTGCAGTAAAGGAATGAAAGGGGTAATAAAATAAGTATGAAATGGTGAAGATGAAAACCAAAAATCAAAATTTTGTATAAAAAATAAACGTGACCTAATAATTAAGAGCAAAGGGGTAAAACTGTACTTATTTATAAACTCACAAAATACTAACTTTATTAGTTGTGTGTAGAAAGAAATATCCCTAACAAAATCAGTAAATGGGATAAAGTTACCCTTTTTAGCATAGACATATAGACAAGCTTTGTTTAAAAAAAAAAAATCTTAGGACACCTTTTGATTTAATATGCAAAAAAATTTTGTCACCCCTATATGTAGTCTCATGTGACTAGGAAGACACATGGGATCATCACTAAAGAATATACATAGGAAATTAAGGACATCTCTCCCCATTACTAATCTCATGCAACTAGTGAGATGCGAGGACTCAAGACCAAAGATAAACAAAGGGAAAGAGATGTGGAATTTGAATTTTATGTTGTATAATATTTAGATAAGGTTGTCAATCTATTTGGAAGGAATTTATAACCAAATATTGTCCCCATGCAATTATTAAGATGTAAATTCTCATCACCTAAGACTAAGACAGGCTAGTAAAGTTACCATTTTTTTTGGTAGCATGCTAATGTTTTCTACATAGAGGGGACTATAAGAGGAGACTCTATCATGTACAAGATTCTAGATTAGGCTATGGGCTAGTATTTTATAAGTCTAGCAAGAATATATAAGGAAAATTAATGTACTCTGATCATAAGAATGAAGGTAAGAACTAATGTAATGATAATTTTGAAAATGCTTTCCATGGGATAATAGGGTGATATGAAAAAGTGAAATGATATGATAAGATAGATTTTAATTTTTTTTTAAAATTCAAAATGACAACTACATAATCACCAAACATGGCATTTGATATGCAAAACAAAATGAAAATGATTGAAAATAAAATGCAATGAGGGCAATGTGAAATGTAATTGTAAATGTGTTGCCCCCAAGTGTCAAGATACTTATAGACAATAAGTTTTTTTATTTTTTATTTTTGATTTTATATATTTTTATATTTATAAGCATTTGAAACCAATGAAAGGTCATAAGATGCTTAATTTTGTTTTTGGTTTTCATCCCATGCTAATTCTATATAATCTTTGTTTTTTTTATTAGATTTCCTCTTCAATCCCAGTTTTAGTTATATAATTTACTTTGAATAGTACTTGACCGGGATGAGGTTGTTGGGCCCAAAAAAATTTATAAGTGAACCATCTTGAGTATCATTCCCTATTGAAAAATCCTTGTTAAATAAAATATATATAGCTATAAATTTATTTGGTAGAGTTCTATTGTAATTTTGGTTTCTATTGGGAAAACATAATTATCCATTAGACTTATGTTGATATGTTTGATAGTAAAACTAAAATATAGAAACCTTTTAATAGTTCTTCTAACCATCATAGAATCTTGATGTATTTCTCTATAAGGACTACAAGTGATGGTATTAAAGAGTATAAACACCAGAGACTAATTAGTTCTCCATATGTACAAAACTAAATATCTCTTACCCAACCACTACTTATTAACCACCAAATACTATAGAAGTCAAAATATGATAAATCCATGTTGACAATCCTTAATTCCTTGTTAAATCCAAAATGTTCAAACTTGTTGTGATGTGCATCAAAATTAATCTCAAAATCATGATCCAACTCATTATAATGCCATTCTACCAGTTTAACACAGTAAATATACAACATGCGATTTATGATTCTTTTTTGGATTATAATTGGGAGATCACTCCATGTGGTTTCTCTCCTAGTTGGTTTGATGTTTTCATTGTTTTTAATGTCATTTCCATCAAGCAACAAGGATCCAATTTGTTTATTGATTGGTGTATTGTGATTTCTTTTTTGACTTTCAAGTAATTGTTGGTGAAGTAGTGTTTATTTAAATGGGATGCTTTCATGGTTTTTTTTAGATGTTATAATTTATATGTTATTATGGCATTAGTCCAACAAGGTTCATTTCTATGGATTTCAGTTAACATGTGTAGGTAATGCAATATTAATAGCAAAAGGAAGAATAGTGTTTATAGAGATGGACCAAACTATTTTGATGTTACTAAGAGGATTTATATTATGTTGGATGAGGCTTATTCCCAATATATAACATTATCATTATCATTTTCAAACTTTTATATCGATAAAACTATTGTTAGGACCAATGTGGATGTTTAATTTTATTTTAATCTCAAAATAAATTATGCATCTAATTTTGATAATAAATTTGATCTTGGTTTGGATGTGGCCATAAGGATGGCCTATTGAGGTGCTTTTTTACCAAATTTCCTTTTTACTCATCTCTTAGACATATTGGATTTGGGATGAAGAGATTTATGGAAATACAGAGTCTTAGGCACTAGATTGAAGGCATCTGATAATTTGATGATAGGTGGAATAGATGATGTTTGAGTCAAGATTGAATGTTTATAAAAAATGGGTATTTGATTAAAAAAATTTATTTGGTAGATATTGGATGAAAGATTATGATTTTGACTTGGAAATGAGATGGCTTGATTTGGTTTAAGAAAGATATCTTGATAGACCCATGAAGCAAGATTTTAGAATATAAATAGATGCTGCCTCATTTTGAGATATTTTGCATCAACCAACTCTTGGCTAGTGTATTGAAGGATGTTAGAATTGTAACTGGTGGATGGGAAATTTTAATGATTTTGAAAAAAAAGATCACTAGAGATAGGATGATGTTATTGTTGAAAGTTTTGGGATCCACTAGTAATGAATTGTGTTGAGGAAGTAGTTTGACTTTAGAAGGATGGGTTTGTTGTATTTGTGTTAAAATTAGAATTATAATTCAGATAAATTTTATTATTATAACCTAAAAATTGATTTGGTGGTCCCTTAATTAAAATTTTGACATTTTTCTATGGGTGAACATGAATAAGCATTGAAGCTAGAAATGGATTGGTTATGGTTTGGATTGAATTGGTTGGTTGGGAAACCTAAATAATTATCCATCTTTAATTTTATTGGTTGATGTTTGAGTTTGAATACATATTCAAACCTATATTTTTATTGGCTTGATGATTGATTTGATATTGACTCAAGTATGCATTTGAATCAAAATTTGTTGGATTGAGCCCTGAGTTATAATATGGAATATTTAGGTTGTGATTCGGGATGGAATTGATCAAAAGATAGATCCACAAAGCCATTTATATACTGATAGGTGATATTGATTAAAAGAAAGGATTTGACTCAAAAAAGGTTTAAAAAAAAATAGAGAGACTTGACACTAGACTATAAAATACCAAAGTATCTAAAAACTTGATTGACAACTAAATGCTTTTGAGTTTAAGAGTAAGGTTATTGGTAGATTTTTTAATGACTCAACATAAATTTATTTTCACTCAAGATTTATTAAACATGTGGTAGAGTATAAGGAAATAAACAAACACATTTATACTTTAAATAGCTAAGTAATTACACATAAAAGGATAAAAACCATGATAAGGGTCGTGAACAACTTTTGGGACTTATGATGTCACTTATCTGTGATATCAACTATGGCTTAATATTTAAAATCACTAACCATGGAGGATCCTACCATTCCCATGGCCCACTAAGTCTAGTTTTGAGGGTGTGTGGAAGGTAACTTCTTGTCCATAATGGCTAAATGATGTGCCAAAGTCAAAAGGCATAAAAGGATTTCCTAGACTAAAAGTTTAAATAATATTATCTAAGTGGAATCCTCTGAGATACTTTTTAGTACATTGAGGCCCAAAATTATGGGATAAATAGATAAATTTGATGCATACTATTGGTTATTATCTCAAAGTGCCCAACATAACTATAGGAATTTTAGTGTGTTGACAATAGACAATATTATATTTTGAGAATTTTTTTCAAACCCTAGGTATTAAAGCATGAAATCCCCTCACATCATAGTGTGCTTCAAGCACATAATCACTTAGGCAATTTAAATAGTTGTATCTCCATTTATATACCCCATCGATACATGGGGTTTGGCCTACTATGTGGTTGTGAAATCCATGATCAATAGAACCCCTAGAAAAAGAAATAAAAAGTAAGTGTTTGTTTCTAATTTTAAATTATCATCACTAATGTGATTCCAAGGAAAGAGCATATGCAAAAAATTATAGAATTGTTTTTTATTTTTGATTATTGTCACCAATGTGATGCCAAGGGAAGAGCATACATAATTCCATAATTATAATTAAAATGCTTTGAAATAAATTATTAACTTCAAAACAAATGTGATGTAATTACTAAAAACTTAAAAAACTCAATTGAAAGCATTAGTAACAAAAGAAAATAACTTTATTTTTGTTTAGTCCTTTTGCAGAGTTTCTTTGATAAGCATTCTAAAAATAATTTGTTAAAGATTTTTTTAAAAGGAAACTTGCAACAAAGTATAAAAAACCACAAAAACAAGATAAAACAACAAAAATCAATTAAAAACTAATGCTAAATGTAAATATGACAAATATGAGATTAAAAAAGATTAGGGAAGATCATATCGGGCGTGTAAAAATGCATTAATGAAATCTAAAATACAAATAAGATAATGAATCAAATGAAATATTAATCTAAACTAAGTCAACCTATGATAGAGATACAAATGAAAGAAACAAAACAAAAGTATACCTTAGCATAAACTAAAGCTTCCTCCATTGTGATGCGAATTTGGTTTGCTCTCTTTGAATTATGGTTTCTCACTCTTCCAACATAAGAGAAAATGGGCAACATCATAGTATGCAATATCTTATAAGCTCAACATGATAAACATGTAATAAATAAGATTACAGATATAATAGTATAATAACTCTAGAATGAAGAATATTTTTTGGTGGATATACCAAAAAAATAACTTTGTAATGAATAATATATGTTTTAAAATTAGAGGAATAACCTCTAATTTATAGAATTTTGAAATGAATGTGAATCATCCATCTTGAGATGAAGATCAAGGGATGAGAAAGAAGTGAAACATTTAATTCATAATGGAAATTTTCAATTAAAATTTGGAGTGGAGAACATGTGAGAATCAAAAATTAATATAAAATTCATTTGGGAGTAATATATGATATAAAATTAGTAGATGGATGTGAGGTGGATTTTTAAAGTGGAGAAAATCACATCATGGAAGATAATGGGAATAACGATGGATTAGTAAATTGGATCATGGAGGAAAATGGGAATAAAGGTGGATTATTAAATTGGATCATGGAGGACAATGGGAATAAAGATGAATTATTAAATTATATCATGGAAGACAATGTGAATAAAGGTGGATGTGATGATAATTTTGAATTTTTAGATTTCTCAAAATTATGAACTTCCAAAATCCTTGGAATTTTTAATTAGAGAAAGATTAGTTAATTAAATTTGGATTAATTTAGGGATAATAAAGTAGTGAATAGTGAATGGTGAATAGTTAATAGTGAATAATGATGATGAATAGTGAATAGTGATGGTGAATAATAATTAGGAAAAATTAAGGATGATTAGTGAGGATTAGAGATGATTAATTATTTAGTGAAAAGAAGGTTAAAATCAACAAAAAGTGTCTGATTTTAAGTGTCTACACTTTGAAACTCTGAACTCCACCATTTTATTATTTCAAGACCAATTATCTACTAAGCTAGTTGTAGGTGTCAATTAGAACACTTTGACTGCATTTGAGGCTTCTTAACCTTAAAACCCAACCCCTATAACTTTCTAATGTCTCTATATCATGTTATTATGATGTCTTAAAATATTCTTCAAAGCTTTGAAAACTCCAAACTTCTACCAATCTTACTATCTTAAGACAAGCTTTCTCTCATGACTGTAGGTGACTGTAAGGGAAAGTTTGAGTTTTTAGTCTTGAATTAGGCCTTTCCACTACATCATGATTATATGAGAGTGATCCAACTCATGGATAATTTATTTAAATTAATTCAAAGTTCAATTATCCCTTTCAATAACTTCGCAACTTCAGTACTTACTATCAACACAGTCATAGTCCTATAAGTGACTCTTACTAGCCATTGTTAGCTCAATCTTCAACCTATGTGACTTTAGGTGCTTGGATACCCTCAATTAATCTATACCATTTTAAATTTGAAACATCATAGTAATTAAATGTCTTGTCATTAGCTTGATCATTGACACCATTAAGTTTCTTTAATTTGTAGACCTATAGGCCTATGGGATATGAGGACTGTAACTCTATGTAAAATCCTTGAAAAGTGTGAATATGTATGATAGTTATCATAGACCATTACATTTAATTGTATAAAAATAATTATATAATAAATTAAAAACTCTCAAACTCCTATAAATTCATATTCAAACACTCAAAACACTTGGTTATCCATGGACAAACAGAACACATTCCATAAAGTGAATGAGGAAGTGACCATTCTTGAGACTTGTATAATATACTTGAGTGATCAGGAATCCATAAGTTAATTATGGAGGAATATTATAATACCATGGAGAAACATTCATATGCATTTGACCTCCTAAATAACTAAAAAACATAGAAAATATGATTGTTCTTCACAGATAATGCACAAGAGAGTCTTTGCTTGCCAAAGGGCCATACACACATTCCAAATTGAAGATTGAATGTATATTATAGACATATAAAAACATATTATAACTAAATATAATTTATTTAATTTAGTCATGAGTTCTCACTTTGCATTAGAATTGATCTAAACTCAGCCTATGGGGATTTGATCCTTTAAAAAGTAGTCTGGATCTTTAGTGATTGTTAATAAAGTTAAGGAAATAAATATAAAAAATAATTATATAAATTATAATCCCATTGGGGTACTAAAATTTGTACAAAATATTATCCCCCAACTCAACTTGGATGGCTTGTCCCATCTGATTGAATTTGGCCTTCACTAGCTTGTGAATGGAGAGATGGAAGATAGAAGTGGTTTTTTACAACTATGATAGTTAAAACTTAATTAAAATATATTTTTAAACTATATAATCTAAAGGTAAATTTTTAATCTCTTTTCCTTACATGTGACTTCCAAAATTCCATACAACTTCTCTAAATCCTCAAGATGGCATTGAAATGCAAAATTTATGTCTTTTATGATTATATGATCAGTGTGGTAGTTATGTAATTTATCCAATATATTTTGAAGGTTATTTTTATGGATTTATTACTTATTAAACTTTTACATATATAAATGTTATCTAAAATCACCCTTTGCACTAATTTTCACCACCTTCAACCTAGCAAATGAACCTTAAACATTCTAAAGGTTCATGAGATGTTATGATAGGACGTTTAAGACATAAAATTATATTAATAACCCATAATAATCTATGACACAAGATTACCATGACTTATCTCTCCATGACATGCCTAGACCACTATATGACCAAAATATGACCTTAACTTAACTTCTCCAAACTAACCTTAAACAATACTAACAAGTTTATATGAAAACTCTAGAGATCATATAACCATGACATGAACACATCATAAGATTTTACTAGTTTGAATTCAAATGGGGTGACTAAATTTGGCTTTGGGTCAAATTTAATCAACATTATTGGTAATTCATTGGGGTAACATGCCTACAATACTAATAAGACTAGTATCCTTGCATGTCCATTGGGAAATGAAGTCTCTTGCACTCAGTTTAAGACTTAAACATATTTTGGACATGACACAATAAAATTATCTACCTTCATAAAACATAAAGTAAATAACAAGTCATAAAGCAATAAAAATATAACACATGTGCTATCAAGCACTTAGGGAACACAGTATAATATGAGAAAACTAAACTATACATGACTAACCTAAAAATAAACCCTTCCTCTTAGATCAAAGGGGAAACATGTATCATCTCTTGATTTATGAGATGAAAAAGGGAATGAATCAAGTTATCTATTGGGCGTTGCTCCTTGTGTCTTCAACTCTTTCATGCTTTCCAATATTCTTGGCATGACCTCAAATGAAATAATAGTAACTAAAAACATGTCACCTATGAAGGTGAACTCTTCTTGTGACTCAAAAATATTCTCATGAGATTAATCATCTACAAATTTTTCCAATGATGTTTAATCTAAGCATGCTTCTTTGACCTTCATGACATATTGAATGATATCAAACTCTTCACCAAATATTTCAAGGTCATCAAGCTCTTCAAGGAGCTTTACATACTCAATCCAATCCTCATCCTTGTCCTCAATAAAGACATCTTATTTAATCTCCTTGTGAACATGATTTTCAATATGCAACATACCTTTTCAAAGTCCTTTAATCTCTTAAAGGAGTTTAATATGTTTCTATCATTCACCTTTTTCTTCCTTCTCTTCAAGAACCATAACTTCTTCAACTTCAACTTGATTCTTTGAATATTCTTCAACTTGAAGGCTAGCTTCAACTTTAACTAGTTTGAATGGCACATGATCCTCTTTTTTTAATACACCATCAAGAGTCAAATCATCTTCAAGAGTCTCTTCAAACTGACTAGTAGGAGGTGTAAGCTTTTTAAGGGACTCAAAATCATCATAAATCATCTCATTAGACTTATGCCATAAGTCATTTTGTTTCATGGAGCTGGTAGCAGCTTCAACCTCTATTATTTTTCAGATTCAACATCTTGATCATGGTCATGAGTCTCAATCAACTCAGCCATTGTGATGTTCCTCTCAATCACCTTCTCTTTCATACCTTGATCAAGCTCTTCATGAAAAGTTACATCCTCATCAATATCTTCTCTTTATTCACTCAATAATATTGATTTATGCTTGTCTTCACTAAGAGGAGTACCTATAGTGAAATATTCATCATAGACATTTGAGTCATCTTATTTATCAACTATAAATTTATCTTGATCTTCTTCACTTCATTCCCACATGATGTGTTATCCTTAATGAAGGGATGTGATGGGAGGGTGATGAATAGTTTCATGGGTTGGAGAGGGAGTATGAGGTGTGGTGCATGGCTTAGGAATGAGATTGGGAATAGAGGTTTATAGAATTAACTCTTATGGAGATGACAAGTTTGGTTGGGCAATAGAAGAGTCATCTTTTTAAACAATTTTTTTAATTTTTCCATAGCCTTATTAAGGATATTCAATAGTTAAAAAATGGCATTAAACCTCTTAGATTTAACACCTCTATAATCTTTCTATCCACCATTGGATATTGTATCTCATGTCATGTAAATAATCATTGATGACATAGTGGGATTCATATTCAACTAACCTTCACTTACTCATAAAGAATTGAACTGACTACCTCAAATTTTATATGAGATGAATAAGGATCACATCAAGTTACTTATCCCATTTTCTCATCAATTTTTTTAGAGTTTATCATATTTGTCATTTGTTCTAGCAAGGATTTGGCTTGAGGTGGAATTGAAGTAAGAGGAGGGGAATAGTAAGAATTTGGTGAGATTCAACATGTTGATTAGATTACTTAATTAAAGCTTCTAAGACCTTATATATTTCTTCCAAATCAATGAAATTATCTAATTCATCATGATAAAGATGATAGGAATCATGTTGAGGTTGATATGGATCATAGGGCTGGTAAGAATCATGTTAAGGATAATAGGGAGACACTTCTTGATAATATTTTTGATAGCCTTCCTTATAGGATTTTTTATAGGTCTACTCAAAAACATCATGGTCATATAAATGGTAAATGGGCTAGAAATAGGGATGCCATGACTCATAAGGAGGGTAGAAATATTTATATGGTTGTTGAGGCACATAATTGGGGTCATGACAAGGCTAATAAGGAGGTGTATAATAGAAATTATCATCATACCCAACCATCCTAACTTTATTAGTCAAATGAAAACACAAGATATTAGCAAATTATTTTCACAATAATTACCTATCATATTATAACCAATTGATTGGATTTAGAGTTTCCATTGGTGTTTTTTGGATGCCTCCAAAGGCTGATATGTAGATGAACACACCAATAATTCTTCCACTCTTTTGGAGCTTGGTCCCACCAAGCATGCCATAACTATTGTCACTCAATTTTTCACCATTAGAAAGGTAGTTAAATCCTTATACAAATTTAGTGGAGCATGGGATTATCCATAAACCTATTTGTTAATTATAGTAGGGGTAAAACTCTAGATTAAAGGGCTAGCTCCCTAGCTTTGTCTTGATTTACTCATCACCTATACAACTAACTCATTTAAATGAAAAAGAAGAGATAAAACATAAATTAAACCTATCCTAATGAGGTTCTGCACCAATTTCAACCTAACCACTACCAATAAATTACAATTACACTTTGAACAAAAGCCTAATCTACACATAACACTAATCCAAATCTGTCACATGCATTAGTATTTCTCAAAGAGGTTTGTGAAGCAAACTGAAGTTAGGATCACTGAAAAAAAGGTCATGAAATAACACTAGTGGAGATATAACTCACTAAAACTATGAAAAACTCATTATAACACTTCAAGAGACCTTCAAAAGTCTTTCAAAATTGAATATGAATGCTAATAAGGACAACATGCTAAGGAAGATAATTTATCACTTAGAAAGATAAACTAGTCTAACTTACACATTGAAATAAATCAAGAAAAAGGTAAAACATATTATTATTTAGTGTTCAAAGGCTATAAATTAATAAGGCATCACCATAATCAAGTGTAGGATACTTTACAAATCCAAAGTGGCTCAATAAATAACATAAGTGAGAGAGAAGAGAAGAAGGATGTAGGAGATTAAGAGTAGAATGAGAGTTAAAAACAAGATAATAATTAGGTAATTGACTCAATGAGTCCAAATTCAATGTGTATCTCCTCTAAGTATTTTATAACCCTCTAAGTGGTATGGGAGTTGAATTGCTTGCTTGACACCTTGACTAGATCTTGAAAATGACTCTTTACTTTGTTATGTTGAAGGAAAAGTGGCCTTATTAATGGTTATATCAGTTTCTCCTACATATTTTCCCTTCTATTAACACATATAAAATTAACCCATTAGGTTGTCCATGACACATCTCTCTCTTTTCTTGCTAGGTGTCTAGAGGACTCTTCATCTCCTTAGGCCAACTTTTCATACAAGTATAAAAACATGTATTAGTCTTATTTAATCATATAAACTTCATGTATGGCCTAATAAACCCATATTAGACCTAAAATAATCCATTTTTATGCCTTAAACTATCCCAAATAACTCATTCTCTACTAAAAGTCCCAATTAGGCCTCACTCCTTATAGCCATAAAATCATATAAACCTCATTGTGTAGAGAGTTGTATGCATGGTGTTGAGACTCTAAAGACATATTATAGTACCAAGTATGGTCATACATATATATATTTTATTTCATGATCTAAGAGTGAGTGGAGATTTCTCTTTGTGTAATTTCTCTCTACTAACTAGGCCTCCTTGCCAAGAGACTAAAAATGGCTCTATAAGATCCCCACAAATTAAAAACCAAAAATAAGTGTGTGATTCACTTATAAAACCTTATCCTTGTTCTCCATGACAAATTTGAAGATTTGAAAACTTATATAGACCTACCAAATAGAAAAAATTAGTCTTTTTAGGCCTATTCCATATAGTTCCATATAGTCTTATGCCAACCAATGGCATGGTATGATTATCATGGGAGTATTTAACATGTTTTGGGTCATTTTTAAGTTTTTTTAATCCATTTAGAGGCATAAAAGTTTGTTTTTCTTTCTTTGGGTCCTTATAACTCTCCTAGGTAACCTGAAAGTGCTTTGAGCTCTTAATGATATTTCATATAACTCAGGTCATGAAAATACCAAACAATTAAATATAATTAAATTAAAATAGTATATTTATATTAAAATATAATCTCAATGTCCCATACAAATCTTCTGGACCATACCAAGCAAAAGAAACTAGCCTCTCGGGTTGGCAATAAGCATTTCATGAGGGATGACAACAAATTGAGGTTTGTGAGTGCATGTTTGAGATTGGTTTGAGTTTAAATAAAATTAATGAGGTTTTTTATGGCCAAATATACATATTCTAATGGATTTACTACCATATTCCTTCATCAAACTCTCTAACTATCAGACTAGTTTAGGCTTAGGTTTCTTGAACCAAGATAACTACCATACCTTAACTACCTATATTATTATATTTTACACTATCAAGAGGTATAATTTATCAAGGAGCGTTTTTGTATATATTTCACCATATTATTAGGTATCTCAATTTTCTTAACTCAACTCTATCTAACTGTCCATCTCTCAACTTATTGCCTATATAGGCTTTAGTATGCAACTAGATTTGCTTGAGACTAAATAGGGTTTGATTATATGATATTTCACTTTGTTATGGGTTTAAGGGATATCATGAGATAATTTCATCACTTACCAATCATATTAAAAAATTATACTCTCTCTTATCTCCCTATAGTCTCTTCAACATTTGACACAAGAAAGTTCCTTGAGAAAGTATGCATATTATGTTTTGTCTTGACTGAGTAGGCAAGAATATTTATAATGTTTGTATATATTAAAGTGATTTATAGAGTGATGTGAAATTATCTTAATATTTTTAAACATTTTTCACATGTTACACTTCTCAGATCCCACAAACTTATATCCTTTCAAGCAAACACCAATTTCTCACAAAGTAGACCTGTGCTTGGACTATGTGTAGGCTTATGACCCTTGTTTGGTCCTTTTATCCTCAAATTATTGTCTTATAACTTATTTTAATTCAGTGTATTGATATCCATAAATTCACATCTAAACTCTCATCCTCTCATGAATCACTATCTATGATTTTAGGAAACCTTAGTAACCCCATAGACCTATAAGTGACTATCTAGAGTCTATGCATATGCATTTATATTTGGTCTATAGTTTTAGTGTTTTAGAAGCTCTACCTGAAACATGAAATTATCAAAATCATATCATGTCACTTATTGACTAAGTACCTTATCCCAACCCTTCAACTCTATGTTTTTATAACCTTATTGTCCAAGATAGTTTCTTTAATAGGCTAGTTATACATGGTGTTTGAATGAATAGTCTTGATACATTATAGGGTTTTAGGAACTTTATTTACAATCATTGAATAACATAAAATTTTTTAATTTTGATATGGTTGAATACCTTATCCAAATTCTTTCAAACTTTGAACTCTACCATAGTATTGTCTGAAGACTAACTATCTAATAGGCTAGTTGTAAGTGTCAATTGGAATACTTTAACTGCATCTAAGGCTTCTTAGAATTCAAAAACAACCCCTATAACTTTCCAATGGATCTATATCATGTTTTTATGATGTATTAAAACATTATTAAAATCTATAAAAGATCCAAAATTCTTTCAACCTTATTGTCTTGAGATAAGTTCTCTCTCTTAATTGTAGGTGACTGTAATGAGAAGTCTGAGTTTGTAGTATTGAATTAGTCATTTCCACTACACCATTATTATATGAAATTGATCCAACTCATATATATTTTTCTCACTTAATTCCAAGTTCAATTATCCCTTTCAATAACTTCACAACTTCAATACTTACTGTCAACACAGTCACAGTCCTATAAGTGACTCTTACTAGGCATTTCTAGCTCGGTCTTCAACCTCTATGAATTTAGGTGATTGTATACCTTCCATTATTACATACCATTTTCAATTTGAAATATCAAAATAATTACATGTATGGTCATTATCTTGAGTATTGACACCATTAATTTTCTTGAATTTGTAGACCTATAGGCCTATGCAATATGAAGACTATAACTATGTGTAAAATCATTGAAAATTGTGAATATGTATGATAGTGATCAAATAAAATTTTGATTTTTATAAAAATACTTATATTATATATAAAAAACTCTTAAACTCCTATAAACGTATATTCAAACAGTCAAAACACCCTACTATGCATGGACACATAGAACACAATCCATAGAGTGAATTAAGAAGTGACCATTATTGAGACTTATACAAAATACTTGAGTTATCAAGAAACCATTAATTAATTATTTAGGGATATTATAAGACCATGGAGACACATTCATATTCATTTGACCTCATGAAGAACTCAAAACCATAGAAAAGATGATAATCCTTTACAGACAATGCACAAGAGAGACTTTGATTGCCAAAAGACCATCCATGCATGCCACCATGATGAATTAAAGTGTATGAGAAATATAAATACCTATTATAACTCACTCCAACTAGCTTCATGCAACCATGAGTTCATACTTTTCATTAGAATTGATCTAAACTCATCCTATAGAGATTTGATCCTTCAAAAAGTAGTATAGATCCTTATTGATTGTTCATAAATATAAGTTAACCAATAAAATGAAAAATGATACAAATTGAAATACCATATTGGTCCAAAACTTTGTCTAAAATATTATCCCATAACTCAACTTGTACAGTTTATAGCATCTGATTGAATTTGGCCTTCACTAGTTTGTGAATTGACTGATGGAAGATAGAAGTGGTTTTATGAAAATTTGAGAGTTAAAACTTCATTCCAATATTTTATTTGACCTGTATAATCTCAAATAATTTTTTGAATCTCTTTTTACTTACAAATGACTTCCAAAAATTAGTACAACTTTTCTAACTCCTCAAGATGGCATTGAAATGCAAGATTCTAACTTTGTTATGATTCTCTAATAGGTGTGGAAGATATGTAAGTTATGAAATATTTTTTTTAATATTTTTTTTATTAATTTATTACTTATTAAACTTTGACATACATAAATGTCGGCCAAAATCACCCTTTTCACTCATTTTCTCTAGCTTCAAACTAGTAAGTGAACCTTATACATTCCAAAGCTTCATGAAATGTTATGATAATATTTTTAAAACATATAATGACCTTTAAAAAACCCTAATCACATATGACACAACTTGACCATGCCTTATCTCCCCATGTCATGCCTAGACCACTATATGATCAAAATATGACCTTACCTTAACTTCTCCAAAATAACCTTAAATAATGCTAACAAGGTTATATGAATACTCTAGCGATCATATAAGTATGAAATGAACACATCACATGACCATGACAATTTGAATTTGAAGCAGTGACCAAATTTGGCTTGGGGTCAAATTTTAAAAAAAATCACTGCCTCTTCTTTTGAAATATAAAATAATTAATTGTTGAAAAATAAAGTGAAATATTTTCCCCTTATCCTAAAATAAAAAATTATACAAATGTATGTGATATGCCTTCTCATTCCATTCAAATTCAATATGATGTAATTGGAAAAAAATAAAATGTAGTCTCTATCTTCTTCTCAAGAAGAAAATAATGAAAATTGATGTGATAACTCTCTCTCTCTCTCTCTCTCTCTCTCTCTCTCTCTCTCTCTCTCTCTCTCTCTCTCTCTCTCTCTCTCTCTCTCTCTCTCTCTCTCTCTCTCTCTCTCTCTCTCTCTCTCTCTCTCTCTCTCTCTCTCTCTCTTAATAAAAAATTAAAATGTCTCATCTATTTAAATATAATGTGATGCAAAACCTACTCTTTATTTATAAATAACAAATGATGAAAGTCTTATAACATCCAATGATTCTAAATTATTCAATGATATGCATATATAATGTGATTACCTACAAAGTAATTATCATCATGATGCCATTACTATAACTATGTTTAAATTTGGTATTGATTTAAAGCTAATAAATGAACCTTTTCACATAAGTACTATTTCTGCTATCCATATCACCTATATGATGCATGCCATAGGTGATCATAAAAGTAATTTTTTGATCCAGCTATCCAAGCTAGATCATATAAGGCTAAAAATAATGATAATTCCATTTTAGGTTAACCTATTACATGGTTTGTATTTGAATCCCATTATCCAAATAAAAATTTTATGCTTAAATTCCATTTATTTTGATGGACATGGAGACCTTATTACTCATTTAACTAAGTAAAGATTTTTTTTGGTAAATATGTCAAGGAGGGAAATTATTTTTATTAAAATCATTCCATAAATTTATAGAAAGATATACCTTAGATTTTTTTTATATTTTCCCTAGTGGATATTTTCCTTATTTTAATAACTTATAAGATATGATTCCTATTTGGTTTTAAAAAATACAAGGTGTCTACATTAACATTGGAACATATTCGAGCCCTAAAACAAGACCAAGATGAGATTAATGAGGATTATATTTTAATATTTAAAAACACCTTAAATTATCTAATGTATAAACCTTTTATTATATAAAATAAATTTGTATTTAGGAAGGTATTTCTTTCTCCACTAAAAGAAAGATCAGTACATAACCCTTGCATTATTTTCAAAAGTTATACGTGGATATTTTCAACTATGCATGTGATGTAAATTATGAATAAAAGGAGTATTTAAATTAAGATTTTTAACTATTTTATTATTGAAATAATCTTTGTTTTACTCTAATATTTAAGCCATATACTAAAAAAATAGTTCCAAAATAAGTAGTTGTCAAACTAGTTATGTTATGATTGAAATTGTTGATCAAAAAGTGTACTGAATAGATTCAAAATTGAAAATATGTGATTTTTGGTCTAAAATAATTTATAAATAAACTAATATCAAAGATAAAATATAAATTAATCTCTTAAATTCTACTTAATGTACTACATAACCTTTATGTGCAATTCTTATTAGTAAAGAAAGCTAAAATAAGCTTATTAGAAGATAACTTGCATTACAAGTTAAGTCCAAAATTAGAAAATGTAATAAATAAATATTATAATACCAAGTTAAATAAATCTAAAATTAATTTATAATAAATAATCTTAATTTAACTTACTATAAATATTTGGACATCATGCCAGAAGCCTTCTTTAATAGTAAAGTCAAACATGCAACTAGAAATACATCTTAGTCAACTAACTAAACTAATTAAATAAAATTAACATAAATTAACTTTAAATTAAGTTATATAAGAAATAAATTATGTGATTAAATTTATTTATTTATTGGATAGTTATTTACACACAACCAAGTACTCAATTATTGAATTAGAGTACATTGAAGTAAACTACAATAAACTGACATATCTAGCTATTTTAAAAAAATATTAAAAAGTGTCCAAAAGTACCAAAAAGATAATTAAAATCATAAATAAATTTAAAAAACACATTTAAACTCAAAATATACTAATCATAAATATATAAATCAAGTTTTTATATTGGCATCATACTCAACAATCCCTCCTTTGATGTAAAGGGGTGAGATTCCTATCATCTCCTTGAGTCTTCCATGGATCTTCTACAATGATATAAATCATATTAATTGTTTATAATATTATTTAAGGTTTGTATATTTATATTTGGTATAGGATAATTCAACTATATCATATTTATTTGAAGACCAAAAAACCAACCCACTTCTTAATGTGAAGCAATAACTTGAAGTTGACTTCTTGTCATCAAGAGATCCTCCCTAATCTAAATCTATATATCCAATGAGATATAAAAACCTTGATGGTATTAAATCAATACCATGATTATAATTAAATTCAACATATATAAAAATTATATTAACTTCTTACAAATTCTTAACTGATAGTTTGCCCATAAATCTAGAAACTATTGAAACTCTATAACCGATATCAAGTCTAGTCATAGTGAGATACATAAAACATCTCACAATGATTATAAAATTATTTTCATCAACTGAAGTAATTCCATCCTTCATAATAATATTTTCTCCACTTACAATTGGATTGTTTGTAGGCTTGGAATCTTAAAGATTATATTTTTTTAGCATGTCCTAGTCATACTTGGATTGACAAATGAATACTTATTTCTTTTGACGAACTTCCATGCCAAGAAATTACTTCATAATTCTAATATCAATCATATTAAACTATTATTTTATATCTTCCTTGAATATATCCAACATCTCCATAGAGCTATCTATAAATATTAAGTTATCTACATAAAGATAAACTTATAAAATATTAGAATTTAATGCTTGTATGTAAAAAGTTGGTTCATTTTGAATTCATACAAATAATTGATCCAATGTATTTATAATTTATCATATATATATATATATATATATATATATATATATATATATATATATATATATATATATATATATATATATATACATATACATATACATACATACATACATACATACATACATGTATGTATGTATGTATGTATGTATATATGTGTGTGTGTGTGTGTGTGTGTGTGTGTGTGTGTGTGTGTGTGTGTGTGTGTGTGTATAATACATATATACATATATTTTATACACACACACACACACACACACACACACACACACACACACACACATATCATCCCATAAATATTTTTATTCAACTTATATACCTAAAATTGTTTACCCTTTAATTCTAAACCTTGTGGCTGCCCGACATATACTTCGTCTTCAATCACTCCATTAAAGATTAAAATTTTTACAACCATTTGATGTATTTAACATAATTTATGAGAATATAAATAAATAATTAGGCTTATATTATCTTTATGCATCACACGAGTATAGTTTTCCTCATAGTTAACACCATATGTTTGTGCAAATACTTTTGTAACTAGTATAGTTTTTAGCTTGTCAATTGTAACATCACTTTTAACTTTGGTATTGTATACCCAATTTGTACCAATGACATATTTATTCAATTGAGGTTGAAATAAATTATATGTATCATTCTTATAAATTTAATCCATATATAATTTTATAGCATCAACCCATTATTTCTTTTGACTAGCTTTTGCATAACATCAAGGTTCATTAGTCACTGATGATAATGAAAACATAGTATTTTCATTATAAGCATCATCAAAAAAATTATCTTATTGATGTTTTATCCTTATTATCCTCCTTTCATAGTTTTTATCTAAAATTTTATTGGTTGGATTAGTATTGCACAAACACGTGTTATTATTTTGTGTTGATGTAGATGGATGGCTAATCTCTTGTAAATAGCTAGTATTATTCCCTGATGAACTAGAAACCTGTGTAGGACTTTGTAATACCTCAAAATCAAAATAAAGAGGCTAAACCCATTAAATTATTAAATATATATATTTACATGATCATAATCATCATATACCTCATTTTAAAAAAAATTATATCCCTAAAAATAATTATAGAGTTACTAGTAGGATTACACAATTTGTATGCTTTGGTTTTATCACTATATCTTGTGATAATATGATCAAAAATCATATGATCAGTTATATTACCCTTACCTTTTATTGTGATGATTTTCATGCTACCATTTATTTAAATTTTTATGGTCTTTCCATCTCCTAATTTCTCTTGGCTTTTCAAAGAATCATCTAACTTGCTAAAATCATCTTTGTGACTTGTCAGCTAATTTGAATAACCTGAATTAAGAGACAAAAATTTTATTGATTTATTTATTCCCACAAAAAATGTGAGATAACAATATTATCCATATTTAATCTCACATTTTTAATCTTTAAAATATTTCTCTTCCCTTTCTTTATTGGCTTGATTCTTAGCTTCTAGTATCTTGTAATCTTTTATCACATGTCCTAGTTTTTTCTATTAATGACAAGTAAAAAAATTATTTTTCTTTCCTTTGAATTTTGATTCAAATTTTTCTCTTTTAATTTAAGTTTTATAAATTCACTTGATTCTAACTTTTATTTGTCGCTTTGGTATTTTAAACCTTTTCCTTGGTTTCAAGTGCTTGTTTTAGACCATATTCTAGATCTCCTACATATAATCTCATCTTACCCTCATGAGACAAGAGAGAACACACCAACTCATCAATAGTTATAATGTTCATATCTTTACACTATTCAAAAGTGATCATAATATGTAACCATATTTGTCTTAAATATCTCAAAATATTTCTTACTATAACACTATCTTGTATAGTATATCCATAAACCCTCATTCAATGAACTAAATCATTTACCCTTATGAAATAATCTCCAATTCCTTCAGAATCTAACATTTTCAAATTCTCAAAATTTATTTTAATATTTTTGAGTTTTTCTTCTCTTACCTTAATAGAGCATTGATATGAATTCTCAAATGTATTTCATGCCTCATGGGCATTCTTTCATCCTGTAACTCTTGAATAAATGCTTGGGTATATGGCACTTTTAATATATAAAAATCTTGAGCATCTCCCTTTTCTTCATCATTTTTTATTTTTCTATGATATTTTATCAATATGTTTCAATATTGATATGGTTTATACCCATTTAGAACATTCTTTCAAATTTTTTTCACATAATAATTCTCTTCAATTCATTTCTTCAATACTCAATGTTGTCACCTTTAAAATAAAGAATATTAATAGAAGAAAAATTCATTGAAGCCATTGTATCTTCTAAAAATGGTTTGGAAAACCTTTATAACCTTGATTTAGCATGGATATGATATAAAATTAAGGGTTTTAATGATTTTATTATTGAAAATAAGCTTTATTTCACTCTAATATTGAATTTATGTACCAAAAAAAACATTCCTAAAATAACTAGTTGTCAAACTAGTTGTATTGTGAATGAAATTATTAATCAAAAAACTATCCCGAATAGATTCTAACTTGAAAATATGTGCTTGGTGGTATAAAATACTATATACTTATAATAATATCAAATATAAAACATACAATAATCTCATCAATTTTTAATAAATTCACTACACAACCTTTGTGTGGGATTCTTATTAATAAAGAAAGCTAAAATAAGCTTATTACAAGATAACTTAAATTGTAACTTAAGTATAAAAATATAAACCATAATAAATAACTCCTATAAAACTAAGTGAACTGAAACTCAACTAAAAATAGAATAAATAAATACAATTTAACTTAATATAAATATTTGAACATCATCAAGAAGTCTTCTTTAATAGTAAAGTCAAGCATGTTATTGGAAAGATACCCTATTTAACCAAATAAGCTAATTAATGAAAATTAACTTCAAATTAACTTTAAATTAAATCATATAATCAATAAAATATGTGTTTCCTCTTTATAAATGAGTGGATAATGATTTATACTCAATGAAGTACTCAATATTGAACTAGAGTACACCGAATTAAACTATACTGAAATGGTAGTTCTAACTATTTTTTATTAAATCAGTATAAAGTGTATCAAAGTCACCAAAAATTAATTAAGGTCATAAATAAATTAAATAACCTCTAAAACACAATAAAAAATAAAATATACTAATTCTACAAATAGAACTTGAGTGACCATATTCACATCATACTCAACATCAAATATAAGTGAACCAAACCACCTTCAGCTAAGAAGGTATATATCCATAAGGAGGTGGAATCCAATATAGCCTCTACCAAAGTAAATAACCTAGATAAAGTCATTTATAAAAGGTAATAATTAAAGGAAACAATGTACAAGGAAAAGGAACCTTTGTCGAAGAGGAATTAACCCATTAATTTTGATAGTTTTAAATATCAACTAAGAATTATTTTATGGACATTGTTGAATAAAAGGATAATTTATTTGCCTCCTAATTATTAGCATAGTCCCTATCATTTAGAGGAGTAAATAACAAACCATTTATAAATTATCATCCTATTAATGGACACAATGATAACCATTATTATTCATTATGACAAAATATATATCACCTTATGGATGAAGTCATTATTACATCTATAAAAGTGGATATTAGGTCACCAAGATACCATTATACATATAATCCTAATACTATTCCAATGGAGATTGATATATCACAAAACATTCCTACTAAAGATCCATTCATCCATCAGGCTCATAACAATAATGTTACTAAGAAGTGATCTTATTCTAGTTCAGACCCTCTAAAGATCAATGTTTCCTAAGAAAATACTCTTTAAGTTACCATTGGTTATTTGATCCTTTAGTTGAGGTGAACCTAGATAAATCATTTTTTTAATCACAAGAAATAATAAAATACATGTAAAATGATTTTTTCAAGAGTATGGGATATAATGAGAAATATTTAGAAACATGCATATGGGGATGCCATAGGGCACATTATTATCCCAATACATTTATAACCTAATATATTTGACACATTACTACATGTACATGATGATATTACACATGGAAATGTTACATTGGGATAATCATGGTTACAATATATGGGATAAATTATGGACATTTTTAGTAATAATATCTCTTACAATTCCCAAGAGGGACTACTTATATATTATAATTACAATTATCTAATAAATAAAAATAAAGTCATGTCATATACAAATAAAATATGGGTACTAAAAACTAAGAATTTTTTTCATGATGAAAAATTCAAACCAATAAGCCATGTTGCATAACAACATCAATAAATTAAATCATTTCAAATTGTTACACAAGATAATCTTTAGATAGTCACATATGGTTATAGTCTATTTTTATTTCCCATTTTTTTTTAGTCCATAGATGATTCATTCCAATGAGTTTAGGAGTTAGATTACTATATAAATACAAAGTGATTATAAAGTAAAATTATTTTATGCAATACAATTTTAATACATAATTCAACATAATTATAAACACATCTAATAAATTAAAAAATAGATACAATGAAAAATTAAAATATGTAAATACAATATGACAACAATCAAATGCATCAAATATATTATCGATAAGTATATATAATGGTAGTTAATCAATAATAGCAGCATCATGTTTATCACCATCTATATCATCTCCATACAATACACCTCTACAAAAGGAGACCCAATTATCCTCCCTATGGTTAGGAGATTGGTACCTATAATGAATTTATCAATTTTGATACATAGGTAAGTTGGCCTAAAATCAACCTCACTCTTGAAATAGTCTAGTGTTCTTCCCATCCAGATGCATATGATCAGTAATTATAATATGACGTAAATCCCCTAGACATGGTGGTGGGGGAATCTACTACTTATCTATCTTAGCTCATATCTCATTCTTATATCTTAAAAAAATAGTATATTTTTTTATTTTTATGGCTACTTAATCAAATATATGTATATATACATCCAAAGTATCTTCACCACATTCCATAATCTCCTCCACCTTGATTGTTAGTAGAGGTTACTATAAAACCCTTTAGAACATGATAATACAGTGATAGCTTGTGCATGAAATAAAAAATAAAATAGTTGATGGAAATTTAGACTAAGAGTCAATATAAAATCATATGATTCAGAAATTAAAATAAATAGATTACTAACTATGCATAGAATAATGATAAAAATACATAGGAAAACCATTTTAGAATAATATGTATTAATCTCTATCACATTAGAACCATATAAAAATATAATGGAATGTTATATATAGAGTTTCACCTAGCATTGTCTCTTTATATTTTATTATTTCAATATGCCCAAAAGGAGTGACTCTTCACATTCTAACATCTATTGTTATGCTTATGTAGGTCAAATACATACAAAATATAAAATGAGTGAAAATAACATACACATCCAATAGATATGCTCTATGATTTCACTAGCCTTGTTCTACACTCAACACTTTCTTAAACCTCAACATTTTTCTCATCCTAAGACAAAGTTATAGAACAAGATCCTGATCTAAATATCAAGTTGAGGAAGTTTACCAAAAATAAGAGTCAAGATTATCATCTCAGGTTTTTTTTACTAATTTTCACCTATTGCACACTACTTATCCATCCATTTAAGTTTTCACCTAAGTAGTATACTAGCCTACCACTCTTTCAAGTTTTAAATAAACTAGATTAACTAGGTGGCTACAATTTAAGGTTTTTTAACCAAAATGATCCTACTCCTAATGCTTAAGTTCATCTTAAAAGAATGCTAAATTTTTTTTAAAACTACAAAATTAGAATTGCACATTACCTACTATGTATATGGTGGTATACTCTTTATTATACATGCAGTAGGTTGTTATAATGAAGGATATACTAGATAAGTGGATGAAGTACTTTGTCTTATAGAAACTACTAGTGGAAGTTATTATGGTTTTTGGATAGTTGGATGCACACTAGTGACACTCTTCTTCTATTGAAGTACTTGTTTCAATTATTATAGAGAATGAATTGTGGTTCATCAATAATTTCTACAATGGAGGCATCAACTTAGGACAAGTCTTACTTGAGAATTTTCTAGTCAATCAACATGTACCACACCATATTAAATAGTATCTATAGTGGGACTTGAATCACCATATTAAATAGTATCCAATAACTACATGATAGATTTGACTTTGTCTACCTTGTTGAACTCTAACTTAGCTATGGCCAATAAATGTTTAAAATGCTACTTATAATTCATCATATTTTGTGTTAAATACATGGCTTGAAGCATAGATATATCCAAAAACCTATGCATTTTCATCCAAGATCTCACATATCACTTCTATTTTAGATTTGATATTTTACCTTATGCTTGTAGTATTTATAGATTGTGTGAAGCTAATCAATTTTTGTGAGATTCACCAATAACATTGAGAATTACTTATCTTCAAACATCACCTAATTTCCTAAGATTAAATTTAGTAGTTTAGGTTAGTTGGTGTCAATGGTGTGGCATACATTGGTGAATCAAAGTCTCAATTCTACATCATCCTCTTGTAGATGCAAGAATTTCTATTCTAATTTTGAATACTTATACATAATTTACTTCTAGAAAATTGCTACATATTTGATATGATTGGTTATCAGTAGCTAAGAAACATCCAAAGATTTTTCTTGCATAATCATAGTCAAATACATATATGTTTATGTATTTATTTTAGGGGCTATCATGAACTATGCCAAAGTGTGAAAAAATTTAGTGCATTAGGTGAATGAGGTGGGAATATTTTATCACCATTGGCTAGTAATTTGTAATGTAGGATAAGAAGCCTCCTCTTGTGCACCTCCTTACATTTCAAGTGTCAATTGAACTAAACTTTGCACTTACTTCTTGGATTTTTACTCTACCTCCTACTTTGATTTAGATTTATCTTTAGCCTTAACCATGAATTCAACCTCAACTTTAGCTTTTGAATATACTTCAGATTTAACCTTAGCTTCTTCTGCAACTTTATCCTTAACTTGTGTTGCAACCTTGGATTTGTATTCAAATTCCTTCTCCTTAGCTTCCTCCTTAGCCTTTTTCTCTACCTGAGCCTTTAAAATTACCATTGCGTCCTCTTTATTCTCTTGCATATTTTTCACTTCTTATTATTTCTTTACTACTTCTTTTGCCTTCTTATTTGCCTCTACTTCATTGACTCTCTTATTTTTTGCCTCTGATTCTTCAAATTTATTATTTTTTGCCTTTGCTTCTTAAGATTTATTATTTTTAGCCTCTACTTCTTCATCTCTTCATTTTTTAGCCTTTACTTCATCAGATTTATTTATACATTCCTCCTCTATAACCTATTATTCACACTCATCTTATTCCTTCATAGCCTTGCACTTTGCCTCTTTCTTCCTCTTGCTTCCTCTCTTCTTCTTCCTCATATCCTCTTTTTTCACCTAGAACAAATATTATTCTTCATGTTCTATTTGTGTTATGAATTTGATTGTATTAAGTTAGTTCATTCATGTGCATTAATATAGGTAGATGACTCTAGTACTGTAAATGACAAAATATTTCAAATAAGATGATTTTAGAATAGTAACCTATCATTCAGTTATCTTATTTATCAAGGTTAGTGGTGGAGTGAGGATGTTCTTTTGCCTCTTCATATCTTGGACCTATAGTTGTGGTTTTTCTTCTTATGCTCAATGCAAACCACTATCTTTGGTTGGTCTATAAAAGACACCATTCTATCCATAATCATTGGAGAGGGTTGAGTTATAGCATGTGTCCGACATTTTCATATCAAATGTGGTTTTGGTGTTTCTTATTTTGTGAGTTCTTCCTATGCATTAGAGGATCCTACAATTA
This sequence comes from Torreya grandis, assembly GCA_037957365.1. Taxonomy (NCBI): domain Eukaryota; kingdom Viridiplantae; phylum Streptophyta; class Pinopsida; order Cupressales; family Taxaceae; genus Torreya; species Torreya grandis. The sequence continues at coordinate 45,048 of JARHVA010007347.1, forward strand.
GATCTTTAAAAACTTGGGCCTAAAACTATTGTCTGGTTATTTTTTCATCTACATTATAAAAAATTATAGGAGGAGGAGGTTGGGTGATGTCCACCAATAGGTCTTACCTTACCTGGTTTTGCATTTAATAAGTGTACACTACTTTTCAAAATAAAATTTATTTCTTCTCTTCCTATTTGTAAACATCACTATTAATGCTTATGAGCATGGACTATAAAAATTCTTGCTATCTAACTTTGATCTTTGTCAAGTCATATTTAGATACTATATTTAGAACATTTTTGTTGATGATCAAAGACTTTATGTGGTATATCTTATTTTTTGGTATTGGTAGTGAGGCTCAATGTGATGGTGCCTTCCTCTTTCCCTTTTCCACCCATGTTAGAGCTAATAATGTTTTTGGTTCTCCTTATAGTTGTTCTTGTGGTTGTAGTTGTGCTTGAGGTTATGCCTATAATTTCATTGGTTATCACACGTCTAGGGGCATGGAATGCAAAGGTTTCATTGATCTAGTTATGAGGTCTTTCTATCTCAAGACTTCTACCTATGCATCTATCATGGTGATGAAAATTGGAAGTGGAGTTGATGTTGCTTTGGAAAACTCATGGAATTTTATTTGTATGCCATTGTGAAATTTGGTCACTAATGCATGTTATCCTAAATGTTGCATCATGTCCTTGGGTACCCTTGGGTGAGAATTGATCATGGTTTAGATATACAACTACCATACATTGAACCTCAATAATTAATCATAGTATTACCATTTTTCCATCCACATAATGTTGTTGAACCTAATAATGGGCCAAAAAACTACATCAAGATTAATTGGGCCTTAAAGTGATTTCTATTGTGTGAAGAAAGTAGTGGAACCAAAAATTGGTTGGGGAATGTTTGTGTAATGTTGATGAGGATCCTATTTATGTTCAGTGTGAGCTCATAGACAAAATAATTAATCCCATTAATATCTTCATGGAATCATATCATGTGATATGTAATTTATACCACTCCTTTTTTTGCCTAATTTACTTGCTTCATTGTCTGTCATAATCTTTTAGTGATGAATTTAGTAAGAATGAAAACTGAAGCATCATCCACATAATTGATGGGAATTCCCATACCTTCCTTTGTAGTATATTTATCTCTAATGTTAGATTGGATTGCTGGATTTGTGTATTTTTAAGGTAGGAGATATTTACCATGAGCTAGAAGCCTTTTTACTCTTGTCATAGTCTCATGAGTGATGAATATGGTAACATATTATGACAAGTAAATTGCACTTTCATTATACCTACTTATCAAGGTAAGCATTACCTTATTTAGTTGTCCAAAAGTTGGTAGTTTGATCAATAGTTCAACATTTGAGCCTCATGATAGATGTTCAAGTGATAGTGTTCCTACATGTGTTGCTTCTTATGGGTCCTGGGAAAATAGAGTAGTTTTAACCACATCAATGAAATAAAAGGGGTCTAGATCATGGTAATTAGTTTTCCTTAGGCCTATTCTAATCTTCATTTTCTCTTTCTATGCATTTGTAATAGGTATCAATAATTGTGCTCTATCCATGGTTATTGTTATGGATTACATTGAAAAATTTCTTCACTTGGTCTAGCTCTAATGTCAAATCTATGCATAAGAAGCTATTTTTGATGTAGATCACAAATTTTTATTATTTTTAGGATTGTGTAATATTAATTTTTTATTTTCATCCTATATTATATAGTGTTTATTTCACAAATCCATCAATTCATTGAATTTAAATGCTTTGAGATAATTATGCATAAGTGTATCTCCAACGTTTATGTCAATTGGTTATTGTTTGAAATGATGTTTAATCTTTTTAATCTAGGTTATTTGATCCAACCATTGGTGGGTAGGTGATGTGATTCAGCATCCTTTCCTTTATCTAATTTATTTTATAGGCCATTCTATCATTTTACCATTCAATCTACTTTGGGAAGGATGCAATCTCCAAAGTGCATTGTCATTAATATTTTTGAATGACCACTCATCATCCTTTCACCATACCTATCTTATAATCACCCTATTATTAGACTTAATTTATGATCACCATGTTCTAGCTATTAGTTATCTTCCTTTTAAGATAACTCATATCAATTATAGTCTGTGATGTTGACTATTCCAAACTTTTTTCTGATGCGTTACAATCAAAGGATTGTACTGTAAAAACACACTAACCCTTAAAAATTAGGAAAAAATAATATTAAATAAAATTTCTAACTACATGGTGATATCCATCACCCTCTCTCATTTACAATGATGCATGATAGAGGTTACCGGTGATAAGGCTTAAGGCTATAACCATGGATACATCCTAGTAAAATGGTTCCATGTAAATATTTTAAAACAATTGTACCCTATTATGAAACATTGTGAATAATATAGGGTTCTCTCCATCTAATTTGTATCTTTCCCATAAATACTTTGAATTTATTATCAAATAATAATACTACTTGTTTAGGATAAAATTCCTTTGATTACAAGTTGTGATATTGCCATGCCTTTTGAAAAATCTTGTTGATATCCTACATCCAATATTCAATTTGTATATTTTCCTCCATCTTGACCAAATCCAACAATCTTTGCTTCAGAGAGTCTTTCACCCAACCTCATAATCATTGTAATGCATAAACTATGAATAATGTATTCCATAGGCATAACTACTTCAAGACCATAAATGAGCTAAAAGGGAGTGAAGCTTGTGGAACATTTATAATTTGTCATGTATGCAAAAATAATATTAGTAGTGTGATCCTCCCAATAATCCCTTTGAAAGTTTCACATTTTCACCAACATTTTACCCAATAATTTGTTCAAAGATTTAGCTTGCCCATGTGCTTGTGGATGATAAGCCATTATCTTTTGGTGTGATATCATAAACTCCTCACCAAGTATTCATTATGTTATTGAGTAAGTGAGAAATTTATCTCTAACCAATTTATTTGGACATTCAAACCTTGTTATGATATTCTCATACATTAATTTTTTGGCATCCTTCATATTGTATCTTGGTGTCATAGTAACTTCCACCCATTTCATAAAATAATCAGTTGTAGTAATGATATATCATGCATGGATATGTTTAACTTGGGGATTTATAGGTCCTACAAAGTAAATTACCCATTGTTAAAATGTTTTCTTTACTATCATTGGGACCAATTCCATCTCATCCTAATGATTGTGTTTTCTCATTCTTTGGTAAACATTAAAATGTCTACCCACCATTTACGTATATTGAAATAAATTTGACTAGCAAAGACTTCTCTCTGGTATCTTCCTTGTATAATATTATCCTATGAAATGACCTCCTATGACTCCATGATGTGATTCCTAAATAAGTTATGGCCATTCATGTTCTAAATGTACTTTGTTTAGCATTTCATCCTTTCCAATTTTATATATAAATCCATTAATGAGACTATAAGAAATGACTCATGTGAGAATTTTATTTTTATCCCTTTCAATATAGTTTGTAGGAAATGTTACTTATTATAGTAAGTTCATGATAGCCACCATGTTATCAAGAATCATAGTGACCTTAAAAAAGGGCACATTTGGAGATTCATCCTTTATTTCCTCTGGTTATTCCCCATTATGGAGCCTACTCAAATGATCTGGTCTCATATTCTCTTGATCAGGCTTCACATTGATTTAGAATTGAGAAGTAACATTAGCCACTTAGAGATACACCCACCCAATATTAGATTGTTTACTAGGTATCATAATGCTTGGTGATCTATGAAAAGCTAAAATGGTGTGGCCAATAGATAATGTATAAAATTTTGTAAGGAAAATACCATTGCCAAGGTTTCTATTTTTGTAGTCATATAGATTTTATCTAATGTTGATAGTTTCATACTCAAAAATTATATGAGATTAGCCAACCCACCATCCCTTATCTATGATAAGACAACTCATATTATAATACCAAAAACATCCACATGTAAATGGAATATATTCTTCTAGTTAGGAAAAATTAAGATATGCATTGTTTTAGATTAAGGTAAAAACAGGTTTTGAAGGGACCCCGAAACCCTTTAACAGAATCAGAAAAGATAAAGCATTACCATGCACCAAGAAAAGCATTCCTAAAACCTACTAAATAGTAGCAAAAAAATCAGGTTAAACAAGGACAACATCAATATCCATTTTATATTCAACCCCCTAATATTCCAAGTAATGATTTAATATCTATTTTTTAGGGGTAAAATCCAGAATATTTGCCTACCTACCATCAGCAATATTCTGCATACTTTCTAGCTCTCTGGTTTTCTTAGTGGATCTTCTTCTAGGTTTGTCTAGAGAACCAATATCTGATTTCACCTTAAAATGTTGTTCATCTCTTTTTCTAGGTTTATCTAGAGTAAAAGAAAGATGTTTCCCCTTAGTTTGCTAGTCTTTTTTGTTGCTTCTAGTTTCTACCCCCTTAGTATTGGTCTTCTTTTCCACCCTTTTTCTTTGGTTTAGAATATGCTTTAAGTTTTCTCCATTATCATTCACAGGAAGCTCATCCAAAGGGAAATAATTATCAACCTAAATCTCCCTAGACTGAGAAAAAAGAAAATCTCCCTCCTCTAATTTATTTCTAGCTTTAGCCAATAATTTACCTTCCTCTAGCACAGTTTTGTCATCTACAACTCTCCATTGACTTCTATTCTTTGATAGAAAATGATTTGTTTTGATAGATCTATCAAATCATCTATTCTTTGTATAGGTATTATGGTGTCTGATTGCAACCCATGTCCTTCTTTCTCAGAATTTTCTTTCTCAAAAGAAATCTCTTTATCCACCTCAGTATGTGGAGCTTTAGGATCTTCAAAAGAAGACTCTTTATCTGCCTCAGCATGTAGATATTTAGAATCTTCATTAATCTTTTGTTCTTGTCGATGATCTTCTTTGGGTTTCCATACTTTCTTTTGCTGGACTTTGGTCTTTCTCACATCCAAAATATTAATAGGATGATTTTTACTTTTGGAAGGACAATTTTTTACCAGATGCCCCTATTTCTTACATGCATAGAAAGAATTGGGCAGATCTTCAAAGAAAATCCCTTGAGTTTTTTTTTCCAACTTGGATATTAGATCCACTTTTTCTAGGAGATGATTCAGATCTGCCACTTTAACATAAAGACTGGAACTTTGAAGTTTGGATCTGCCACTTTAACATAAAGAGGTGAAATCCACGGAGGACACAGAAAAATCTATTAAAGGATATGGAATAAAAACTTGAAACTCACCTTTCTCCCAACAAGACTTAGCAGTCACCGGTGGGAAAAGAGATTTTCCATTGGGTTTCTTTCCAAAAAGAGATGACCACGTCCTTTGTTCTAACTTTTGTTACTAAATTTTGTTTGAGATCAATAAATGTTTTTTGACATTCTAATGTCCACTCAAATTTTATATCATTGCATAATATCTTTTCTAGTGGTGCAAATATGGATGCATATCCTTTGATGAATTTTTTATAGTATATTATATGACCCAAAATTTGTGTAATTTTGTAGAACTAGTTGGGGTGGCATCCCCACTATTAATACAATTTTATCTTGGTCTACCAAGATGCCATCACTACATATGATGTGGCCCCAAAAAAAAACATTGAAAGGTGTGAAAAATAAGCACTTTTTAATTCAAAGCAATGCACAAGCCTTGACACCATTATTTGAAAAAGAGAAGACATCCCATTCATCGAAATATACTTCCATAAAATTAGGAATTAATTATTTAAATGTAATTACCATAGCCCTAGAGAAATTTTTTGGTGTATTCTTAAGACCAAAGGGCATTACCTTATATGCAAATAAACCCTATTTTGCTGTAATGATTGTTTTAGCTTGGTCCTTTTATACAATAAAAATATAAAGATATCTATTGAATATATTTATGAATGAGTACACCTCATGACCTGTGACTAATTTGATAAATTTTTCTACAAATGGTATTAGAAATGGATCATTGATGCAGGCATAATCTAGTGTGTGGTAGTTAACATAGAATTGAATCTCACCAGACTTATTTGGCTACACAACTATAAGACTCACCCAATTTACCTCTTCAAATAGATAAATCATCCATGATTATTGCATTTTATCTAACTTAGCCTTTACTTTCATCTTCATGTTTGGATTTAATTTGTATGGGTACTTTTTAATGGGTCTAGCACGCTCATTAAAATCTATGTGCATCTCCCCCAATGAAGAATTTATGCCTTTCAATTTTGATAACTTGGTTTAAAAAACATCTTGATAATCTCTTAGTAGTTACAATACCTCTGAGATCTCATTTTATCCCCAATAGTCTCCCACAGTCAATAGTTTAGGCACAGACTGTATTCTAATTCTTTACTTTTTTTAGTGGTTCTAGTTATTATACTTTGTTTGATCCCTTAGGTAAAGCCTCTTACAGAGTCCATTCCCCTTCCCATTCCTAAATCTTTGTGTTATACAATATTTCTCTATGCTTTGGATCATTGTTGGTTTTGATTCTTTTTATGGTTCAAATAAGCCTTCTAAATCCAAGTCTCCATCACTATCACTAGATTATATTAGATTGTCTTTAATTATATTATAGGTATTAATAAGCTATTTTTATTTTTTACTATATTTATAATTTTGAATTATGAGATTCAAATTTTGAGCTAATTCCTATTATGATGATGAATCTATTTCAATTCCCAAATCTTTTACTCGGTCGTAACATAAAAAAGTTTTTCATTTTTATAATGTATTGTGCACAAATGGATTGTCATTGTCATACACAAAAGTTTTAATAAATTATTGTTTCACTTATGCCCAATGTTTGGTATCTTTCCTACACTCCTCATATATTTACTAAGTAGTTGGGAATGGTGCTAGTGTGTGATTGAAAATGTGCACCATATATCTACACATGTATGAATGTGTAACTTGATATATTGGCCTTATTAGAAGAATGGCCACTCTATTCTCATAGTAAGTGGTAATTAAAATCATGCATGTAAAATTTCACATGATTCATGCCATTACAAATCATATTCTCTATGCACTACCCACCAAGTTATAAAATTTACTTTCAACACATAGTTGAGTGTACTAACTCTTTGATCTACAACTGGCACATGGTGCTCTAACCTCAAGTTAAATGGATTAAGATCCTACATCAAAAATTATTTATGTAATTGAATTTATATGGTGAAAACCATGTATAGATGCTTTATTTAATGATCTCCTTTAATCCAATTTAACATATGGGTGTCTAAGTCACCACTTATTTAAGATGTTATTTTCCAAGGTAAGACACCTTTTAGATTATGTTTTATATAATCCATTGTTGTTACACTTTTATTATATAATAAATCCACATCTAACTTAGTAGGATATCATACCTATGAATAGGTAAAAACTTTAAATTGGGGAGATATATATTTTTTATTACCAAATTTCAAACTATTTTTTTTATTATTTCTATTTGTATGCTATGCTCTAGCTGTGGTTTCAAAAAATAACATTATGTAGCTCATAGAGAATTTATATTTATATATGTATTGAATTTGAATGAAATATTATCATTATAATCATGAGATAACTCTAGTTCCTTTGGATCATATAGGGCTTCTATTATAATTTATTCAATAGTATGACAACTATCTTGTCTCCTTAATAAGCCTCTAGTTGATTATGCATTGTATTAAGATTCATTTAACCATCATAATCCCATTCCTTACCAATAAAGTAAGTTTATTTGGTCTCATCAATTTTCAAGTCAATGAATTAAAAATCACCTTGTAAGCTCATCTTAATAACTCTAATATCCACATATTCAAGGTGATCAACTGGCTCAACCCTCCCATAGTTTTCTAAACTAAGAGTGACATGACTATAGATCAAGTATGGCCTACCAATAACCTCCCATGTAGATATAGGAATCATATTAAATTTACTTCCAAATTCAAATACTACATTAAGGATTTCATAGCCTACAAGCTCAATATCTATTTGTGAGTCAACATCCCATAGTTTCTTAGTTTTAATATATTAGATGACCTTGTCGGTATGTTGTTGTCCTTGTTATGTGCATTTTAGAATATTGTATGATAAGTTTGTAATATTATGAGATATATGTTCATTAAATAGAGTGTTAATAAATTTAAACCAATCTATAACTATAGTCACAACACCTTCTTGCCTCATAATTCACATATTTTTCCCATACATTTGTGTGACAATGGTTGTGGTGTCTCCTTCTTACACACTCTATTATTGTATGTCCTGAAGGACTTGGTGCCTTGATAAATCGAACCTGTATATATCATAGGATCAATATATTTATCTTGTTTCACCTTCCTAATTCCCTAATCCTATGGCATTTCCAATGTAGGTAGTCTTTACTAGGTGTGTTATTGTCTAGTAACTACTTGTATAAATGCATTTTATTTTGGCTACACATTAATCATGTTCACATTGTATACTTAATTTTAGTTTTTTATTATTCAATAATAGGTAATATTTAGTTTGATGTTGTCCTTTCACTCTACAATACACACAATATACCTATATTTGAGGATTAGTGGGATAATTTCACACAAAATGATTATGTTCACCACATAAATATCATTGGATGGACTGGTGAGCTTGTCCATTATAATTATTATGACCAATTTGGTATCCTCCTCAATACAATCTTTATATATTCCTCAATTATAATAAAATTCCTAATCATGTGACTACTTTTGATGTGTATTATATCTACCATACTAATGACGAGGTGATGTTGGAACCTAGTTTGATTGCTACTATTATGGGATTGTATTATTATATGAGGATTGATAATAGTATTATGGTGATGATGGTGTCTATCCATAAAAACCCTAGGTTTGATATTGATATGTAGGTGACAAAGGCATCCATATCAAACTAACTCATGTCACACTCATCATTTATACCTTCGATCCTAGAATTCTTTGATTCATAGTGGGTAACTATTGTGATACAAATGCAAAGATATTCTTGGTGATATATTCCTTTAATTTCTACAAGTCTCAACAATAATTTTCATTGTGGTTGGTAAATTTAAAAAACTATAGTACAAACTCTATGATTTTAAATGTACTATTGTAGTATATGACATTTTGTAATTGTGTGCCCTACTACTCTACAAAGTTCATAGAATTCTAGCTTGAGTTTAGAATAATAATTCATATGATGTCCTTCTTGATCTCATTATATATACCATAAACCTAATTAAGGTTTATCACTTTCATTAATCTCATCTATACTCTTCATGAAAGCATTTATTTTTTCTTACACTTTAGAACTAGTGAATGGAACATCTCCATAATCTTCAATTTATTCCACTTGCATGTAGTTCATCGAGCATCAACCTTCATCAAGATTAGGGACTACACAATAGTAAATATGATTCTTGATCATAGTATTTCTACAAACCAAGTAGTTTTATCCTTATCCTCCATGATAATTTTATTCATCATATATAAGAATATGCAATTATAGTCACATAAATATTCTCCACTCCACTTCCATATCTCCTTCAGGTCATAAATAGTATGTCTTATGTTTTTTTAATTTTAAATTCTACATTTATCTATGGTTTAACTATATATATAATACATTAACATATCTATTATAAATGAATTCTAAAGCACAACCTACTAAATCTCTTATGAGATCACACTTTTGTGTATCATTATAAGTTATTCCCCTAACCTGCCATTTCATGTCACAAGTTAATACATACTACTCAAGGTCGAAAGACCCATCATATTTCATCAACATAAAAAACATTCCTATATTGAACAACATATTTGTTGCACTTGAAATAGATAATACTAGTTGCTTTGCACTCATTATTGTCACTATAGGTTTTTACACACCAGTCACTACGATTATAAGATTTTGCACACTAATTTTACTAACATCTTAAAATTGGTCTAAAACTAAAATCCAACCTCTTATAACTTCTTTTTATTTATGGAATTATTTATCTATGCACTAAGTTTTCCAAACTTATCTATAAATAACTCAAGATATATTATACCCATATGTGCCTTTTCACTTGGTGTTTTAACTAATGACAAATTGGGTTGATTGATGCATACTCTTGAATTGAATGATCTATGTCTTCAACATTTTTTGTCTATGATCTTGAATTTTTCATACCTCTACGCATTTGAATAAATTCTTATCATAAATATTCTTTCATTACTTCCAATAATTTTCCTCTTGATTATGATCTACTCTTATCTTATAACTAATCTACCATCACCCTAATTTCTTCTTCATATTCCTATTCACTTTGCTCCATCTCCTTGCTACATGAAATTTTGTATTCTTCCTCCTTAGGCCCTTCTCTTATATAATATGCATCTAATATACTTCCTAAATTTTATAAATCTTCTCCTTTGGATCCCCTTTTTCCAACATCCTCTACCTTATTCCTAATCTTACTCATAGCTAGGTATGGATTATTCGGTTTGCTCCATCTTCTCTATTGTCATAGTTCTCTTTCAAATCCTAGAATCTTCTTTTCACTTTGTCTCTTTTCATCCTCCATATTATAGGTTTAAGTTCAAATTTATCTGATCAACATCACATGATTATGTATTACCCTTCTCAAGATCTACATTTTTTTCTCAATGATGTGATATCATGTGGTATACTATCTTGTTGAGTGTGTCCTTGTGCATGAATTGTGAGTGAGATGTCTTGTGGTTGGTTATTAGTCTTGATTTTAGCTACCTTTTTGTGGTGATAAGGTACCAAGTTATTTTTAACCCATGTAGGACCATCTTGGAGTATGTATTTGATTTTATGTTAACTATTTACATCAGTGCTTCATGTGACATTTATGCCTTACTAGGGTTTTTTGTGTTGATGAGTCACTTTTTTCAGATTTTTCATTGGACAAAATTTGTGGTAATTCAAACATGTTACTTTAAATTTTCAAGTGGCCATGTTATGTTATGTTAGTTCTTATTATTTGACTTGTATCTTTCTTAGTGCTTCGACAACCATATCTACTTTTAAAGTGGCAATAATAACACAATTACGATTATGACTAAACCCAGGTAACATTTAGTAATGGACATAAATAATATTATATATAAACACATATTTATATAAATATATGCATATTAAAATGGTATAATGTAGATAAGAAAATTAAATGAGTAAATGTACATATTTAGTTATAATCCAATAAATGAATAAATTTGGATCAAATGTTTATAATCCAATTCCTATACATATTAATATATGTATTTTTAGAAATATAAATATATATTAGTTAAAATATTTTTAATTAAAGGAGTATAATTAAAAATACATATATATACACCTATCTATATATATGTATATTCTTATGAGTTTTGGTAATAAATGTAATATATATTTGGTTGTTTGAATTTTTAATGCAGTAATTAATTTTATTAAAAAAATAAAAAAAATAATGACAAGCACATAAATAAATTTAATAGAAGAGTGGAAAACTTATTTATAAAAATAATATAATAAATAAATAATCATTGTTTTTTACCACTAAATAGTAAACCTTGTGGAGAGATGAGCCATTTTGGAAAATTGGCCAAGGGAGAAATGTAGGTGGAAGGAGAATGAATAATGAATATGGAGGAAGAAGGGCTGATGAAAGAGAGAATAACAACCAAATGAAGCAATGAGCTTCAATGAAACCAAGCAAGGGATTTATCCTTTCTAAATCCTTGATTCTTTTTTCAAAATAATGAATGTGTTTTGAAATGATTATTTATTCTTATTCAAAATAAAATAAAATAATATATATATTTATCTGCAAACCCTAGACCTATAAAAATCTTTTGATTTATCTCCATTTTTCTCCTAGATTGAATATAATGAGTTCTTTTTATTAGAAATGTGTATGTGTGTGTGTAAATGTCTATATACCAAAATCACACCAGGTCTTTGTTTTATGTATTTAAATATCATTTATTTATAATAAAATAAAAATAAAAGTAAAAAATATACAAAAACAATGTTTATTTTTAGATATATTGAGGGGGTTGAGCCATCCCAATTCCTTCCCATAATAGAGAGGGGACGGGATGGGACATCTAGCCCTCCCTAGCCATTCCCAATCGAACTGATGACCATGGCCATGGTGAGGGCTTAAGGCCCCTACCAACCCAAACCCTAATATGGTTTAATAATTTAAAAAGTAATAATATATATTTATAACCAAAAAATGAAAAAAACATATAAATAAATAATAAAGGAATAAAAATAAATAAATAAATAAATGTATAAAATAATATTTTATATTATTTTTCATTAATATTATGTTTAATATTAAATGTGTATATTATTAAACTAACACACACACACACACATGCATAATTCTAGGACACTTGTAAAGATTATACTTATAATTTTATTACCAATTTTGTTTTATTAATGTTGATAAAATTTTAGATTAGAATGTATATATAGATATATAATTAAAGTAGTAAAAATAAATTGATGTGGAGTTCCAATTTAAATGCAAAAACATACTTGTGTGTGTGTGTGTGTGTGTGTGTGTGTGTGTGTGTGTGTGTGTGTGTGTGTGTGTGTGTGTGTGTGTGTGTGTGTGTGTGTGTGTGTGTGTGTGTGTGTGTGTGTGTGTGTGTGTGTGTGTGTGTGTGTGTGTGTGTGTGTGTGTGTGTGTGTGTGTGTGTGTGTGTGTGTGTGTATTGGTTTACACTTATTTTGATATGTGGATATATTATGGAATCAGAGTACATATCCACTTTTATTTAAAAAATACATGGTAGGTTTTCCTTAATTACTTTTAGGAATGGATTTAATCCATGAGGAATTTATAAAATTATGGAGATTATACACTTGATAAAATACCTCTTCAACACAGTCTAATAGATTTAGAATGAAAATTACCCTTGTATTAGAAGTGTTATTCTAATTGTTAACTATAAAAATATATAAATTTTAGTAGTAGTATTTAGTTTGAGATTTTGATGGTTTAGTTTACTTATGGGTACCTTCAAAATAATGGTGCAATTAGTCTTCAACTTAATAGGTATGTGATAAGTTAGCTCCCATGTCTTCTGATTTTAAAAATTTGTGAATATCCATCTATTTTCTTGTTCACAGCTAGAGGGGAGCTCAAAAATCTTATGTACCTCCAATGTTTGTATAAATATTTTTTCTATGGTAGTATTGTTGTGTTAGTGTGATTAGCTATTTTTGCATCTATATTGGTATATTGTGTTTTTATTATATTAAAATTGTAATTATCTACATTGGATGATGATGAGCTTGGGTACCACTCAGATAAATTTTGTCTTATTAAGATCAACCCTTCTTAGTGCATAGCATGTAAGTTATCACTATATGTTATGTCTTATTTTTTAAATATTTATTTAATTTATCTATTGATTTGGAAAAATAAAGTATTTAAGAAGGATAAGTCTCTTGCTTAGTGTAATATGACCCATTTATCGATTATTTTATAGTGCAGGTTAGCGAGTACTTGTAGAAGTTAGATTATAAGAATTTAACATTTGTTGTGTTGAAAAAGTTAAAAGTGTGAATGAGATTATTGAATCGACTTATTTCATATTACATAATTGGAAAAGAAGTAGTTGTAATCCAAACCCATAAGTGGGGGTAGGCAATAAATGATTTGTAAATACTTGGTGCATTGTTTAAGTTATACCCATATAGGTGTATGTAGTTAAAGTATTTTATAGACTTGTAATCCTATAATTTTGTTTTTGAAATAAAATTAATGCATCTTGTTTTACAATAAAAGAGTTAATTTTTATTCCATAAATTCTTAGTCTTTGAATATTATAAATTATTGGTGTTGTTATGATGTTATGCCATTTGGAAATAACATTCTTATGTAGGGTTAAATTTACAAATCCATAGATTTATTTGAACTCATTCCTGTAATACAAGTTCATTTAAACTTAAAGACAACTTGATAGCTGAAAATCATAATAGTTTTAAGAATATGGATTTAGGCTTGTTGTATACTCATATTTTGTAATAAATTAATGGAGGATTTAATAATCTAAAGAGGATGGGAATTGAGAATAATATATTGCATTGGCGTCCATGAATGTTGAAATGATTAATAAATAAATGAATCCAAAAATTTATTTAAACCAACTTTGTTTTAGAAAAACTAAACTATAATTCATTTTTAGACAACAAAACTGTAATCAAACATTCAACTTCCTCAAGATTAACTATTTGCATTTTCTTTTTGGGTAGCCTTAATAAAAAAATCATAATCCTAATAAAATGGATCAAACATTTTTGCAAATTGAATAATCCTATTATCTAAATTGTTTTCCCTAGTGGTGGGAGTTTTTACATGTTTTAGAATATAGTTGTCTTTCAAAAATCAAGTTTAAAAATAAGCTAAAGTGGCCCAAACCTGAATCTAAAACTCAAAAAAAATCTCTCTAGATAATAGAATCGGTTTTTGGTACCAAAATAAATTTTAATTCATCCAAGCTAAAATAATATGTTGATTCAAAAAGACTTTCCTAGGGAAAATCCTTTTTACCTTGTTGATTTTCTTATAAAATCGCTCTAGAATCAATGTCCAATAATGGCTAGAAATTGTTCAGTTAGAAAAAAAAATATTTTATAATATTTTTACCTTCATATCAATGTAGGAACCTCTAGTTTCATATTTTATTTTCATTTTATATTTTTAGTGTCCCCTTTCCAAATTAAATTTATTCAAAAAAAATTGTAGTTCTTAATTTTGATCTGTGAAGTCATTCCAGAAAGGGTGTTTTAATAATCACCTAGTTTAAAATTTATTGAATATGAATTTATAACCTTTTTATTTGAGTTTCAAGTTCACGTATAACCTTTCTTATTTAATTTTATGATCCATTTGATATTTTTAGTGAGTCCTCCTTGAATCCCATTTGTCATTTTTTTGGGTAC